>VXBW01003923.1:36718-129245 GCA_013400375.1 Thinocorus orbignyianus | reverse complement strand
CCCAGTGCAGAGCAGAGGGGGATCCCTCTTGTCCCTGGTGGGGCTGGGACATTTCTGTGTATGGAGCCAAGCTGCCTTCTTCCACAGGCTGTTAAGGATTATCCAAACCCAACTGCTGCGCTCTGGGCTGCAGTAACAATTGTTTTATTTATATAAACAGCCAATGCTGGAACAAACACTGGGAAAAACCCTCCAAGAGAGCCAGCAGAGAGGTGAATATAAATCCAGTTACCTGATTGAACAAGTTCTTACCATGATGTTGCATAAAGCACGAACACACTTGCTGCTCGAGATATTGCACTTCGAGCTTCTTTGGAAATATTGACTCCATCTGGAAGCTGAAAAACAAATTTGACTTTTATCAGGAGCTGATATAAATGATTTAAACTTGCATAATTCACATGTCAGTACTGTGAGGGAGTTCAGAGGGCTCAGCAGAACTGAAAAATGAACATTGATCTTAGATGCTGTCACAAAAACTCTGATGCCAGCTGAAAGCCGACTAGAATTTCACTGTGTTCTTGCAAAACGCAATAAGCTACACAGGAGCCAAGTAACTCCTCCACCAGTGGTGAGTCTGGCCACCATCTCCAGGTGAGTTATCTAATGACACCAAATCACAGAATCATAGAATGGTTTGGGTTGGAAGGGACCTTAAAGACCACCCAGTTCCAACCCCCCTGCCCTGGGCAGGGACACCTCCCACCACACCAAGTTGCTCCAAACCCCATCCAGCCTGGCCTTGAACCCCTCCAGGGATGGGGCAGCCACAGCTTCTCTGGGCAACCTGGGCCAGGGTCTCACCACCCTCGCAGCAAAGAAGTTCTTCCCCACATCTCATCTCAATCTCCCCTCTTTCAGTGTCAAACCCCTCCCCCTCGTCCTGTGGCTCCCCTCCCTGATCCAGAGTTCCTCCCCATCTCTCCTGGAGCCCCTTTAGGGACTGGAAGGGGCTCTGAGGTCTCCCCGACACCTTCTCTTCTCCAGGCTGAACCCCCAGCTCTCTCAGCCTGTCCTCACAGCAGAGGGGCTGCCGGGGGAGAGGGTGTCCGGGAAGCATCTGCCCGGGGAGTGGATGCCGGTCGTTGCCTCCTCCCCGGCCCCGTTCCCCCGCCGCCGCCGGGGCCTGCACCCACCGCCTCCTTGATGATGCGGGTGATGACGGCGTTGGGCAAATTCAAGTCCTCCGGTCTCTCCGCCATCCTGGGGCCTCCAGCAAGGCAAGCAGGATGTCACGGGGGTCACACACCGGGAGGGGAAAAGGGAGTCCGGCCCGGCCCAGCCCGTCCGTACCTCACCCACTGCACCCGCCGCCGAGCGCGCGCTCAGCCGCTGACCCCTCACCCGCCCCGGCGTGCCCCGCGGCCCTTCCCGGCAGCCCCCGCGGCCGCCGTTGCCTGGCGACGGGATGGCGGCGGGGAGGGAGGGAGGAAGAGCGGAAGAGAGAGGTTAGGCCCGCGCTGTTTGGGGAAGGGGTTAATGGTGGTCGGGGGCAGGTACGGGCCGCGGTGAGCCCTGTGAGAAACAGGCTTAAAGTTTTGCTTTAGCTATTTTGTGTCCTTGCGATGTCTGGTCAAGATATCTGAACGAAGCTCCAGGAGNGGAGTGGGAGTGTTAAGAGGTAAAAAGGTGTGGGTTCAATCTCCAATAGGTTAAGCCTTTGGGAAGTGTGTGAGCTCTGACTTCTCAACCAACGAGAGGGCACACAGGGGCATAAGCGGCCGGGATAAAACGTATATTAAAACCCAAAAACGAGAAGAGAATTTGTGCATCTAGCCTGGAGATGCACCCGATTCGGCGCTGCTTCGTAAAATTTTAATAAACACCTTTTATACTTTATTTTTAACCTTTGCTTCCATGGCTCTCTTACATTTTACAGGCGAGCTGGCGTTTCTCGCACCCGGGAGCGAGCGGAGGGCGAGGGGCAGGGGCTGGGGAAGGCGGTGGCAGCCCTGGGGGCGGGGGTCGGTGCTCCTGGGGGCAAACTTTTTGTCCCCCCGAATGGTTTCTGGCCTCTCCCGGCGGTGTTGCCCCAGGGCACCCCAGTGTGTGCCCTTTCAGCCCGGTCACGGCTGCCCCGTAGACTGGCTGTAATTTCACAAGACTTCGTGAAAGTCGAGGTTGATTAAAGTAAGCAGGCTCAGGAGGCAAGGGGGAGGAAGGATGCCAGAAGGTGGGGCGCGTGGAAGGTGTTGTTCTGATCTGCAGAACCTTCACTCTGGGCACTGAAAACAAGCGCTGGGTCTGCTGGGACAGATTAAAGGCAGGCATAAGGTTTTGTGAGGGCTGGAGCTCACTTAAGTAAGACACTTAAGGAAGTTCCTAAGCCCTGCAGACTTGAGAGTTTCTTCACACTTCTTCCCCCTCATTAGTGCTAACGGGACCCACCCTCAGCTGCCACTGAGAGTGAGTTATTGCTGAAGGTGAGTCAGAGGGACGGTGAAGTGGTGCAGGCTGGAGTTGTGTGCATGGTCCCTTAGAGATCAGGGTTTGTACCAAAGCAGGAGGACGCTGGTTGTTCACGAACCTGAGGGCAGGGACACAGCTCGTATTGGGGTGGCTTCTGTCGGTGTGGGGTGTTACAGGTATTTGTACGTGTGTTTAAATTTGTCTGGGAGGGTGTCTGTGGCTGCTCTCCTTTTTTATTTCGCTATAAAAGGAAAATGAATTTTGAATACTTGATGGTATTCTTCTAAAGAGGAAATAAGCTTACTTGTCATTATATTTTCTGAATTTTCAAGTGCATTCATCCTCTAACTTAGCTCTAGTGTCTGGAATCGTTCCCTCTTCTCTTCCTTAAAGACAAAGCAAGTGCCTCCACGAGGAGCTCTGTTCCCAGAGGAGTGTTACCGTGCAGATCTCACTTGCACATTTCTCCTGCCTCAGCTCTGCCAAGGTTAGAGCATCTCCAACAGAGGCCTCCAAATGCAGCAGTCTCATCCTCAGAATATCTCCCTGGGATCCTTTCTTTTTTTTTTTTTTTTTTTTTTTTTTTTTTTTTTTTTTAACCATAAACTGGTTTAGCAATTTTGACTATCAAAACATTGCCAGCCTAAAATGGTGCTGATCGAGTGAACTTTCCACCTGACCTAAGAAAGATACTTGGACAAATTCTGTGTACCAGTTCAGGAGCTATTTTCAGCTGCATGGACTGACTATTAAATTAACGCTAACTTTGTTAATTCACTTTGGAAAGTGCTTTGGAAAGGAAACCTGTAGGGTAACCTCTGATTTGCCTTTCATACTGTTCATTTGCATTTGTTTCAACATGAATCTTGCTTCTTTTTGTATTGTGGTCCAGAAAAACCTATTTTTCCAGGCCTGAACTCTGCAGCAGGGTCAGACGTTATCTCGCCTGGACAGATGAACCTCGTGCTCTTTCATAACAGTGTAAAAGCGAGTCCTTTCAGCTTGGAGGGAGAGGAGCACCTTTTGACTATAGGGAACAGAATCATTGGGAAAAAAATATATGCAATAATCAGTCTCTGCTCTGCTGATTAATTCAGGATGCAAATTAATCCACAGAGGTGGCTTGGAGTGGCTGTGTTACGGCTGAACTAGTGATGGATCACAAATAGGATCAAACTCCTCCTGTGGCTGCAAAATGTACAGTAAAGTTGAATTGACCCTACTGTAGTGAAAAGTACTTGAATTGATAATTGTTAGGGGCCGCCTTCAACTAAATTAGCTTAATCTGAACACAAAAGTGTAGGAGAATCTTGGTAGATTTTATTTTGTGTTTGTGCAGACTAGAAGTGGGGCTTCACCAGAGGAGATCTCTGCCAACAAAGAAAAGGTAATTTACCCCTCTCCATGCCCTGCCAAATCCCTTTGCTGTGTCAGTGCCAGAAGTAGGTAATATTCTGTGAAATTAGTGAGCCAAACTGGCTCACTGAGAGGCAGTGAGAGGCACTGAGAGCACCAGGCTCTAGGTGAAGACCTGAAAAGCAGCGCCCAGGTGCATGGTGTCAGCCAGCTGATAGAGCAGCTCGGCTTCTTCATGTAGCTTCAGACTGTGCACACAATTCAGCTCAGGTGACAGGCAATAACTTCTAAAGCCTCTTTTAACTTAATTACTTTGATCCATGTGACCATACTAAGGCCAAAAATCATTATTCCCAAGAGATCTTTTGCTATATTGAAACCTATCTCGTTTATGAGAAGTGTCACTAAAATTTTTAAAGACCTAGCTTGATGATTATATTATTTTTATTGCATTAAAATAAATCAGCAGTGGCTTAATGCTTAGCATTTGTCAAAATCCAGCAACTCACAGCAGCACTGCCAGCTCAGAAGCACCTGCCTCTCAAAGTGTCTGATTGCTCTGTGTGCTGGTTTTGGGGCTCTCATTCTCCAGAGACGGCTGCTTCTAAGCAGGGTTACTCTTCAGCCAGTGGAAATCTGGTTGTTAAGTTGGTTCTGAATAGGCATCAAAAGTATCAAAAGCCTGGACTTTAGTCTGGGCAGCAGTGGCAGAGTGAGGAGTGTTCAGAGGTTACAGGGTCCAACAGCAGCGCTGGATCCCAGCTCTGTGCCTGGGCTGGGAGCAGAGGCTCAGCATGGCCAACCCAGACAGCAGGTAGTCCCAAGGTCTGCTCAAGAGTTTCTAAGAGGCAGCAGTAGCTCCAGTGACCTGTGGGTGATCCTTGTCCAGGATTGCTGTTCCTCACCACTTGCTGTTGAAGTTTTTGCTGTACTTCCACGGTACTTAGGTTTTTTTTGCATATAGAATTATGAAATGGTTTGGGGTTGAAGGGAGCTTAAAGCCCATCAAGTCCCACCCCCTGCCCTGGGCAGGGACACCTCCCACCAGACCAGGTTGCTCCAAGCCCCATCCAGCCTGGCCTTGAACCTCTCCAGGAATGGGGCAGCCACAGCTTCTCTGGGCAACCTGGGCCAGGCTCTCACCACCCTCACAGCAAAGAATTTCTTCCTGATATCCAATCTAAATTTCTCCTCTTCTAGTTTAAAATCGTTACCCCTTCACTTCCTGAAAAAGAGTCCCTTTCCTGATTGGTGTTTAGATCAGACGTCCTCTAAGAGAATGTCTCATGCTGATACTCTTTGCAAAAGTAATTGAGGGCTCAGTACAGGGGGAAGAACAGTGCTGAGAGTTTGCGTAGTGCTGTAACTGGCTGGGCTCTTATTCAGGCTAAGGCTGTGGACGGGTATGGGTTAAACACCTTCCTGGGGAAAGTCCTGTTGTCTTAAGGAAGTGCAAAGCCTTGACCTGGTAAGATTGTGAGATGTTTGTAGTGTTCCTAAATTAGGTGGGTGCCCAGCCTGCATCTGTTCTGCAGACTAGAAACGGTAAAAGAGGAAAAAACAAAAAGAGTTTATTGTGACCCATTGGTGCTGTGGGGTCGGTGTCTCCTCAGCCTTCGGAGAGTGGATTAGACACAGGGGTTGCTCTCATCACTGGTGTCCCCTGTAGCTGCTGTTTCCTCGCTACCAGGGGTGACAGTGGGAGGCTTTGCCAGCCCCTGTGAGAGAGGTTTTGTACGGGATGTTTCTGGAGTGGGGGGGAAGCCCTCCTGTGCTTCAAAGGGACCCCTTCTGATTTACCCCGGGGTGTCTCCCTGACCAGCTGCAGAGCAGGCGAGGGAAGCAGCCAGGCGGTTTCTGCAGCCTCAAGAGTGTTCAAAACAGCAAAAATCTTCGAGAACTGAAAATAAGAGTTTCTCACTCTTTCACCTGTTCCTCTGTGTGTTCTCTCCTGGAGAGAGGCTGATGTGTGGAGTAGCTCTAACACAAACCACAGCCTAGTTGTAGCTGCCTTAGTCTGGAGAGCTTCAGGTAGTTTAGCCTTCACAGTAGAAGGGGGTGAGGGACAAGATGAACTGTTTTCAGAGTTCAGCAGGAATTTCCCTGCTGAAAGATGGGCACAGGAACAAGTGGCTGTGCATGCAGGCTGTTCTGTGCCCTGCGTTCCTTGTGAGTAGCCGAGGAGGTCTGTAACAGCTCCTGCTCACGTGGAATTTGTTACAGATCCTTTGCCTGCTCTAGGAGCACTTGCTGTGCTTTAAGCCACAGGCATCCTAATTCCTACTGTAGCGCCTCGCCAGCGCAGAGGCCAGGAATTGGTGTGGGTTAGTCCCTTTGCATGTTCAAAATGTTAATTTTCTGGGGAAGAGAGAAAGATTTGGAAAAGGGATGGGGGAAAGAAGTTTGTTACCTGAAGCTATGGGTGGAAAAGGCCAAACAAATCTAGTACTACAAAGATGCAAAGTTCTTGTAAAAGTGGGTGTTGCAGAGACTCTGATGCCTCAGCGAAGCAACAGTGCCGAGCTGCGTTTCGGGTCCCGTGCTGGCCGTGGGAGACCCTGCAGAGGGGATGGATGGCTTGGGGCAGAGGGCAGGAGCTCACGAGGTGTTTGCTGATGTTAGGTCAGTGCCAGTTTAAGCCCCAGGGCAGCTCTCACTCCCTGCTGGGATCGATCTGTGATGTTGCAGGAATGCAGAGTCCCAAGTGCATCAGCCTGGAAAGCTCTGCCTGCGACGTGAGCCGATGGAGCTGCAGTTTGGCAAAGGCAGCAGCAAGGACGGTGCTGGGGCAGGGTGTGGGTGCTGCTGCGGGTGGTTTCCATGTTTGGGCTCTTGGATGTGAGCAGAGCAGGAGTGGTGTTTTTAAAGACACTCTGGCAGCAGGGGAAACCTCTGTTGGGTCCCAGGTTGGAAAAGGATGTAGTAATCAGCCAGATGATCTCTGTTGGGTTCTTCGGTGGCGTTTTTGAGGGAAGGATTCAGCTGTGCTCACTGCAGAGCTGGTGGTGGGGACGGGAGCACCCCAGCTGTGCCCTGTACTCTGTGCTTGCTACAGACCTTGCTAATCCCAGAAATCTGCCCTCAGTTTTACCCAGAACTAGCCCAAAGCTTTTCTGTTTCAACCCTCCTACCATCTGGGAATTTTCCTCAGTCTGATTTAGTTTTCTTATTTTCAAAGGGAAAAACCCACAGCTTTAGCTTTGTGGGTTTTTTGTATGTGTGTTACCCTTTTGCCTGGAATAACAGTCTAAGCACGTGTTTGGATTTGAATATCCAGCCAAAGGCACGTCCTAGTGCTGGCAAACTCAAATTTGTGCCTGAGAACTGTGTTAAATTTTAAAAGAAAGTCACTAACTCCCAAGCCAACCAGCTGAATGTGCAGTTTTCTGGAGGCTCTAATGGAGATGCAGGTTAAGGTCAGTCCCCAGGGGTTTGAATGTTAAGAGGGAAGTTAGAAAGAGTCAGTCCCTCGCTGCTGGGAGCCCGTGGAGAAAGGGGCCATTGCATGCCCCACCGCCACTGTCTCTTCCCATGAAATTTAATTTGTAACTTCCCAATACTGGAGCTCTGCTCCCTTGGGATATTTATATAGTGTTTTTTTTTCCCCCTCTTCTTTACAGCAGTGCCAAAGTCAAGGGCTTGTGGCAGCTAAATCACAGCTTGGGCGCAGGACGGTGGTGCTTGAACGTTGCTGGAGAGAGTGTCCATCCCGGGCGGGAGCCATGGAGCAGCCGGGGCTCACGCGTGAGTGCTCAGATGGTTTCTGTGCTGGGTTTGCAGCACTGCTCTGCTTCCTGGATGGAGGATGGATTATGGCTGTGCAGATGCCGGGTGACTGGAGGGTGTCTCCCACATGCCCTTTGTTGGGCTTGGAGATGCCCAACTCCTTGGGGGATGACATTTGACCTCAGGGCTCTCCCTTAGTGCCGTGCCCTGGGGGATTGAGCAGACTTGAATCTGCTGGGTTTGAGAGTTAAAAGCGATTTTTTGCAGACGATGAGCACCAGATCCTCTGGGAGAAGGGTGTGGGTGACTCCCATGGTCTTGGAGTGCCAGAGTCCCACAGACTCTTCTTCATATTTTCTGTTACTTTTTAATTTATTTTGAAAACTGCTATCTAGTGGGATTCTTTTCCCCACACCTGTGAGACTGCCTGCTTTAGATAGAGAGCTGGTACCTTTGTTACTACCCTGTTTGTCTTTCCTTTTGCCTCTTAAAATCATTTTATGATAAAGACATGGAGAGGGGAGGCTTTGTGTGGGCCTGGGGAGCTCCTAGGAGACGAGGGGGCACGAGAAACACTTCACCCCATGCTGGGGAGAGCTGCAGGCTTGGCAGTACCAAGAGGAGCAACACAAGCCCTGGTCTCAAGGCCATTGTGGGAATGTGTGGTGAAGGGGACAAGGATGTGGGAAGGCAGGGACACGCTCTGCTTGCACTAACAGAGGTTCAGGTACCTGGCATGGCAGAGTGGATCATTTACTCGTTCCCTTGTTAGAGCTGCTTGGTGTTGTGGGTCCTGTGGGATGAGAAGGGCTGTGCTGGTCAGTGGGGATGCTGTGTACTGAAATGTACAATCCCGGGCTGTATTACTATTTTATTTTTTTTTTTTCAGGGCCAAGTAAATTTGCTTTGATAAAACTTTAATTTTGATGGGTGGCAGATGGAGATCACTGGGAATGTCAGGAAATGGATTTAATTGAACAAATGAGGGGAAGAGTTTTTTGTAAGCCTGAAGGGAAGAGCGTTTTGAAGTGCTGGTTGCGAGTAGGTTTAAATTCTGAGTGACACCCAGTTCACCATGATCAGTCCAGTCGGGTTTGATACATTAAACTGTCGTGATTTCGGAGACACTAATAGTGCCTGCACCTTCAGGCTGGTCAGGCTCATGAACCAGCACGGCCATTCTGGAGTCTTAGGTCCCGTTCAATGAGAAACTGAAATGACCAGCTCCTTGACCAGTGCAGTTTATTTAAGCAACAGATAGGAAGGTGCTTGTGAGTTGCTGGTGATAAATACACTGTCTGCAAAGCATGTGCTGATAAAAGCATTGTTAATTATAGAAAACGCACGACAGAGTTACAAATAATACAGCCTGGCTATAAATGTAGAAAAGTGACTCTCTAAAGAGATTTCTAACATGAGGAAGCACTCGCTGCAGTCTAAGTCTTACCCGAAGGCGTCCCTCTGCGGGGGAAGAAAGGCTCAGCTCCTCGACTGGTCCCAGAAGTTGGAGGCAGTCTGTGGTGGAGTCCTTGACTTATTCACGATGGTGTCTTCTCTCCTATCCCTCCTTTCTTGGGCTACTTTTTTACTATTTTTTACCTTCAAGGTGGAGTTTGAGTGACTTTAGTCATAAATACTTTTATTATGATTGGCGTAAAAATCTCTTGCCTCACATTTAAAGGCAGAGTTTACAAAAAATTCCAGGTGCAGACTCACGGAGGAGTGGTCGCACCTCGGAGGCAGGTAGCCTTCAGGATGGAGGTGTGTTTTGGTATTATAATGACATTATAATGAGCAGATGGACCATCTGCGGCTGTATTCTACCCTAGAAACTGTTCGATTTTATACCTTTCCTTAATGTGTGAACAGAGCTGTATTTTCAATATAATTTAATTTTAGTAACTATTCCGCAGTTGGGAGCTATGGGGCCACCAGGCAGCCCAAAGAGTTTAGTTGGTGGTCCAGGCTTGCAGGGTCTAGACCAGTGTCACCAGGCTGCATCTTCTGCTCGCCTCTGACATTGTCAGCCTTGCTGGGAGACGGTGATCTGTCTTTCCCCTGTCCTCAAATCCATCAGTATTGTGAGAAAAGACAAATGTGGTGGAGCTGCTGAGAAAACAGAAGTTGTGGGAGCTCCTGGTGCTCGGGCTCTGCCTGCCCCACAAGTGTTTCTGCTTGACAAAATGTCCTGCACTGCTTGGGCAGCTTCTGTGTTTTGATTTGTGCAGCGAAAGCCACTACTGTGCTAAACAAACAAGCAGCAATTAAAGAATAAATCACGTCTTTGTTGGCAGGAGCTGCTCAGCTGTGCTGACAGTTCTCACCCGTGGTTGTGCCTGGTGCCTCCTCCCCTGGGCTCTGTAGTCCCTGGGGTGTGAGAGCCTCCAGGGAAGGGATCTGGGTGCTTCTCTGAGCAGAAAAGCAACTCTGCCAGCTGGAGGGACTCAGCTCTGGTATTTTTTTTACTCAACATTTCACTGAGCTGTGTATCGCAGCTTGCATCCTGCCTCGCTGTGGGAAGAAGGGATGAGGAAGCATCTGGCCCTTTTCCACCACGGGACAGGAGCTTTGCGTGGGAGCTGCCAGCAGAAAGTCCTGCTAGGCCTTCACAGGCTTTAAATATTTCAGGAGACAAGTAAAACAGCCAGTGCCATTAGCTGGCTGCTTCTCTGGGCGCCGTCTCAAGGCCCCTGTGTGTTGCCAAGGTTAGGGCTGGGCGCTGTGGGGGGCTGGCAGCCCGAACACAGCCATGCCCTTTGTCTGGGGTCTTTTGGATGCTGCCAGGTCGCTATTTGTCTCTGCCCCTGGTGCCCAAGGGGGCTGTGATTTATGGCAGGGCTACAAGTAGGTGTCTGTTGGCAGTGATGGATTGGGCTGGCCAGAGAGCATCCCTCCCTTGCTCGCTCTGTGTCCCTTCTCTTGCTTTTCCGGCAGTTTCAGGCAGTTTTGCCAAGGTGAATTCAGCTGAATCAAGCCAGTACCCCTGCCAGAGAATAAGCCTAATTTTGGAGGAAGAAAGCAGCTTTTCAAGCAAGCAAACAGCCTTTCCAAATTGCCTGCCCCTCTGTGCCAGGACCCTTTGGCGAGGGGCTGTGAAGATGAAGCTGGAGGGATGTTTTGGGGTTCACGAAGGCAGTGTGTGGTAGGTGTTGTATGTCCTGGTACGTGCTGCCATGTCACGGGGCTGAGAGGCACGTGCTGGCACCAGAGAACTTGATGTGGTACCAAAATCACAGGTCAGGCTCTTCTGCTTTTATGGATAGGGTGTGTGCATGGCATGGCTCCATCGTGGGACGAGGGACGCTGCCCTGTGCTCGCTGCCCTTGTTGGGGGAAATTAACTGCAGCTCTGCAGCTTGAGTGGTGTTTGCACCAGGTCTGTGTGAAAGCAGCGTAAAGCACTTGTGTTGCACTAATCCTGCGCTACTCATCTCTGCAAGAAGCCTGAGCAGATCCTTCTGATCCTGAAGAGTCACTGGGCCATGCTGGTGCCTCAGCTCTGTGCTGTGGCTGGGAGATCTCTCTCCATCGAGGCTCCCATTTCTGGGTCTTTGTGTTTTTATCTCCATCAGCGTGGGATCCCATGGCAGGTTTCTGGCTGGTGGTGTGGTGACTGTGAGTGAGAAGGGACAGCCTGGGGCTGGTGCCATCTGCAGGGTGCTGGCCATGAGGAAATCATCTCAGTCCTCTTTGTGCGGAGCCTCCCTCCTGCTCTGAGCCTGAGGACTTTGGCAGATCATGGGATAGGAGCTGGATATGAGCCAGAGCCTTGCAGGGCTGTCCTGAACATCCAGCAGTGGCAGGGCAGCATTTCCAGTGTCCTGGAGAGCTGCTCGTGGGCTGAGAACGCTCTGATTTAGTTGGTCATCTCTTTTAAATGTAATAAAATATCACGGTGCTGAGCAGAGCTGGGATGCACTTGGTGTGTGGCACGTAAAGGGCCATGGCCAAGGCTGCAGCGGAGATGTGCCGGGGTGACTCCCTCTGAACGTGGGGCTGGGTTCTGCTGGAACACTGGCTCTTGTGAATCTCTATCACTCCCTTCTGCACACAGGCAGAGCTGACCAGGGGAAGCTGGAGGCCTGGCAGTGTGGTGTTCTGAGGAAGGCTGGTGCAAGGTGGAGACATCCCCCTGTGCCAGGCAAAAACGAGGGTACTGCAGAGCCTGTGATGTCCCCTGTGTCCCAGCTCCCCATCCTGCCATGTCCTGTTCTTATCTACTCTTTTCTCTGGCAGGGACAGGGCAGAGTCCCCAGTTGCTGGAGCTGGAGCGTCTGCCAGCCCTGATGAAGGGGCGATGTGGGGCTGCACGATCCTCTCTGTGGAAGCAGAAGGGACCATCTGGGAGCAGGAGGAAGATCAGTCACGCACGAGTGAGGGGGAAAGGTAAGTGATGGGGTGTGAGAGGGGCTGTGGGCCAGCCAGAGGCTTGGCCCTGGCCAGGAGTGTGGGGAGGAGTGGTGAGGGTGCCCAGCACTCCGGGCTCTACAGGAGTTCTTGTCCTTTTCTGTCCCAGAGAGGTCAATATAATTAATATGATTTCAGCTGGATGAGGGCTGGATGATGGAGGTGCCTGTGCAGCACTGACAGCAGCCATCCCTGTCTGCTCAGAGCCTGTGCTGGGCTGCACCCTTGTCTCTCCCGACCTTTGCTGTCAGAGCTGAGCTCTTCCAGTGCCCACCTCTGCCAGGGCAGCAGGACCTCTGAATTGCCCACTGTTGCCCAGAAAGCCCCAATGGGGCTGATCCAGGCTCACCATTGCCTCCGCGCACTCTTGTGGACCTTGTAGCCTCATAGAAGTGCCACAAGGAACCAAACTCATTGACTGTGGCATTTCCTGCAGCATGGGGTGGTGTGGGAGCAGATCTGCTCTGCTGGGGACTCTGCTGGAGATCTGTCCCCTGTGGGGACCCGTGCTGTAGGCAGCAGAGCTACCTGGATCTGTGGGTGGGGAGCAGAGAGCTGTGGGACAGCCCAGCCTTTAGGGAGGAGGTTTTCTCAGAGAATCCATCTCCATCATTGCTCCACACTCTTGTGTTCAGCACTGGGTGCCTCCTAGTAAGCTGTGGGGCAGCACCAAAGCTGGTGGGTGTATCACCAGGTCCTGGGGGATGGGAAGGGCTGCTCTGGGGTCTTGCAGAGTGACCCCATGAGCCTGGTGGGCTGCGTTTGCCTTTTCTTGTCACATGAGAGCCAAGCAGGGTAAGCCGTGCCGTGCCATCCCTCCCTCCCTTGTCTCACCCTCACAACCCAATTCTCCTGCATCGTTTCCTTGTCTTCAGTAGTTTTTCTAAAGACCTGTGAACGCTGCTGTCCCGTGTTGCTCCAGCGGGACAGTTCCCTGAGCATCTGAACATGCACTGGCAAACCTGAGACCACCAACAATTATGGGGACTACTTGGAATTGTAGAATGGTTTGGGTTGGAAGGGACCTTTAAAGCCCACCCAGTGCCAACCCCTGCCCTGGGCAGGGACACCTCCCACCACACCAGGTTGCTCCAAGCCCCATCCAGCCTGGCCTTGAACCCCTCCAGGGATGGGGCAGCCACAGCTTCTCCAGGCAACCTGAGCCAGGGTCTCACCACCCTCACAGCAAAGTAGTTCTTCCCCAGGTCTCATCTCAATCTCGCCTCTCTCAGTTGAAAACCTTTCCCCCTCATCCTGTGGCTCCCCTCCCTCATCAAGAGTCCCTCCCCAGCTTCCCTGGAGCAGCTTGAGGGGCTCTGAGGTCTCCCCGGAGCCTTCAGTTTTCCAGGCTGAACCCCCAACTCTTTCAGCCTGTCCTCACAGCAGAGGACATCCCAGCATCTCTGTGGCCTCCTCTGGTCCCACTCCAGCAGGTCCATGTCCTTCTTGTGCTGAGGACTCCAGAGCTGGATGCAGGTGGGGTCTCACTGCAGGGTAGGGGGGTGCTTGCAGCCTGGCTCTCTGTGCAGGAGAGGAAACATGGAGTATCGCCCTTTTCCCAGGAGCTGGTTCTCGGTCCCGGAGCGGGGTAGCTGTGGGATGGTTCTGGCTGGATCTGGGGTGTGCAGGGAGGGCAGAGCAGTACCTGCAGTCTTGGCTGTGGTGGCGGCATGGGGCTGGGTCCTGTTTGCTCAGGCAGGTGCAGTCCCAGTTCAAATCTGTGGGGCCAATGGGAGCCGCCCCATTCAAACGCGTCAGTTGGACGCACGTCCCATGGAAACCCGGCTGCACAGCTGCCTGTCACTGCCGGCTGAAAAGGCTCCTTGGCTTTCCCGGGCTGAGCAGGGAGGGTTCTAATTACTGGCTAATTAGAGGTGTCCTGCCATGGAGCCTGGCAACATCCACAGGGTCTCTCTCTGCACCCGCCTGGCTGGCCCCTTGGGAACTTCTTTCTGCCTCACCACCTTTGGTAAGCGTTGAACCCACAGCCCTGGGGAGCAGGGGGTGCCCGGGGGAACTTGACCGTGGCCCTGGCCAGTGTGGCACAGGGACCCGCAGCAGGTTGTGGCCAAAGCCCAGTGTGGCAGGAACAGGCTAGAGACCCGCTCCCCGAAGGCACCAACGCTGAGCGGCAGCCCGCTCGCTTCTGCCTCGCTGAGCTGGAATAATACGGGACTCCGTCGAGCTGGCAGAGCGGGGAGAGCCCTGAAACCAAGCTGCAGCTGCTGAGGTGTGCTGCTTCAACTGGCCAGATGCCCAATTGCTTGGTCATTTTGCCCCCTGGATGGGCAGGAGCTATGGGGCAGCCACTCTAGGGCTGGCCAGAGCTGTGACCCCGGTCAGGGCAGAGCCCAATTTTCTTCTTCGCTCCTTGTGGGTCTTTCTGTGGCTGCCTCAGTTTTGATGCACAGGCTTGAAGAAGCTGATGGGCTGTGGTGGCTTGTTTCTGTGGGCTGGAGCTGGTCTGGAGATGGCTGGGTTATGAGCCCTCTATTCTCACCCTGTGAGCAGGTGAATTTGGCAGCAAATGTCAGGGCCATCGCTTGTGGTGTGTGATGGTTTCTCTGGAGCTGTCTTACTCAGAGGGAGCCCTTCCCAGGTGCCACTTTTTAAGCAGTTTTCTTTCAAAGCTTTTTTGGAGTCCTCAATACAACAGGGACATGGAGCTGTTGGAGCGGGGCCAGAGGAGGCCATGGAGATGCTGGGAGGGCTGGAGCCCCTCTACTGGGAGGACAGACTGAGAGCTGGGGGGTTCAGCCTGGAGAAGAGAAGGCTCCAGGGAGACCTCAGAACCCCTTCCAGTCCCTGAAGGGGCTCTAGGAAAACTGGGGAGGGACCCTTGATCAGTGAGGAGAGCTGTAGGATGAAAGGGAAGGGTTTGGCACGGAAAGAGGGGAGATTGAGATGAGATGTGGGGAAGAACTTCTTTGCTGTGAGCGTGGTGAGAACCTGGCCCGGGTTGCTCAGAGAAGCTGTGGCTGCCTCATCCCTGGAGGGGTTCAAGGCCAGGCTGGATGGGGCTTGGAGCAACCTGGTGTGGTGGGAGGTGTCCTTGCCCAGGGCAGGGGGGTTGGAACTTGATCTTTAAGGTCCCTTCCAACCTAAACCATTCTATGGTTCTGATTCCCCTTGTTTTAGTGAGCAGGGCAGACCACGGTGCTGTTAAAGAGGCTGCAGGGAAGTAGAGAGAAGACATGAGTGGAGCAGGGTGTCCCTTCCCTGGGCAGCCAGGGATGCTGCTCCTTCCTCTTTTTACCTTGTAAGCCAAACTTGGAAGTACAGCCTGGAAGCTGAAATCCTCCTGTCTTTGTCTGTAGGACTTGTGTGCCAAATAATGTGAGTTTTGTGGTACCTCTTGGCTCTGTACCCAAGCCTGGGCCAAGCACCATCTCTGCAGCCACAGTTCCCTTCATGGACTGACCGCTGTGGGTGAGATGTAGTGTTGTGTGCCCTGAGTGGGAGAGCACAGGACACTACCCTCTCCATGTGAGTGACTCAGGAGATGGTCTTCAAAAGGCTTGGTGCTAGGGCCCAAGGTTGTAGATGGTGATCTCAGGGTGCTCTGCCTTGTGCCAATGGAGACCTCCCTCCTAGGTAGGTAAGAATTCCCCTTGCCCTGTGTGCACTTATAGGTCTTGGTTGTCCCAGACAGGGAAAAACCTGCATTTTTCCTACAAGAAACTAGAAAAGCATTTAAGGAGCAGAAAACCAAATTTTCCATTTGTCACAGATCATCAGTAAGAAACAGATTTTCCTGCCTGCTGGATCTACTCCCAAAGGGACATCATTCTTGTGTCCCTCCCTTGGCCTGGTAAACTTCTCTCATGGGTGGGAACCTCTTTGATTACCAGCTTGTGCTTGTTCATAGCCGGTTTTCCCCTGTTCTCTTTGTGCCAGCTTTGTTTGTCAGCTCAAATTGCCTCTCATGGCCCCGTGGGATCCAGATGGATCCCTGGGTGCCCTCTTTGCTGCAGTGCTGCTCTCTGGGAGGGGGTGTGCACCCAGGAGCTGTGTGTGGGTCCTGTCATGAGATGAACTGTCTCTTTTGTATCTCCCTGGCCTTTCTCTGCACCTATTTTAATTTATTTCAATGCAGGGGACCTGGACAAGCTGTGTCAGGGCCACTCTGCTGATGCTGTTTCCCTCCTCAGTTTGTTTTAGGGATGTATCCAAAAAGGTAAACCCAGGGGATAGTGTTTCTCTGATCTTCTCTTGAGGTGAGGTGGAAATGCAGCCCAAGAAGATTAGATTAGATATTAGGAAGAACTTCTTTGCTGTGAGGGTGGTGAGGCACTGGAACAGGTTGCCCAGAGAAGCTGTGGCTGCCCCATCCCTGGAGGGGTTCAGGGCCAGTCTGGATGGGGCTTGGAGCAACCTGGTTTGGTGGGAGGTGTCCCTGCCCAGGGCAGGGAGGTTAGAACTCGATGATCTTTAAGGTCCCTTCCAACTCTAATCATTCTATGATTCTGTGAAGAACTTGCCTTGGTAGGGGCTGTGTTTCTGCCTGCCTGGGTCTGGAGGAAGGTAACTGCTCTGTGCATCTGAGGAAATGCTGCCACTGGGCTGGTCTGTCCAAGTGCAGACGCTGGTACAGCAAATCCCTTCCTCCAGCTCTGGCTGGGCCAGGACAGCAGCTCCTCTCTCTGATCCCAGCCCCACGCAAGCAGTGGAATTGCTGCAGAGCCAAGGATGATGCTGGGACCTTGCAGGGGTCAGACAGGCTGATGGGGTGGACTGGGGTGTGCGATGTGTCCCTTTGTGTGCTTTGGAGGCACTTGAGAGCAAATGCATTAAGTGAGAAATATCATCAGTTCCCCACAGGACTGAGCAGACCTTTTCCTTTGTTATTCCCAAATGCTTTCTACTGAGGGGGGCAGGGAGGGCACAATCTGTGGCACTTCTGCCTTTTTCAGAGCTGCCTGTTTTCTCCCTGCTCTCCTGTCTTTGGTGCTGGTGTGACACAGGGGCCACGGGCACTGTCCTTGCAGCAGCAGCAGTGGGTACCACACTCCATGCCGGAGCCTGTGGTCCTGCTGACCCCATCCCTCCTTGTGCCTTGTCCACATGTGCTGCCCTGGGAGCTGAGTGGCCCCAGCCGTCCCCAAGCCAGGGCTGGGCGTAGAGCTTTCTCCCCCCCGGAATTACCCAGCACAAAAGCTTCCTTTCTCCTCCACAGGGCCCATTCATTACTGGGCTGACTCCTAGTCATGCTTGGTTAGGCTGGGGCATTTTGCTTTTGTGTTGTAAGGGTTGTTACATGCTAATAGTGGAGCAGCAAGAAGGGTTCCCACAGCATGGGAGATCAGGAGATAGCAGAGGGTTAAAGTCTTGGTCCAAGAGGCTGGGGAGGCATGATGAAAGCCGGAGACAATATTCTCACTGTTGTAAATCACTTTAGCTTCCATAGAGCTGTCCTGATTTACCCCACCTGGCTCTTGCCTTCACTTTCTCACCCTGCTCTCACATGCACACGAATACATGCACAAAAGGACTCCTGTTTCCACATGTGCACACGCATGCTCTCAAACACAGACACACATGTGAGCTGGAGAGAGACTTGAAACTTTTCTGTTAGTAATTTTTTTGGTGAAAAATGAGAGACGAGCGATTGGAATTGTTTCAGGTTAAACAATCCCATATGCTATCTCCACCCCAGCAAACCTAAGACCTTGGGTCTCTCTTGCAAAATGGAACCTTGCTTTTAAATCTGAAAGATGCTTAGATGTCTATGAATGATTTTTACAAGTTTTGGGGTTTTTTTGGTTGTGTTTTGTGAGCTGGAAGACAAGTGAGAATCATAGAATCACAGAATGGTTTGTGTTGGAAGGGACCTTACAAATCAAGTTCCAACCCCCCTGCCCTAGGCAAGGACACCTCCCACCAGATGAGGTTGCTCCAAGCCCCATCCAGCCTGGCCTTGAACCCCTCCAGGGATGGGGCAGCCACAGCTTCTCTGGGCAACCTGTTCCAGGGTCTCACCACCCTCACAGCAAAGAAGTTCTTCCCCAGATCTCATCTCAATCTCCTCTCTTTTCAGTGTCAACCCCTTCCCCCTCATCTTGTGGCTCCCCTCCCTCATCAAGAGTCACTCCCCAGCTTTTCTGCAGCCCCTGTAGGGACTGGAAGGGGCTCTGAGGTTTCCCCGGAGCCTTCAGTTTTCCAGGCTGACCCCCCAAAACTCTCTCAACCTGTACTCATAGGAGGAGATATTATCCTTTGGGCTAAATGACACCTTGTTCTAATGATGCTTTGAGTCTTTTGATTCTTTGGGAGCATTGGGAAGTGTTTAGTTTTGGGTTGGTCCAGAGCAATTACACAGGTTTCAGACTCTGCATCACCCTAGAATCTGCACGCCCTGTCTGTGCTGGCAGGGGCAGCTCCCTGGGCTGGCATTCGGAGGGGCAAAGCTCTCTGTGCCCAAGTGGGGCCAGTGAGCCAGGGGCTGGCAGCCCCCTGTGACCCCAGCACCACTTCACTCAGACCCTGGCAAATGCCTTTGACCGAGCCCTTGTGCCTCTCTGAGGACTGTGGATAGATTTTAGGGCCGATGCAGAGTCGAAAGTGTGTGTGTGACTGTTGGGGAGCTGCAGGGCAGAGCTGCTGCCCTGGGACCTGCACCCTCGCTCTGTGGGAGTTTACATGGGTGTCTTTCCCAGATGCTGGCATCTGTGATTGCCTGGATTTTCAGTGCTGGGAAGTTGTTGCTGGCAGATGGACCCAGGCAGTGCTGGAAATCATAGGTTGCACGTCCAGACAAGAGGTGGGAGCTCAGGGATCAGGCATGGGCTCTTCCAAAGTCGGTGGGAACTACAGATTGGATTTGGAGCTGTGTGAGAGCTGGTTTTGGGATCCTTCTTTCTTTACAAATAACCCTCCCATCTTGTATTTGTGCCTCTGTGGAGGGGTTTCTGGATTCAGAGACCTGCCCGAGCGCCCCTGCCCTTTATCCTTGGCTTTCAGCTGACCTTGCCCCAAGGAGCCAAGCTCCTGTGCGCAGAGGCTGGATCTGCCCCACGTAGCCCATACTGAGAGCAATTCCCCAGGAGGATGCTCAGGCTGAGCTAAGTTATGCTGGTCTGCTCCCTCTGGAGCCCTGGTCTGATGCTTCCATGGCTCCATCCCTCCCACCTCCTCTCTCTGCTCCGTGTCCTCCTTTTCTCTCTCACCTTAGGTCACTAAAATGGCACTGATGGGTAGAAACATGTCCCTTTGGGCCGCTGTCTCATACAGATGGACTCTGCAGCACCCACCAGGGACTGCCTGGTCCCACGACGAGCTCTTGCTGCTGTGCTCTGCTCTCCATGCGGGGAGAAGTCTCCTCCTGAAGGGCTGCCTGTGGAGCGGGTCAGGTCTTGAGTCCTCCTTTAACAAACTGGGACAATCCCCTACAAGCCCTGGCAGTGGGAAGCTGGGCACCCCAGGCAGGTCCTGCCTCCTACCTTTTGGGGGATGGCTGTGGGTAAACCAGTGCATCGGGAGCAAGGGGGATCTCCATCCAGACCTGCTCCAAAGTCCTGTAGCCCCTTAAGGCTCTCCCCTGCCACCACCTCCTCCATCAGGAGCTCTCGGTGCTGTTGTGTCAGGGAGCCAGGTGCTGTGTCACTGGGAGCCAGGAGGTCCCAGCCCTGCTAGGCTCTGCGGCAGAGGAATTGCAGGGTGATGGAGCATTGCTCTTCCATGGGAGTTGGCTGCTCCTGGCCTCGTTGGCCACTTGACAATTATTCAGTGTCAAAACACATGACTGAAAGCATTCTTGTTTAATCTGAGATGAAAGCAAGTATTGACTCCTGGGTTTAGAAGATGACCCATCTGCTCACCAGCCCATACTGTCTGGAATCCCCAGGAAGTGCAGGAGGCTGCAACACGGGAGTTCTTGCCCTGCTTTGGTTCCTGGGGGCTGGGTTTGTGCTGCGCCAGCCCTTGCCACTGAGCCTCCTCCGCTCGATAGCGCCAGCGATAACCAGCTGTTGTCGGTGAAAGGGTTTTGAAGGCTTCCTAATCTCCCCCAAACTACCCTGGGCAGATGAGGGGTACGGGAGGAGGGGTGCCTGGCGTGTGGTCCCACTACAATGGATGAACGGAGCTGGGTTAGTGCCATGGCCCAGGCTCCCCCGGCAGAGCCAGCCTTGGCTGACCCTGCCCCGGCGTGTTCCTGCCACCAAAGGCACTGCTTGACTTTGGCCCTCATCCAGACTGGCTGCAGCTTGGCCCGCTGTCACCTTCTGCAAGAGGTGACAGCCCCTTGGCCCTACAGAAGCTCAGGGGAGAGGCGAAGGGGAAGTTGAATCTGGGTTGGGGGGCAGGATTTGAGCATGTTAAACACAGGCTAATTCGTCCCACAGGGACTGTTTCATCTTGGTGCTCCCGTGTCCCTTCTGCCACAGGCTTGTGCTTCTCCCACAGCATTTACTGTGTGCTGAGAAAGGAGTATTTGGGTTTTCCTGGTGTATTTTTATATGTGGAGCCATAAGAATTTCTCAGTAGCAGGAGGTGTTTCCTCCCACCCCAGGGCAAACCCTGGAGTCCTGAGGGTGGCGTGTGAGCCCTGGCTCCTTCACCCTCCCTCCTCTCCTTCCCTCTAGGTCAGCTGAAGCTCTCCATCGAGGTGCAGAGCCGGATCCTGGTGCTGCACGGTGAGTATCCCACTCACGATGACGAGGTGGCCCTGGAGCCACAGTGGGCTAATGAGGGGACAACGCTCCCATGCTCTTTCTTTAGGCTTTTTGGTCAGACCCTGCAGTAGAGCAGCATGACTGGGGGCTCTTTGATTTAGAGGGCAAACTGAAATTTCTAGAGATCTTAATTTCTGTGTGACCACAGTGAGTTTTCCTTCCACGTGTATAAATTTTTTCCTTTAACTCCATGTGAAGCAAAAAAAGGGTAAATATAATTTGGAAAAGAAGGTCTGAAATGCTTTGTCTCCACTTAAACATCTTTCACATTGGCCAAACTGTTTGCCAGGATTTCCAACTCCTACCTCCAAATGCAGCATTTTTAAAATACATTTCTTCAGCAAAAGTATTTTGCCTGGTCCAGGCTGGGGTTGCTGTCCCTCAAGCTGTGGCATATCCCACTGGGACAAGAGATACTTTTCTTTTTCTGGGGACTCAGGCCTGGCCACCGCTGCTGGGTCTGGTGCAGGAGGGTGACGCGGCACCTGGGACACCAGTTATAGTGGTGATCACTAGAAGGAGCAACGGGGGTGTTAGAAGTAGCTCTTTTCTCCAGGGAAAACCTATCTGGAAACACTTTGGGGGTATCCCTTAGGATAGTTCCCCCAGTGAATTACATGTGTCCTGGTCTCCTAATGCAGAGCTCTTTCTATCAGGGACTTGTCAGAGCTCTGTGATTAGTGAAAGGTTAAAGAATCAAGGAAAAAACGAGAGTTTGAAATGGTCAGAGTAAAAATCCCCTCCCTGTGAAGAGGGTGGGCTCGCTGTACGCTGAATTTGGGCTCTGTGGGGTGAAAGGGGAAAGGAGGGCCCTGGGATTCCCAGTCCCTCGGGGGTGGCTGTGTGTGTGTGGGGAAGCCACCCCCATCCCAGAGACCTCCATGGCAAGGCAAGAGGGGATGGAAAAGGCTTTCTTCTGAGGAGCATTCCACCTTCCAGCCCAGCTTCCCCCTGCCTAGTTGTAATGGGATGGGGGCCGAGGATGGCGTGAGGCTGCAGGGACTGGCCAAGCCACGCACAGCCCTGTCCTCCTCCCCTCAGCAGCCATGAGACCTGGAGAGCTTGCTGCCCTTTTCCAGCTGTGCAGGCAAGCTTTGTAAAGAAACAGCAGCAGAAAAATATCTCCAAGCTGTGTGTGGTCATGAGGGTCAGGCACAGGCTTTACCCCCAGATCCCTCCCTCTGGGTGCCGGTCACTGTCCTGTTCTGATGCTGTCTCCCAAAGAGGGTCTGAGAAGGGAGGAGTGATCCAGCAAAGAGGCAGAGGAGGCTGAAGGTCTGGGACCTGACATCCCACTGCGAATGCTGGGTGCTCAGGGTGCTCTGTGTGGGCAGGAGGAGGCTGGATGATCTAGGGTGATTTTCATTTTCCACCCCAATATCTTTAAATCCAAAGCAGACCTGGCCGGAGGAAGACACTCTTGGTGCAGCCTGTCCTGGAGGAGCTTCATGAAGCACCAGAGGGTCTTGCAGAACCATTTTCCCCTTGTGCACTGGGGTTTCTGTGGGGCTGATCGTGTTCATTAGGAGCACTTTTGTGTCTCTTACTGAGGCCAAGCTGCTGCTGGCTTGCTGGGTGTTTTAGGAAGGAGCTCAGCCTGGTTCTGACAGCCCATCCTGGACTATCCGACCTCTGCGGCATGTCTGTCGCCTCTGGCCCCACACAGGGCTCCCAGCTGTCAGCAGCAGCGTGGTGTGGGTCCCTGCTGGCAGGGCTGCCGTCAGGATGCGGCTATTGATATTTAACTTGATGATACATTTGGCCCTGGGGCAGGGAGCCCAGAGGTGGGTGAAGTCAGGCAAGTAAAATGCCAGCCGGATGCTGAACTGTGTCTGCCACCAACCTCACCCACAGATATTTGTATTTATAGCATGGGTATGTTAAAGAAAAAAAATCAATAAACCCCTTCACCTGGTGCCCGGTGAGAGCAGGTGCTGGGGAGCAGCAGGTCCTGTTGGGGTTGGAGACGGGTTCAGCCCCACAGGGAGGGAGCACCCCATGGAGCAGAGTGCTGCAGCGCAGAAGAATGTCTTCGGTGCTGCTTTGGAGCTTGACCAATTCCTTTCCTTTTCTTTCCAGTCATGGAAGCAAAAGGTCTGATGGGAAAGGAGAGCCGGACATGCGACTCCTACGTGAAGGTAGGTTTTCCTGGAGCTCTGCTCTGGGAACTTGGTGCTTTCTTAGGGTTTTGGGGTTGGGTCCTCTAAGCATGCTCTGGGCAGCCTGTCCCTTCCCTGTCCTCCTCTGGCTGTGCATAGGATGCAGGGAGGTGGCTGGGCTCTTGCCCAGTGCTGAAGGGCTCACTGGTTTTGTTGGCACAGTGTCTCCATGGAGCCAGAAAAGCGGAGGACAGGACCCTGCTGAGGGCTGTGTCAAGCACTCATTGCAAGAGCATTGTACTAGGAGCCTGAGGGCTGGTGGGGATGAGTGTTTGGCCAGCACAGTGTGGCTCCAGGCTCTCCTGGGGATCACCTTGGAAGTCTGGTCCCATCACGGTGTGCACAGTGTAGGAACCACGTCCCCAACAAGGGGGCTGCAAGTGAGAGATGGACCAGCAATATTTATATACGTTAGCCCAAGATTTTTCTGTTGTTTTCCTGCCCTCCCCTGTCCTGACGAATTTTGTAGTGCTATTACTTGGCACACCTAGGGTAAAGCGATCAAAATCAGCCATTAAACACAGGCTCAGCTGGATCTTTGAGGCTTAGCCATCCATGGAAGTGGTCGTGCTGGTCTCCTGCCACCGAGGTGACGGAGCTGGCAGCTGTGTGCCGGTGCCTGCCCCCGGAGTGCTGACACGCTGCTTCTTTTCCTCCCTAAAGATGTCGATTGTGCCAGATGCTGATTGGAAATGCAGGCAAAAGACGAAGACTGTGCCAGACAGCAAAAACCCTGTCTTTCACGAGCACTTTCTTTTGTAAGTATGTCAGGGCAGAGGTGGCTCTGACCCACCCACGAGTGGTGGGGACCCATATGGCTGCTGTCCCGGGGTACCCTCTGGAAGCCCAAGCCCCATGTTTACTTTTGCATTATGGTTTATAATAAACAAGCATCATGCATGAGCAGGTCTACTGCTGAGATGAGGAGTGACAGACATTATTCTGCTGGTTTTTAGAGCTGAGATGCCTTGAACTTTTGGGCAGAGCTCTGCAGAGGCTCACAGAGCTGTCAGCACACGGCATGGCAGCGGCTCTCCCGCACGCCTGGACTTTATTGCTGGCCAGGAGCTGGGCAAACACGCTCCATTTCCTAGACCTTACACCTGCAATAGTGTGGGCATCAGTGTGAATGAGGAAGGTAAAAGGATTTGCTATCGCTACAGCATGTCTCTACGTGGGAAAGGAGCTGTATGGCTTGTTGTGTTTCGGTAGAGCTTGTCATTGCCAGCTGAGTCTGTCAACCCTCCATCCCTGTCAGGCTTTTAATCTGGCACAGGATGGTGGTTTCAGAGCACGAACTGTGGCCCATTCCTTGCATTTACCCTTTGATGTTGGATGTGTGTCTTTCTGTGTTATTTTCTTCCTCTCACACCACCTGAGCGGTGTCCCCAGGAGAGGTCACGTCCCTTTGCAGCTCTCTCAGGAGGGAGTGAATCAGTGCGACGGTGGCTCGTCCGAGGAGGTTATGGTTTGGGGTGATACCGCATCCTCTGTGCAGAGAGTGGAGGAGAAGATCTGGCTCTGAGGAGGGCGAAGGGTCTCCAGCTCTGAGGGCAGCCATTGCAGAGTGCTCCTGGGGAAGGCTGGTGTTCATGAGCTGTTCCCTCTGCTTGTTACAGCCCAGTGCAAGAGGAAGGTGAGCAGAAACGGCTCCTGGTCACAGTTTGGAACCGAGACAGAAATTCCAGGTAAGGGAATTCCTGGCACATAATCCCCTTCAAATGGGGCTGGTGTGGCAGTGGACCTGCCATCTGCTCTGACCACCCCACTGAGCTCCAGCAGCTCCCCAGCCCTCAAGAGCTGGCCCTGATGTGAGGGCTGCTCTGTGAGAAGGCTGCGGGTTGGTGAAATTGGGGGGAGCTCAGCAGTGGGGGTGGGACTGGGACCTGCTGGTGGGATCATTATCTTGGGCAAGTGGGGCTGGAGCCTGGCACTGGGCTAGGGACCTTCCCTGTGCGTTGGAACAGCGCAGTGAGGAGGAAAGCCTGGCATCAAAGGGGTCTCTTACCCTGCAGGATGTGCTGCCTGCTGGGGTAAGTGGCATCTGCCTCCTTGGCTAAGCTCCTGCCAGCGTGAGGTAGGCTGGAGGTGACCAGGATGCTTCACCCCAGCTCCTCCTTGGCCCTGCTGCAGCTGATGACACCACGCTTGCCCAAGCATGGAGAGGCATGCACAGCCTGGGCACTGCCTGGCTCCTGGCATGGGCAGGGGTGTTTGTGGGGTCTCCACGAAAGAGGTGCATGGGGGTAGCTGATCCTTGGGGAACTTTCAGTGAGGAGGTGATGATGGTCTCTGTCTCTCCTGCAGGCAGAGCGAACTGATCGGCTGCATGAGCTTTGGCGTGAAGTCCCTCCTGACCCTGGACAAGGTACCTCTGTGCTGGAGCACAGCACGTGGGGCTCCCTCAGGTTGGGGGGGTGGGTGTAGCACACCCCTGGGGGCAAGAGCAGGCTTCTCCCACTATGGGACAAAGATGAAGGTCCTCAGGGAGTTCGCAGGTGCCATTCCCAATATGTTGTTGGTGTGACTGCTGGAGGCGGGGATGGGAAGGCTGTTAGAGGAGGGATGGTAGGACAGGGGACCTTCACTCTGTTCTGCATGGACACAGAGAGAATAGCAGCAACTGGGGTTGCAGAGAGGTGTCCTCACTGAGTCCTGCCTGGAAGACAGGAGATGGGGCCAACCTCACTACTCAGCCTGCTGGCGTGTGTCACAACTGACAGGTGACCAAGAGGATGCCATGGTGGGGACACGCTCCTCTGAGGAGGAGCCTGCCTGGTTCCCTGCGCTCAGCAGTTGGGTCCTCACCAGCTGGGGTGGTGGTGGGGACAGGGTGAATGCAGAGGTCTTGGGCTGTTCCTGGAGGTGACCCTGGCGGTGCTGCCAGGCTGTCCCTGTGCCACATCCCTGTCCCCACTGCTGGGGATCTGGTCACAGTACTGCTGCCCCAGCCTGGCTGCTGCTTGTAATACAGTTTTCCATCAGCTGGGTTTGCCTCCCTAGAGCAGCTGCTGTGAATGACTCCTGCTGACCCACTAAAACATGGAAATATTTAAATGTTTCATCCTAACTGCCAGCAGGGAGGGGTTTTGTCCCTGCACAGCTCTGCGCTGGTGTTGGCACGTCAGGGTATCTAGCTGGAGGGGGATTGTGAAAGCATTAGTACATCACCTGAGGTGTGGAAATTTATTCCTTAGCAAGAGGTTAAAAAGGAGCTTTTTGTGGCAATGACCCGAGGAGAGAGTAAGAAGTGTCTTGAGTGTGGCCTCCCCTGGAGTTTGGACAAGTGAGATGCAGCTCTTTTTTGTAACAGTGAAGATAATGAGGCAGCAGCTCTAAACTGCAGCTCTCTCCAGGAAGAGCCTCTGCTTTGCTCATATTTGGTCATCTTAAAGATGTCCTCTCCTTGACAGGTTTTGACAGTGAGTTTCACAAGGTGTCATTGTGTGCAGAGAGGATGGAGTGTCCATGTGTGCAGGGAGGGGAGGATGATGCTGGTGGCACGTGGTCCTCTTGGGACCTCAGCTGGGGCTGAGATGAGCTGGTCTTGTCCCCTGGGAGCTGTATGGTGCTGCTGGATATTCCTCCTCTCCTCATTTTCCTCCTTTTTTAAGTGATGCCCTTCCTCTGGCTTCTGGGACCATGGTTCCTGCATTTCCATCTGGTCCAGGGTGGTTGATCCCTTTGGCGTCCACTGGCTGCCTGGGGAGTGTTGGGAGAAAGCACTGGCTCCCTGGAAGAGGAGCAAGGGGTTGCTAAGGCCAGCTCTGTCATCTTGTCTCTGTCCCTGGCCTCATGGCTATGGGACGGGGGCAGAGGAAGCACCCAGCACTGCTGAGGGCTGGTTTGGGCATCCTTCTCTGGTGCTAAGGCTGGAACCATGTGCTCCCTGCGAGGCTGCCGGCTGCTGCAAACACCATATGGATGGATTTATTGGAAACTGGCTGTTTTCTTGCACCCCATCTCCCTCTAAAAACCTGGAGACTCATTGCAGTGGTGCTTTGTTCCTTCGTGGGGGGATGTGTGTGTGGGATTTTGGCTGTTCCTGTATCTTAAGAGAAGGACTCAGGCTGTGCCTCTGTGGGACGACTCCTGTAATGGGACCCCGCTGGGGCTATGGGCAACCAGCCTGAGTTAAATCGGCGGTGAGTACCTGCCCCTGCATCCACAGCTTCTCTCCTCTCACCCAGGAGATCAGCGGCTGGTACTATCTCCTTGGGGAGGACCTGGGCAGGACCAAGCACCTGAAGGTGGCCATGCGGCAGCTGAAGCAGAGCAGAGGTGTGTCTCCCCACCGGGATGTCCCAGGGAATGTTGGAAAGGTTTGGAAGAGGAGTGAACCTTGTGTCTGTCCTCATGCTGGCACGGAGCAGCCCCCAGCCCCGTGGCAGCTATGCTCTTGCAGTGCTTCTCTGCCCTCAGTGGGCACTAGGATCCCAAAATACCACTGTGGGGGAGATCCTGACTGGTTTACCAGGCTCTAGACAGGCACCAGGCTCTCCCCTTGCTCCTACTTACCTGTGGCTGGTTGGGGCTCTGTGGACACCTTTCATCATGCTGATTCCTGCCTTTCAGACATAGGGCTGATCTCACGACTGGTCTCTGTTTGGCTCCTGGGGTCTGTGCTGCCAGGGTGTGCAGAGGAGCTGGCACAGAGCAGGGTGACAGCAGTGCCTGTCCCAGGACTGCCACGACGCCCAGGTGCTGGGGGCTGCCTGGAGGAGCTGTGCCCATGACATATGGCCTTTCCCTTTTTAATTTGGATTTTTTTGTGTGTGTTTATTTAGAGCTGATGCCTGTATGTCAGGTTGCAACACAAGAAAACCAGGAGGCTGTGACCATGAAGCGGCTGAAGGTAGGTATGGCAGGGCTGTGACCCACAGTGGGTGTGAAGGCAAGGGGTGGGCAGCAGAGCCTGCATGGGGAGGTTTCAAATGAGCCAAGGGAGGGTGATGCTGAGGGGGGAGCTGCCTCATTTTCCCTGTTGACACCATGGCTTTTACAGGCATTTTTCTACAGCTAGTTGTCCCGGTTGATCACCACTTGGTAGAGGTGGGTGATGTGGGTAGTTACCCTGTGCTCACTCCTCATTGCCATGCAGGTCCCTCCTGTTTTTCTGATCTATTGCCCCAGATACAAAGCACCAGCCATTGACTGGAAGCAGTGGGGACTGGGAGTGCTGGGATGGGGACTGGGAGTGCTGGGATGGGGGCTGGTCGCCTGCCTGCCACCCAGCATCGCTCCCTGGCCGTCTCTGTGTCTCCGTGGATGGGTGTGACTGCTCCGCTCCTCCCCATTAGGGCTGTTTGCTCTGGGAAGGGAAAGGCCCACGGTGGAGCCTGGATGATTTATAGGAAAGGCAAAGATGGGAAATGGGAACACAAACACATGGCTCGCATCGGAAATTGGGCTCAGCCGGCCCCGTGATTTATCTGTGCCGAATTCCGCTTTGCTGCTTCCCTCAGCTGCATTTGCAGTTATCTGTTTTAAAGCGTAAGATCGAGCGAGGCAAACAAAGCCAGCGCCCCTCTCCTCCCTTCCTCTCCGGCAGTCGCCACCAACTTGAAAGATGGTGGCTGGGAAGGAAGACCCATCCTCCTTCAAGCTCCAGCCTGGCGGCGCGGCGGGTGGGACAATGCGGCCGGAGCAGCCCTGGGCAGTGTCTCCAATGGCCCAACCGCTCTGCTGGTCCCCTGGGAGCCCTGGGGCTCCTCACGCTCCCCCCCCAGACCCCCTGGCCCTGTCACACAGGGGAGCCTTGGATCTGGGTTCCCTTCCCCTGCCCACCCCCTTTCCGCTCTTTTCCACCCCCTTTCCGCTCTTTTCCACCCCCTTTCCGCTCTTTTCCATCCCCTCTCTGCTCTTTTCCATCCCCTTTCCGCTCTTTTCCATCCTTCCCCAGGAGTGTGGAAGGAGCTCCTTTCCCCATTGCAGCCCCATCTCTGAGGGGTTGTGCAGACTCTGAGTCCCACTCTGCGCCCTGCTGCGGGCTAGGCTAAGGGTTTCCCTTTGTCTTTAATTCCAAAATTACACCCTGGGTGCAATTCCACTAACCTCTTTGCTTCCCCCTCTGTGACTCTGGGGGCACAAAGCATCGGGACATGCGTGTCCTCTGGGTCCGTGCTTCCGAAAACAAATTCTGCTTTTTTTTCTTTTCTTTTTTTTACTTCTTTTGTTGGGACAAAAAAAGGTCTCTCTTACCCTTTATGAGTGTAAGGGGTGCAAGCCGTCCTTTTAATGAAGTGAAGCTCGCACAGCCGGTGCCTGTGAAACGCCGCTTAAACATCCTCCGAGTGTTTGTGAGAACATTGCAATAACAAAGTGCTCCGTGCGGCTGAAGAATGCCGCGGGAACAAAAGCCACATCAACAGAGCAGGGGCTAGGGAATACTAAGTAGTTGACAGGAATTTTAATATAAAACTCTCTCTCTTCCTTGTCAGTGAGGGTTTTCAGGAAGCCCTCTGGCTTATCGTGAAGCGGCATACAGTGCAGACAGGGGCTGGGGAGGTGAAAGGTGGCTTCCTGCCATTCTTCTCTGGAGCTGGGTTCCCATGGGCGGTCATGCCAGTTTGACTGGGGTTTGTTCCACGCTCGTGTGATACGAGGAGACGGGGATTACGGCTGCTTGGGGGAACTGGATTTTCATGGGCTAACGGGGAGTTGTGAGGGGTTTTGCAGTCATGAACCGCTTCAACGGACTCTGCAAGGTGTGCTCGGAGCGGAGATACCGGCAGGTCTGTATCTCCCGTGGGGAAAAGAAACCCCTCTGTGTGTGTTGCTGCAAGTCTTGGTTGTTTTGAGTCTCTCTGGGCTTTCTTGCCGCTTCTGGGGCTGTGTGTGCTGTTCGTAGGGTGTTGGTTTGCTGGTGTTATCACTTGTAAGTGATGATGTTGGGAACCTAAGGAAAGCATCTTCAGGTGGGTGTCTCTGCTCTGCCCGTCGCTGCGGGGTCTAAATGGGGATGGAAGGGGAGGATTGTAACTGGAGGGTTACACGCCGATGGTGAAGGCACCGAGCTGCGAGGTGGTGTCTCAATTTACCCCTGGTTAGAGGAGAGGCAGGCGGCGAGGGCTCTGCCAGGCTGCCGCTGACTCTTTTAAAAATCATTTTATTGTGTATATGTTTGGGAATCAAGTGTTTCTTGAAGGGTGGTTACAGCCAATGGCGACTTGCAGATTTCTGTGCTCTGCAAAAGCTGGGGCAAGGTCTCTGGGAGCTGCTCGGTGTGCGGCACCGGGCACTGGTTTTGCTTGTGCGGGCCCCAGTCTCCTGGACTTTGGAGCACAATTTTCCCCTCCACAGTCTGGATTGGGGCTCCTGGCTCCTGGTCAGCTTCTATCTGTGCTCCTGGGCCAATCTCTCATGTCGCGCTAAAGCTCTGGAGAGGGACAGTGTATCCTGGGTGTTGAACGTGGAACCAGCTTAACTAAAAACACCCATTTCTTATCAGGGCTACAGTGACCGTCTCATGCAGGAATGCGTGTTTGCTTTGTATTGATGACAACTGACTGGGATTTGTGCCTGAGACCTAAACTTCTCTATTTTGACATTTTCTTTGGTGTTTTTTGGATGGACTTACGGGTACAGAGAGACTTCAGGGTGCTACAGTCTCTCACCACCTGGCCACTCACCTTCCAGCTTGGGTCACATCCTCACATTTCTTAGTTCTGCGCACAGCAGAAAAATGGGTGTCCAGCACCCTGTGATGGCCATGGTGGTGAGAGCTGGGGAAGGTTGAATCATCAGCAGTGAGAAGGTGCTATTTAGTGGCAGAGGGATGGCATCTCCACCAGTGGTGGACAGGAGTCAGACCTGGCACGGCACGGGGGAAACTTTGGGCTGGGAAGTGACTGTGGAGTCTCAGTGGTGGGGGAGATGCTGGGCTGGCTTCCAGGGTCCCCATGGCAGCACTTCTGCAGAACTCAGGGCCCCTGAGCCTTGAATTTGAGATGTGAGGTTGGTTCCATCACAAGCAGCCTCTTCCCTTGTTTGAAGATCCAACAAACTCCAGGGAGAAAAATACCCAGCATAGTGGAACAGGACCTGCATTTTGATACTGGCGGGGATAGACAGTTTCTCTGATTTTATGCTGAGCCATCAAGAAGGGACAAGGTACAGAGAAGCAAAAGCTCACTGTGTTTGCCCTCCCGTGGTAAAGGATCAAGGAGCTGTTTCTCTGGCAGGTTCTCTTAAGTTTCTTGTCTTCTCTCTGTTTCTTCTCAAAATAATACAAGTCAGATGTTGGATTTTTTTTCTTTTTCTCTGTCAGTAGAACAAGGATCTTGACAAATGTCTTGGGGGGATAATCAGGTATTTATAGGAACTGTCACGCTGAGCTGCTGCTGGAAGCCAGCATCAAAAAATAAATACCATTTCATTAATGAGCTCAATGCTTCTTGAATCAGGAGGAGAAGGGAGCCTAAATCAACACGGCATCTCTCCTCTCCAAACTCAGCAAGGGAAAACACACTCACCTCGCAGAGCTGGAGTGCAGATGCCTGGCAGACAAGAGTGCGCTGGCCCCCGCGGCTTCCTCTGGAGCAGGGGAGAGCTGCTATTTCTGTATTGCCCAACTGGAAGTGAAGCGTTTAAGTGACTTGCTTAGAGAAGCCGTGTTAGAAATCAGTCTCAGAGCCAGACTGCCAGATTTTCCTTCCTAATTGCTTATTAGACCTTACAGTTCTAAGAACGGAGACTTGTGTGCACTCGATGAATGCTGGTATCACACCATTTCTCTCTGTTGATCCTTGGCTTAATTTTTGGATTGCTTTTTAGCAGCCTTTCTGCCCTGCTTTGGGAGAGACTTGTTGTCCATGGGGTTCACAGAATACCAGTGATCACCATGACGGTTCCTTTGGGCACTGTGCCTGCTGCTAGAAATGCCGTGTGCTGGCATTTCCAGGGGCTGGGGTGGGTGGTGGGGAAGGGGGGTGCTCGCTGCTCACACGCAGTGGCTGCTTTCCCACTGAACAGGCGACTCCGGTGTCTCTCTTCAGATCACGATCCCTCGAGGAAGCAATGGGTTTGGCTTCACAATCTGCTGCGACTCCCCAGTCCGTGTGCAGGCAGTGGACTCCGGTAAGAGATCAGATCATTTTTATCCCTCTTGGTTGGAATGAATGACTCTGCTCCTTTTTTTTTGCTTCCCAGAGCATGTTGTGATTCTGAAGCTCTAAGAAACTTTACTTAATGAAATGTCTGTTGCCTTTACTGAGGTCAGAGGCCACTGAGTTAGTGCTGTGTCACTATTTTGATAGTGTGTTGCAGGAATTTTCAGAGATTTTTTTTTTTCCTTTCCCTCTCCAATCTGAGAGGTGTCCAGCTGGTTGTAAGACCTATGGAAAGCATCTAGGGTGTGAGACAGGGGCGCAGGAGCCCTTGGTTGCCTGAGAATAGCCTCTTGGTGTGGGTCTGCAGAATGGACATGGTGTCTCTGTTGTACCTTGGTCCTCCCTACTGCACACCAGTAAACACGGGGAGTTCACACGACAGCTCTGAGAGAGCATTTTTTGCGTTGTCCCAGGTGTCGTGTGAGTGTGTAGAATCACAGAGTTGTCTGGGATGGAAGGGACCTTTCAGATCATTGAGTCCCACCATCAACGTAACACTGACAAACCCACCGCTAACCCATGTCCCTCAGCACCATGTCTGCCCGGCTTTTAAATACTCCCAGAGATGGTGACTCCACCACTGCCCTGGGCAGCTCAAGGTTTGACAACCCTTTCGGTGAAGAAATTGTTTCTAATATCCATTATAAACCTTCCCTGGCACAACTTGATGCTGTTTCCTCTTGTTCCATTGCCTGTTCCTTGGGAGAAGAGACCAACCACCCCAGCTGGCTCCCTTCAGAGAGTTGGAGAGAGTGAGAAGGTCTCCCCTCAGCCTCCTTTTCTCCAGGCTGAACACCCCCAGCTCCCTCAGTTGCTCCTCATAAGGCTTACTTTCCAGACCCCTCACCAGCTCCGTTGCCCTTCTCTGAACACACTCCAGCACCTCTGGGTCTTTCTTGGAGTGAGGGGCCCAAAACTGGACACAGAACTCAAGGTGGGGCCTCACCAGAGCAAGTTGGAAGATGTAGCGCCAGGCTGGCTGGCCCCACTTCATTCTCAGATCTGGGTGTTAGAGGAAACAGATTGGGTTTGGAGGAGTGAGCGGTGCAAACTGTGAAACTATTTGGGTCTCTCCTGGCACCAGGGCTTCTCCTTCCCCTCATGCCCTTGGCTCTCTGCCTGGCAGGTGACTGGTATTTGTCTCTTCTGTGTAGGTGGCCCAGCAGAAAAGGCAGGTCTGCAGCAACTAGACACGGTGCTGCAGCTGAATGAGCAGCCTGTGGAGCACTGGAAATGTGTAGAACTGGCACACGAGATCCGGTGAGTGTTCACCTAAAACATTAGTGCTCTAGGAGAGGTGGTTTGAGGGAGCCTGGGGCAGGGCAGAGGGAGCTTTGAGTGGCTATGGGAAGGGGAAGGCTTTGAGGGGTGTGGAAGAATGGGAGAGAATTCTCTGCAGCAGCCAAAAAAAGAATGCTGTGGGGGCTGGGGAGGGCAGGACAGGGGCAGAGGTGTTAGAGGGAGGGGGAACTGCAGGGCTTGGGGCTGTCTGCATGCTGTGGGATGCCCCATTTCCTGCTGTTCCATCTCTGACTTGCTCCATGCTGTCTCTTTCAGGAACTGCCCCACTGAGATCATCCTGCTGGTCTGGAGGCTTGTCCCACAGGTCAAGTCAGGACCCGAAGCCATGATCCGCAGATCGTCCTGCAAATCTGCCTACGACCTCCAGTCGCCACCCAACAAGCGGGAGAAGAACAGCACCATGCCCCCGCAGCCCGAGCAGCGCCGGAGCTGCCACGTACTGTATGATGGGAGTGACGGGCTGGTGCTCAACAGCTGGGAGAGGTACACGGAGATTGGCAAGTGCAGCCAGAACACCATGCCACCCCTGTCCCGTGTCCCCTCCGCTGCGGACCAGAACTACATCATCTTAGCACCTTTGAACCCAGGGAGTCAGGTAGGGGCTGCTTTCCAACGCCATGCTCACGTTACTGCCCGTGGCTGTTGGCTCTGCTTGCTGGATCCTCTCTGGGCCCGTGATTTGGTCCTACAGAGCATCGTCTCTAAATGTTTGCTGGAGCGGATGCCATTTTGCAAGCCAGACTTGTGTCCCTTGATGGAGCTTTTACTATTTGCCTAGAAAATTTGCCACTGGGATGGTAGAGCTGGGCTGAGTGTCCTGCTGCCTTCTCTCGGGGCTCACTGAAGGCATAAGAGATGTGTTTCCACAGATGACTGTGCAAGTCATTGCTCTCTTTTTCTGCTGGCAATAGGGCAAAAATAACTTTCATCTCTGGGGTGCTTTGGCTTTGCTGGGTTTGGCATCCTATAATTTGCAGTTGGTTGTTGTAAAGTTTATCTCAAGCCTACTTCAGGTGACTGTGTCCTGTCTGTGTTGTGTCTTACAGCTGCTGAGGCCTGTCTATCAAGAGAACAACGCTACCATGGGTGAGTTGCTGGCATTCTCGGAGCCCCTCACAGAACTAAATCTGATCTTTCTAGCCCTGGCGAGTCCTTGCCCTTCCCCACCGTGCTGCAATGGAGTCCCTTGCATTTTGAGGGCAGTGGCGGAAGCCTAGGGCTTCTGGGCTGTATAATTCTCCTGCTCTGCATCAAACATAGAAGCAGGAACCCTACCTCCAGCCCAGAGGAGAGCAAAACTGCTGTCCCTTGTGGTAAGAAGGTCTCTGTGGGAGCTCACAGAGCAGCTCAAGAAGGGAGGCTGGTGGCAGGGACTTTCCATCGGGGGCGTGATGAAAGCATCAAGTGTGAAAGTGCTAAGTGTTGTTGCTGTGGTGCTTCCCCAGATGTGTCTTGGGCCTCTCCATGACGAGTTTAGCCCCTTGTGGGCAGTGCCTCACTGGGGGTGCTCATGCTGTGACCCCTGCTTGGAGTTTCATTTTATGGCTAAGGGAGAGAGGATGGCCATGACTCAGATTCGTACCAGACATTAGTGTAGGGTGAAGTGCCAGGTTTGGAGAATGCTCGTTTCTGGGGCTGCTTTGAGGTCTCTGGCAGTTTTGGGACCAGCTCCTCAAGTCCCCTTTGAAGCATAAACCCATTTTCTGCAACAGCTATTCTCAGTCTCCCTGGAGAACCAGGGCTTGCAGGAAGAGAGGGGTGATGTGTGCACCAGGGCTCTGGCTTAGAGACTGACATAAGGTCTCTCTGAACTAGATGTCAACAGGTGACTGTCATTTCCAGTGGGAAACTGGGGACAGAAGCAACCCAAGATGAGTGAGGCCTGCAGATCCTCCCTGGGGTGTTCACTGAGTGCTGTTTGAACTTGAAATTGCTATTTTCAGCATGCCCAGCTCCACGCAGAACCACCTCTTTGCAGGAGCTTTGGGAGGCCACCCCGGGCTGCTGGGGTGAGCTGTGTGTCTGTAGCAGAGCTGAGCTCCTGGCCATGATCTTACGGGAGCATCTTCAGGGCAGCAGCTCCTCCCTGGTGTAGGCACAGCTGTCATCAGCATGATTTCCAGCTAAAAAGTTTTGTGCTGCCTGTAAAAGTGGGGCGGCATCTATAGAAGGCAAAGTGTGGGGCTGGCAAAGCCATGGTGGGGATGCCGGGGAGCAGGAGGGGAGCAGTGTGGGTCTGAGGGTTCCTCAGATGCTCCCAGCCCTGGAACTCTGTGGCCAGAAGACTTTTCTGCAGGAGATTTATTGGTGGCCAACATGGGGCAACCACTGTAGCACGACCAGGGAACGCACAGAGGTGGTTGCCACCATGGACCCATTTGCATGTTGCATCCCTTCCTTGATGACCTGAAGTGTCACGGGCCCACCAAGCTAAAAACAGGTCACCTTTATGTTCCCAGTCCAAATCTCTCTGGAAAAATCTTAACAGCCTGGTCCGCTCACTGATTGTGTTGATGTTCCTCAGTGGCCCAGTTCATGGGTACATGAGCATCTCCATGGCGTACCTTCACCACTGGTTACTCTAGCTGTTGGGCAGTATTTTGCCACAATTCAGCAGGGGATGTTCTGTACCGTGGATAATTGTGGCTCTTTCCTGCTGTGGATGGATCCTGTGACAAGATGAGCTGAGCCGTGGGGACCGGTTCTTACAGCAGGATGGAATTTGAAAGATGTGGGGCTTCTTCCTGTAACAATTCTTAGTGATTGTTTTCAGCCTATTTAATGTTAAATCCTCAGAGGGAAGAACGCGCTAATTAGTCTGAACAGTGATTAAGCCTGGAGGTGACCACCAGTCACACCGTGACAGGAGCTCGTGCTCCGAACAGGCCAAGTGCCTTTCTGTGCCAGCGCGCAGAAAACAGGGTTTGTGCCGGTGGTGAATTCCTCTGATAAAAGGAGGAGATTTAGGAATAAGAGGAAAAGCAGATCCTGGACAACCCAGACAGATTGTATCTGGCCTGTGTTTTCTCCCCCTCTGCTCTGTGCCCATGAGACCCCCCCTGGAGTCCTGTGTCCAGCTCTGGAGTCCTCAACACAGAAAGGGCATGGACCTGTTGGAGCGGGTCCAGCGGAGGGCCACCAAGATGCTCAGAGGGCTGGAGCACCTCTGCTGTGAGGACAGGCTGAGAGAGCTGGGGCTGTTCAGCCTGGAGAAGAGAAGGCTCCGGGGAGACCTTGGAGCAGCCTTCCAGGATCTGAAGGGAGCTCCAGGAGAGCTGGAGAGGGACTTTTGGTCAGGGAGGGGAGTGACAGTACAAGGGGAAACAGTTTTAAATTGGCAGAGGGGAGATTTAGATTAGATTTTAGGAAGAAATTCTTTGCTGTGAGGGTGGTGAGGCACTGGAACAGGTTGCCCAGAGAAGCTGTGGCTGCCCCATCGCTGGAGGGGTTCAAGGCCAGGCTGGATGGGGCTTGGAGCAACCTGCTCTGGTGGGAGGTGTCCCTGCCCATGGCAGAGGGGGTGGAACTGGATGATCTTTAAGGTCTGTTCCAACTCTAACCTCTGACCTAACCTTCTAACTTTACCTAACTCTTCTATGATTCTGTGTGGTCAGCTGTCTCTCGTGTTTTGATTTTTATCTGTCGGTGCAACCGTGAAAAAGGGAATTGAGAAAGGGCAGGATTAGTGCAGAGTCAGAGGTAGAAACAACCTTTCAGGTCATGAGGGCCTCCCTGCAGAGGCCGGCTGTGAGAGCGGGCAGTAAACAGCAGGTCTGGAGTGCCAAGAGAGCATGGTCTGGCTCTGCTGGCGTTTATCTGAAAGTAAATGTGCTATTTCCTAATACTTAATGGAATATGTAATGTTGGGCAGGTTTGTGTATTTACTTTGGACGAGTTCTTATCTGCTTTGAGCCATGTTCTGAAGTGTTTTGGCTCATTTCTGCCCGGGAAAGTTACAGGCACCCGTTACAGAGCACAGGCAAGAGCTGCTGTGCAGAAACACCCGGGGCTGGAGGGGAGACATGAGGGGTCCCTGCTGGGATTGGGGGGCTGCAGGAGCTTTTGCTCATACAAAGTGTGTTCCTGAGACATCACTGTGTGGGAGGATCCTGGGATAATGCTTCGGTTCCCCACCTGCGTGTGTTAAAATCCAAGTGGAGAGATCTCTCTGCTGGACCTGGGCAGGTTTAGTTCATCAGTGTCATGGGGAAGGGAGAAAAGACTTCAATTTTTTCAGTAGGGCTTCTTTTGAAGAAAGCGTGAAATGTTGGTTATTCAGTTCGTGGTGGAGTTGTTGCCTGGGAGTTTCAGGACAGTGCACAGGTTGCTGATGTCCAGGGTGATGTGGTCTGGGGCTAAGGGTCCTTGGGGAACACGAACCTGTGTCACCTTCTGTCCACAGCCAGGTAGGTCCTGCTGCTGCTGTGATGGGACTTTGCAGGAGAGATGTGCACTGTGGGCTTGAGGATATCAGGGGTGGCCAAAAGTGTGTGCTGGGGTCACCAGAGGATACCGAGGCCCTTGGGCCCGATGCATTAATATCATTAATGAGAAATATTCCACAGCTGCTCCCCTCTGGGCACACTTGAGAGCAGAGCAACCGAGTGGGCAGCAGCTCGGCAGCTCCTTTTTGCTTCTGGTCCCGTGTGCTGGTCTCATCCTGGCTCCATGTGGTGGGTCTGCAGAAGGAAGATGCATAAAGCCACCCTCTCCACTGCTGCCTCCACCAGGTCACCCTCCAAATCATCCAGCTGCTCACAGCTGGCTGTTCCTGCAGGCTCCCTGCAGCCTGGGATGCTCCCGCCCTGTTGTGTTGCTGCTGAGAAAATGGCAATTTCTTTGCAGGCAGAGCATCCTCTGAGCACCCATGTCCCATGCCTGTGCTGGTGGGACAAAATCCTGGTGGGAGCTGGCTGGATGTATTCAAAGGTGTTCCTCTGGGCTGGGAAGAAAGGGCTGAGAAATCCTATATAGCAGCAATTTCCCAGCAACAGGGGAAGGAAGGACTTGTCCACACAGCAGGTAGAATGGAACAATGATAATTGTTGATAATTTTCAGTAATGCTTTTAATCACAGGATTATCAATTACATTAGAGATTCTGTCGCTGGTTTGACATAACCCACCTAACGTCTCCTGCAGATGATGGGTGGCGAGTGTGGAGTGGCTGCAGGAGCTGGTGTTGGCTTGTTGAGGGAAGTCAGAGCTCTGTGCGACCAGCTGCGGTGGGGGGGCTGCAGAGGGAAGGTGCTGTGTGTGACTCCTCCTCTGGAGGAGGAGAACAGCTTTCTGCAGGGAAGAGAGACAGAGTGAAAAAGCAGTCGGGCTGCTGGGACTCTTTCCAGCACCGAAATGTAATGTGCCAGCCTCATGCAAAATGAGGTTGACCTTTATTAATACACCCCCAGGTCTGAGTAACCACCACATGCCTGGGAGCAATTCGGGAAGGCACGGATTGATCCCATGTGTATGAATGGGTTTATCATTTCTGTCCCTTTATTTGACACCTTCAATCTTAGTATCTTCTAAAAACTGTGATTAACCTGCCACCCAGTGCCACAATGTGAAATTCCTGCATTTGACTAACTTCCATGCCCAGAACCCAGAGCAGGTAGAACTTGTGGGCATAAAAATGTCCCAAAGTTTCCATTTCCAGGGGTTTGGTTTTCTTCCCACCCTGAGTTAGTTACAGATGGTTTCCCCTCCCTGGGCAGAAAAGGCTTCAGTGGTGCAGGCAGATATTCCCCAACAGTGGGAACCTCCCTGGTGCTCCTGTGGTTCAAGAATGGCCATTTAAAGTTGTGTTTGGGGTTGTTCTGTACTTATTTCTTACTTTCCATGCTGCGTAGGGAGGTGTGTATAACAGTACCACATCTCTTCCTCCAAAGTCTTGTGTTCAGAAATTGTGCCAGCCTGGAGGCGGATGTGCTGCCTGCACTGAGCTGGCTGTGATTTTCTTGGGTTTTGGTTTGTATGGACACTGCTGGTGTCACCCAGTGCGGTCCTTGCTCCAGCAGGTGAGTAGCTCTTGCTTGAGCAGAAAGGTCAAGGGACATCTCATTTTGCATCAGGGAAAATGAAGTCAATGCTGTTATTTCATGAATCCTGGAGAAACTTTGATAGCAGAGTGATGAATATCCCTGCAGCTCCTGGCTCCAGACATTCCCCTCAGGCTCTACGTGCCCTCCTCCAGCTGGCAGAAGCCGAGCCGGCAGCGTGTGGAAGTTCTGTTGAAGCTCCTTCCTGATTCTGTGCTTCTTTCTGCTCCCTCTGCCCGTACAGGAAATGCATGTAAAGGGAAATCTCACACGGGGTCTGGGAGAAAATCCAGGCTGATGAAGACTGTGCAGACGATGAAGAGCTACGGGAACTACCAGAACTGTACCATCGTGCGGCCGCACATCCCGCACTCCAGCTATGGCACCTACGTCACGCTGGCTCCCAAGGTGCTGGTGTTCCCTGTCTTTGTGCAGGTGAGTGCAGCTCACCTGGGTGGCAGAGGTGTCACACAGTCAGTGCAGCAGTGTCTGCCACGGGATGGTCTGGGCTGTTGTCGAAGAGGATGTATTTCCCAGTAGCATCTCACCCCTGTCATCCTCTGCTCTCTCCTCCAGAGCTGCACTCAGCACAGGGCTGGGGACCTCCTCAAAGAGAGCTGTATCCTGTCCAAGAGATTCTCTGTGGGAGTTTTTTCCCTTTTTGAGCTTTCCAATCTGGTCCTCAAGTGGTTGCTTGAACCAGGAGAAGGTGTCCCAGCTTCTGGGCTTCAGCCACCAACTTCATGTAACTGAAGATCAATATGGTTTCTTCCTGTGGGTTCTTTGTGCTGTTAATTATAGTGTGCAAACAAAGGTGTTTTTTTTTAGTTTAGCTAGCGGCCAGCACTAAAATCCTGGACAAGGATCCAGACCAGTAATGGCTTGACAGAGGTTGTTCTCACTCCCCAGTTTCCATAAATGATTTTCTTGAAATTTAGCCCTGAAAGTGGTGGTAGTAGCTCCAATTGCCTCTGTGTCTTCTCCTTTGTCCTTCATATGGCCAGAACCCCAGAAAACCTGATCTGACCCTGTGTGTTTAAGTTCATGACTGATGAATACTTTCTCCTCTGAGACTGGGGGGGACCATCCATCCTCCCCCACTAGCAGCGATGACACTGGCGTGTCAGCTCAGGCTGGTGATTCCCTTTGGGCTCAAGCATATGATCTCTGCTGTCTGTCACTCTGGAAAATGTGGGGATGGGGGACAGGTTTAAGCTCACCTCTGTCCCGCCAGTGACACCCAGGTGGCCCTTCGTGTAGCACCAGAGTGGTCACCAGCCCTGCCTGTGGGCAATGTTTGCCTTTTGGTAGGAACCCAACTGGCGCTTTTGCCTCTTTACTCCCAAACTTGTGTCCGGGCTGAGTCTGGGCTGTTTCTACCACTCCAGGAACAGTTTTTGATGCTTTGCAGTGTCTGAGGTGCCCTTGCATCCTGTGCTGCTCAGGAAGATCCTCCTGGGCTGGTTCTGCAGGGTTTACCCCATGGTCAGGACCGCTGAACCTCTTCGGGTCTTCTCCAACCTTAACCAGAGAAGGCACTGACTGGGGTGCAGGGTGGCATGAGGAAGGGCAGCCTTCTTAAGGTTGCTTTAACGTACTGTGAGAGTGATCCACAAAATCGTGGAGCAAATATTCTCATCTGAGGGATGTGAGAACTCAACGTGCCACCACTGTGGTCGTGTTTCCTGCGAAAAGGCACCCGTACCGAAGCCTGTGCTGCACAGAGCAGCAAGCGCACCAAGAGGCGAGGGGCTGATTTGTCTTTTTATAGCTGGGTCTGACGTAGGTGTGAGTGTGAGGTTTGCTTTTGACTGTGGAGCCGGACTGCAGACTTTCTGTCCTTCTGACCACAGTGTGGGGTGGCTTCACCCACAGCGAGTTGCAGCTCAAAGTGAAGACAAAGTGGGTCCGGTGGGTGGAAAGTTTTTCTGGCAAACCACACTTCCAGTGGAAGGTTTGACTCTTTCTTTCTTTTTTATTGTTTTTCTTTTTTTTTCCATTTTTTTCCTTTTCAAACATAGCCCCTAGACCTTTGCAACCCAGCCCGGACTCTGCTTCTGTCAGAGGAGCTGCTTCTTCACGAGAGCAGAAGCAGGACCATACAGGTGAGACTCTTTCCATGCTCTCTGGGCTTTCCAAACATGCTCTTCTGTGGTCTTACATGGGAGATTGAGAGGGGAATTGTTTTATTGCTCAGTACTTATATAAACACAGTATTTGGTAAGCCTTGTAATGAGTTTATCATGGGATAAACTAAATATCAAAAGTCTTTTCTGCTAGAAATCAGCTTTTTTTTTCCCTTCATCTTCATGCTCACAAGGAAGAAACTGCGCATGGCAAACGTGAGCCAGTCACAGCCAGGCAGCTCAGGCCACTGACCCTCAAAAAGAGAGAGTCTAAGAATATAATGTGCCAGAACCAGACAGAGAACTTGTTTCAGGGGTTTTCAGAAACTTAGTTCCTGAAACAGGCCACGTGTCTCGTCCAAATTCCTCGCCTTCCCCCCCCCCTCAAATTCAGCTTCTTTTCTGAAATGTTACTGGGGGGGCTGTTAAAAATGTGGGGACACAACTGAGCTTTGGCTCCAGGCTGAACCCGTGTATGTGACAACTTCCAGCATCCAGACTGGCCGAGTTTGGTTGTGTTGGTTCCATTTGCTGCTGGTTCTCTCACATCTCACTGTGAAATCTGCAAAGGCCTTGGATTTGGGGCAGCAGAGGCTGGGAGAGCCCACTTGCGGCTTGCTCACGAGTGCTGGGGCAAACTGCTGTTTATTTTGGGGCATTTTCAGAGAATCTCACTGCTGTACAGAATAATTTTCTTTTGAATTTAGTTGGAGTGAACTACGTGTCATCTTTCTGGAGCCAGAGAGGAATTGCTATTTGACTCAATCTTAGTTTCTGGGTAACACCACCTGGGAGGTGGAGAGCAGAATCCCAGAGACACATCGCATCGCTGCTCGGTGCAAAACAGTACAACGTCGTGTTATGTTCATTGTCTCCTCCCTCTTCCTGGTTTTCAGCTCGTAATTCATGCCTTGCTTTGTCTTGAATCGCTTTTTTTTTTTCTTTTTCTTTTTTCTTTTTCTGCCAAGGTACTTGTTAAAAATGCATGATCAGTTAGGAAACCTGAGGTGATTTGTACATAAAACTTTTCCCCTGACTGTGCTGCTGCTTTCTGCTGCTCAGGGTCTCTGGGCACCTGTGGGCACCAGGCAGACTCGTGGCGTGGAAATACGGTGGCCAGCCTGAAATCAGGACACTTCTCCTGGGTGGTTTGGGGTTGCTTGCTTTCAGGCCAGGCTCAGAGATCTGTAGTAGCAGTCAAACGTGGAATAATTGTGAATGACGAATGATGTTTGCAGCCTGGGTGGAATGTGTGTGTGTGTGGCTGTTCATATTTAGATGATGGAGAGGTCCCGGGACAAGGAGGTTTGGGAAGGGTGTGCTGCTGTCCCTGGATGGCCACGTTAGCCATTTCAGAGCCCTGGCTGTGGGCAGGATCAGGAGGAGGACACCTTGGGGGAAGGACTCTGTTTGCTTACAATACCCTAAGGATGAGTGTGAGGCTGGAGGGAGGATTTCCCAGTTGGAGCTGCTGCCAGGAAGTAGTAGGATGCTGAACGCTGGCCAGGAACATGAGAGGTGTGTGAGAACGATGGTGCCTCGAGGCCATGGTGTCTGTGTAAAGCCTGACAGAGGGGCAAGGCAGTGGATGGTGATTTAACTGCGGGGAAAAAATAGCAGCAGAGAATGAGAACAAGCGTGTGGCATTTGTGAGGCAGAAGTGTCAGCGTGGTCCTGGGACCCGTATTGCTGGGAGGTGTAGGGACCAACACTGGGATGTTGCCATGTCCCTGGGGAAGGGCATTCCCACATCTGCAGCCTGTCACAGGATCTCTGCAGGCTTTGCAGAGCTTTGAGGAAGCAGTATGGTTTCTGGAGAGCCCGAGACTGCCCTTCCCCAGCTGAGCAGAGGTGTCTGCTTTGGTCCTGGGGGGTGCTGTGAGATAAGGGAAACTAAGCTTCTGAAGCCAGCGAGATTTAAAATTGACTGGACGCAATGGAGTTTCCCCTGGTCAAGAAAGGCTCTGTCTTCTCTTTTTGCTGGACTTGAGCTCGCTCCCTCTTCAGTCTCCTCTGCTGCCTGAGCAGAGACTGGCTTGTTTCTGATGGGTTCTTTTTTCCTTGCTCCATGTGGTTTTCCATTTTCCCACTGCCCTTCCCAACCCAGCCTCTCTCAAACTGGGCCACTGCTCCTGTGGTTTGCAGGACTGTTTTCTGTACATTATTCTTCTTTGGCCAAGTGGCTCAAGAGAGAGGAGAGCCCAAGGGCTGGAGTTGCAGGTCCTGTTTCGTTTTCTTTTCAAAACACCCACGGTCTTTGCCCTTTGTCAGTTTCCACGTCACCTTCATCACTGAGCAAACTCTCTCCCATCTCCTCAAGGAGTCAACCTATCTCTGGAGGCTCGCCAGGATCTGTCCTTTCCCTGACCTTACCTCTGGGGCAATCCTTATTCAGGCCTTAATCACATCCTGTCTAGACTCTGTTGCAATTCCCGCTTTTATGGTCTTCTGAAATCCCTCCAGCCTGAAGTGCCAGAGGAACCAGCATCATCCAGACGACAGCGTGCAAGGTGTCAAACATGGGCTTTGTCCTTTTTGGTCCATCTCTCATGAGCCTGGAGGCAACTTCCCAGCATGGGCCATGCTTACCCTCTTCTCAGCTCTTCTTTCTGCCATCCTGGCAGGAGCTGCAGATCAGGATGATCCTCCCTTGAGCTCTGTCAGGGGGCTGGAGGACGTGGACCAGCATGCCCAGGTTTTATGCCCTTCTCTGTGAGGCAAGAGGCTTTTCTTTCTCATCCCAAGTGCTGCACTGCAAATTCCTGGCACTCCTGGCCTGGGAATGGGTTGCTGGCTCCCGGTTTCAGTGAGTGGCTGAATCTGGCCAATGCAGTGGGTTGCCCAAAACTCTTAGATGTCTCAAGACCTTGTTTTCAGCCTTTTTTAGACCCTTTGACTTAGCTGAGAATACCAGAAACCTGCACTTACCTCCTGCCTCCACCTCACAACTCCTACTTACTCTGTCCCTTCTTCTTCACTGCTCTTAATATCCTTCTCTTCCTCATTTTTTACACCATTTCCCCATCTGCACAGCCGCTGCTTATGCTTGTGTTTGAGCGCTTGATCCCCTGAGTTCTTCAGTGCTTGCTCTCCCGTGGTATTCATGACAGAAGAATATTTGATTGAGGTGAGCCAGGGTGAGGGTGAGGTTCAGGGTGACAGCTAAAGCCTTCACCATGGATCTCCTTTTGGTGTGGTGGTGTGTTTTCATCAAGGTCTAGCTGCGCGTATAAACTCCTTTCCGAGCGTATAAATTCCTTGCTGATAAACTTGGCAGACAAAAAATATGTGTGAGGTGGTAAAAGAGGATAAGCACATTGTGGACTGAAAGGCTGCTGAGAAGTTTCAGAGAACTTGCATTTAATATGCAGAAGGAAAAATCCAACAGCAAAGGAGCAAGTTGTGCTTAAGAGGCTTAGAGCTGTAGCATAGAGAGCAACTCAAAGGCTTTGATTTATCACTGAAGGTGGTAAAGTTTCCCCGAGTTCATGCCCATCCAAACTGGTTTGCTTTTAATCACGTTTTCCTATTGCTCTGATCTGTGTGAAAACTGGCCCAGGTTGCCCAGAGAAGCTGTGGCTGCCCCATCCCTGGAGGGGTTCAAGGCCAGGGTGGATGGGGCTTGGAGCAACCTGATCTGGTGGGAGGTGTCCCTACCCAGGGAGGTTGGAACTCCATGGTTCTGTGATTAAGAAAGCTTCATCCATTTAGCTCAACTGAATGAATGAGGACACTTTGCAGAAATGACCCTCATACTGTTATCACTGGAGCTTCTCCTTGGAGTTGCCCCCAATTCCTCTGGAGAATAATCCAGTGTGTTTGGATCAGTCCTAGGGGTCCTGTCCTAAGAGCTCCCCACCAAGGATTATAGGATTCCTCTGGCCAGCGATCCAGGGGGTCAGAACCACGTTCTCCTTTGGCATCAGAAAGCCCTTTCAGAAAAGCGTCATGTCGGCTTCCCTCTGCTTCCTCGGCTCCCTCCATTTATGTTGGAATGACTATGAGACTGTTGCTAGAGAGAGGATGATATCTCAGAAAGCATCCATGGCTCACGTTTTTCCTGCCGAGCATGGGGACAAGTGGGCAGGGATTACAGGGATCCAGTGCACATTTCCCTCATGCTGGTGTCCTGGTGCCCGGCTCCAAACCCTTCTCTGCTGTAACCCCAGAGGCAGCGCCTCCTGCATGTGGGTGAGCAGGAGAGAATGGGATTAGGAGGAGAGGTAACCATTCTTAATTCTTGGCTGGGAAGGTGCTTTGGCTGCCAGGCTTAATTTCTGGGCACCTTTTCATACTCTTTTTGTTCCCGTATTTTGCTTTACAAGGCGTGGTTATGGCTTCCTCCTTCCCGCAGTGAGGCTCTGCACCAGCCCCAGTGCTCAACTCCTGTTCTCCTCCTGGGGAAGCACAGCAACCTCCTGCTTCCCACCTTCCCTCCTGCCTTTCCTTGTGGCTTGTTGTCTTTTAGGAAGCGCTTTAACCGTGCCCTTTCCTCCTGTAATAATGCTTTGCATGTTGTGCTCTGTAGTTAAATCTATCAGCAGAAGAGGTTCTGCTGTTTGCTGACCTGCAGAGTGCATCCGGATAAACACTGAGACATCAGTGTCGGCCTCTGGACATTTTTTCTCCCTGTGAAATCTCTTCACACACCCCAAAAAGTCTGTGTGAGAAGGGCTGCGTGGCCTTGATTGCTCTAGTTGTAGCCCTGGTGCCTGTCTCTGCCTTCAGAGTCATCCCTTCTTCACAACAGTTGTTCTAGTTCTGATTTTGGGTTGGAAGTTAGTTCTGGGGAACACCCAAAGATCCTCTGACTCTCCAAGGAGCAGCTCTGGGGGGTTCTATGTCTCACCTGGATGAATTCAGGCGCTGCCTTTCTTTTCTGTTTGCTCTTTTGCTTTTATGAGCCCAGTGATTTTTTTTTTCATGGTAGATGCCAGATCTGTTTGCAAAGGGCTGTTAGAGACACACACTTGCCAGCAGTGTGATGGCAGCCCTGGGTAGAGCTCCCCATTACTGCAGTTTTCCCCTCTCATACCTGCTACTGCTGTCTCAGGGTCACTTGTGATTTGAGTTTCCCATGCTCAGCTCTGCAGGGGAGTAAGTGCTGTCAGAGTCAGTTGGAGCCCTGGGCCTCGCGGCGCTGGGGTGCTCTTGGCAGGTTTTGGCTCTGTGGGTGAAGGGACACCCCCGTTTTCTTACCCCAGTAACCAGGAGGAGCAGAGGGACCTCTCTAAACCATTTTGTGTGGAGCTGCTCTAAAATCAAGTGTCTTCCTGGAAGCAGCATCTAATCGACCTGCTCTTACCTAACCCGTGCTGGCTGGGCTTTTATCTGCTTCACAACCTGAATTCAATCAGACCCATCTTCCCATAAAAGCACAAAAGCACTGTGTTACCTGTAAATGCTTTTCATGTCTTTCTGTTTCTACCAGTCCCTAATTTAAGTCTGCTTGGTTTTGAAGTGGTTTTGTTGTTTTTTTTTTTTTCCCCTGCTGATACTTCTAATCTCTTTTTCTACCCTTTAAACTTCCGTGTGTTTTAGGTCTTCATTTTCTTTCCTCCTTCTCCAGCACAGCCACTTTGCTGGTCGTGCTTTTATCTCCTTCACTTGGCTGCGTTGCTGTTTTCAAAATCCCTGAGCATCTCTTCTTTGAGGCTGAGGGACCTGGGCTGGTATTGGGCATGTCCCAGGAAAGTTGCCGTTTGGAACAAGATGGGCATGGGAGAAAGATTACAGCGCAGATTGCACTTGATTATTCCTTATATTAATAACAAGGTCAGGAGTAATGAAAGAGGGTGAATGCGGGCACGAGGCCAACAGTGTGTTGAGAGCAGAGGAAGGGATTTTCCAAACAACACAGAGGAAAAAAGACACTCCCCGGATTCATTGTCAATTAAAGCTCTGCCAGTAGCTTCAGGCTTATTAAGAATCCCACAAAAAATGAATTTCCAGGGCAAGGAGAAACCTTGTGGCAAGGGCTTTATTTGGTCGCAAAGCCGGATGCTGCTGCCCTGCCGTGAGACTCAGCACCTCGTGATAAACTCTCACCCAGCTCGTCCTCCTCCTGACGTGTGTCCATCACTCGCCGGGCACGGAGACAAACTGTACTGGCAGCGTGTCCCTGCAAACAGTGACTCAGTCCCTGGCCACAGCAAAGTCACCTCTCAAAGGGTGACTTGGTGGTGACAGCTCCCAGTGAGCCCCTGGGATGCTGGGTTCTTCCCTGCTTTGGTAAAAGCAAGTTAAAAGGCCACAAACTCTTTGTTGCTGATGCTCCGTGTTGCAAAGCAGCTTTCCCAGTGCTCTGGGAGGCTTTTTTGGGAGCATCCCAAGGAGTGGTTAAAAGCAACGGTGTGCTCACACGCAGAGAGCAGTGGGTCGTTTGGTGGCGTGCAGAAGGGCTGGCATCCCGTGTGTGCCCAGTGGCTTTCTGCAGCCGCTCCCTGGCATCTGCTGTGTTTTGCTGCAAGCCCCTGACTCCTGCTGGAGAGCAGGACAGGCTCAGACCTCCCTTACTGGTATGGTCGTTACACCAAACTCCTCACCCCCAGTAAGCTTCTGGGTCAGGGATCTCCAGTGCAGTGGAGAAGCTCATTCTTTTTATTTTAAAGGTCACCCTAATCTGTACTGATTGAACTGGGGAGCTCAGCCAAGCCAGAAGCAGAATGAAATCTACCTTTTTTTTGAGCAGTTAACAGTGCTGTGGGGTAACTCCCAGCTCCCGGGACGCTTGAGTCGCTGCTCAGGCAGAGGGCTGGGCAGACACTGGGCTCAGTGTTTGCTTTCTACCCATCAGCGTGGTTTAAAGGTGTCAGGTTTGTTCCCTGCAACTGCTCTCGTGGGTTCTGCTGGTGTAAAAGCCAAACTGGTAATTCCTTACAGGGAGCAAAACGGGGAACTCAAAGACTACGAGCAGTGAGGAGCTCCTCTGTGAGTGCCTTCGGAGAGACCGGTTTTGCTTTTGGGCTGCAACTTCTGCAGCATGCTGGGATTAGNCTCCTCCTCCTCCTCCGTGGTGTTCTACTGTCGGGCAGGTTTATCCCTCTTGGCACAGGACTCCACCAGCCTTGGTAGGTGGCTGCCAAGCCAGGGGAGCCTTGTCCGAAGCTTGGTGGGAACACCTGAAGGGGTGTAGCAGCAACTGGCCCCATTGGAAGGGGTGACTGGGCTGCCTGTCATGGCTGGTGGGTCTCCTCAGTGCCGAGGACCTTCCCAGGATGCTTTCTTAGTGCCAAGAGATTATAATTCCTTATAGCTTCTTTGCTGCTCTTGTGCCTCCAGGTGACCCTCTTTGTCTACTCCGACCTGCTGCTCCTCACCAAAGAGGACGAGCCCGGATGCTGCAATGTGCTGAGGAACCCTCTCTACCTGCAGAGTGTCAAGCTCCAGGAGGGTGAGTGTTTGCAGCAACAGTTGGAGAAGTTTGGGGCATTTTCTGGGCCCCTAGCTAGAAAAATTCCTGGCCAGCAGCGGGATAGCACCCCATTATCCCAGTGCTTCAAGTATGTAACATCCAGCTGGTGCTGCCAGATCACCCTTTCCTGGGGTGCAGTGCTGGCATCTCCCCTTCCAGCCCTGAATTAATCCGGTCCCTGGAAGCTTCATCTCCTGTGACACCACAGGGGCACTCAGGCAGCACCACGTCCCAGGGCTTTTTGGGTGCATCTCTCAGGGATTTGGGGCTACCATTCCCCAGTGTCTCACTCTGCTCTATGTTCCCCTTGCTGGGGTTACGCTGCCCACCACGGGGGCTTGCTGAGCCTGGAAAAGAGAAGTCTTGAGGTTTCTCCTGCCTCGAGAGATTTCGGAGGTTGTCTCCCAGGCAGTCTGGAGAAGCCCTACTGACCTTTACTTCGTTACTTCTCGTTCCAGCCACCTGTGTTTTCCCCCCATGCCAGCATCCTTCCCCCATGCATGCCTCACTGGTGAGAAAAGAGCAAACCCCAGCCTGGGTGGGAGGCTGTGGACCATGCCCTTGCTCTCTTCATCTTGGCTGGGCTTCCACGTCCAGCTGAGGGGTCAGAGAAGGCTTCTAAGGCAGGGGGTGGCTTGAGATCAGTTAATTCAATTTGAAATGCTGAGGCTGTGCAGAAGATGGCCTTCAGCAACTCAGGGTCAAAAGAGGAACGAGTGAATTGCTCTACCACATCCTATTTGCTATGGTGGAACCACTTCTTGGCCCCAGGCCCAGTTCCCACCTTGTTCCTTCTTTGGTGCAGTCGCTCTTTGGGTACAGACTACTTTTGTGCGGAGCTGCCAGACTGTGGCAGCCTGGGGCTGGTGCCCAGCTCCTCTGCCTGGTGTTGGACCAGGACCTCACATGGGAAGTAGTCATTAGATATCATGAAAAACTTTTCTATGGTGAGGTTGGTCGAATACTAAGTTGCCCAGAGAGGCTGTGGCATCTCCATCCTTGGAGGTGTTCAGGACCCAACTGAGCATGGCCCTGAGCACCCTGATCTGGGTGCTTTGGGCACAGGTTTGGACCAGAGACCACCTTCCTACCTGAGTTACTCTGTAACTGTATGAGATGATGTCTTTATGCAGCCCTGTGTCCCTGACCAAAAGGGATTAATCCATACTTGGTCTGCTCCTCCAAAGGAATCATTTGCTGGATGAATTTTGCCACTTCCTATGACTTTCCCCAGCCGAGCTGTGAGCTCTGTGGATGAGCTGAATCTTTCCACATCCCCCACGTTGTCGTGAGCCTCAGTGCTGGGCCTCTGCAATGCTCTGCTGGACACCCACAGGCTGCCTCTTGGTTGTTAGTTCCCGTTTCCAACAACATTTCTATTCCCAGATGAATTCATGGACCTCTTTGGTGGGGGGAGAAACACAGTGAGTGAGATGGGGCACCCAGGGCGTGAGCCATTTAGAAAAGCCGTTGAAGCTTTGCTGGGGTTTGTAGAGTTTGTTCTCAGTATGGCTTATTTCTAAGAAACGAACAAAAGAAATTGTTCCTTGTTGAAGTGCTTGTTGGTCACCGTCTGCTCCAGGACCATGTGCTCCTGCCACCCCTCAGCTGCTCTCAGAGGCTGTTGAACTCTTGTTCCCCTCCTTGAAGAAATTGCCTTCCCCAGTCCTGGTCCTGTCTCTGGACACGGGAACGTGCTTCCAATCCTCAGGCAGAGCCCTTGGATTTCAGGAGCAGTTTTCTGCCACTTAATTCTTTGTTGCCATAATAACGTGGCTGAATCACATCTGGAAGAGCTGAGCAAGCCTCTCTGGAGGCAAGGTTTGTCTCTGCAGCACCAAGCTGTCCACCCAACGCTGGGAATCTAGCACAGTTGGAGTTTTCGGGTGGCTCGTCCTCTCAATTCAGGCAGAGCCCCTTCAAAGGCGGGTGGGAGGAGCAAAAGGCTGTCCATCCCTCTTGGCAGGGATTCTCTGTTGGTCTCCTGAATAACTGAATGGCACATTAATAGGAACAGGCATATTGCTGAGCATAACAATTGAGACATCTCCGGTACACTGAAGACCATTGTGCTGTTTCCTGTTTCTGCTGCTTGCTGCACTGTGCGAAAGAAAATCAGTATAATCTGCTTTACAATGCTCTGTCTTCCTGCTTTAGAAGCTGAGCGTGGCTGATGAGCACCACGCCGGCCAGTGTTTCCAGTGTGGCAGGGCTGGCTTCCTCACTAGATACTGTGGGAATTTCCACGTGGAGGTGGCCACCTCCCTGGGATCCTGGCCCTCCCTGGGTGGGTGCTCTCCAGGGACAGAGAGGAGCGCTCCTGTTTTGTGGCCGGAGTGAGGATCCCTAGGCTCTGAGCCCCAGCCCCAGCTGGGATCCTGCAAACGAGGACTTTTCATGTGCTGCTTTGCTGTCCTCACCATCCCAACCAGCTGTGGCTTGCAGCAATCAACCTCAGGATGGTCAGATGCCCAGAGTATGATTTATGGGGCTTCTGATCCACTGTGGTTTCTCATCGCTGCCCCGAGGGTGCTGGGAAGCACCCAGGGCTTACACCTCCCTGAGGACATGTGCCACAGAGGGTGACAATCTTGTCCCCTCTTGGGAGCCAGGTCTGGATCTGCACAAGAGCCCTCTGCTCTCCCCGCACACCCAGGGTCCCCAGCACCCTGCTTGTGAGCTCCCCTTTGGGTGACGCTGAGCAGACACGAGGGGACAGGGAGAAGGGTGCCCACTCTCATTGTGGCCATTGCCACCATCCCCTGGGCTGTGCGAGGAGGCTGCAGAGAGCATGGCCAAGGTGCACCATCCCAATCCCACATGGAGTGGGTGTTTCCGTGGGTGGCATGGGACGGTGGGCAGAGCCCGGGCAGCACGGAGCTGCAGTGGTGCCAGGAGCTGCTTAAGCACCAGCCCCACACGTCACCGTGGGTGCTGGAGAGGGGACGTGTCCCCGCAGAACCGGTGTTCTCCTCCTGCCTGCGCCAGGCAGACGGAGCAGCCCAGCCCTGTGGCAGGGACGGGCCAAGTTGCTGCGAAAGACAAGCCAGTCCCCGTCACAACCCATCAGGAAGAAACTGAAATATCTTCAAATGAGTGGTGTTTTTTATTTTCCCCTCCTGATTACTACTTTTTAGCATTTCAGTGAATTTGGCTGAGGACATGGGCTGTGGCTCTCACTAAAGGTGCTGCGTGGGGAGTGGAGCTCTGGATTAGCCCAGGCGCTGGCTGCCACCTCCCCGGCGTGAAGTTGTACCAGGCAGGAGGTGAGCAGAGAAGGTTGGTTGCATGGCTCCTCGGCACAGCAGACTCTGGCGTGCCAGCCTGACCCTTTGGAGACTGGGAAAAGCTCCAGTGGAAGAAATTCTGGCAGACCTGGTTTGTGCTGAAATCTGTGCCCGGGGCTGCCTATCCCACCTCTGTGCCTCTCCTGCCTCCCTGCGCTGGGGATGGACACTGGCACAAGCCCGGCAGCTGGACTGGGCAGCCAGTCCTTTACCTCCCCTTTGTTTTATCTCTAAAGGCAGTTACTGGTAGAAAATGGGATTTCAGCAGTTCCTTAATCTGGGCTGTGTGTCCTGCTGGCACTGGGCTGTTGGGCGATATGCAGCAACGAGCCTTGGAGGGACATGGGACAGGAGCTGGCGGTGGAGGTTGTTAGTGCTGAGATTCAGAGCTCAACGGAGAGGAATTTGGAAGGGAACTTAATTCTGGTGCTTTTGGGCTTTGTCAGTATGACTTGTTACTGCAGAAGGAATAAACAGAGGCTCAAGAGAGGCGGCATCATTCCCAGGAGTGATAAACTCCACTGTCACCTTTCTTTGCTGAGTCTGCGTATCTCCAGAGGGTGACTTGTTCCTTGGATCAGCCGGGTTAAAGCTCCTGAGGAAAACTGGCTGGGACATTGTTAGTCTTCTGCAATCTGCTTTGCAAGGCAGCCGAGAGAGCTTTGGCCATGGTGCAGGGAGGAGCAGAACGCCCAATTGAGAACACAGGGTGACTTCTGTACTGCTAACTGCTGTGGATGGTGCCTCCAAACCCTCCCTGGGGGGCAAAAACTCTGACCGAGGGGGCTCCTGTGGGAGGCTTTGGCTTTGTGAGGAAAATGCTCCCCGATGGTCCTGTTGGGATTTACAGAAGGAGAGTGCCAGGAGAGCTGGAGCATTGCCGTAGAGGGTGGTGAATGGATTTTCCATGGTGCAGAGTGAGGCTCGGGCTCCCAGCCAGGCCTGTGGAGTGTGGACTTTCAGCTTGGCTCTTCTTCTGGAAGGGAAGATTCAGAGGGGCAGTGGTGATGCCCTTTGGCTGCCAGCCCTGGGGCCAGGCTGCTTCCCTTATCCTCGCCAGGGTGGAGCAGATTGAAGATCACGAAAACACACAAGGGTTCCTTACCTGAGAGGTCCTTAGCAGCACTCCTGATGGGGCTGGGCTCCAGCATCCCAATGTGACACGATGTTCTGGTGTCCCCAGAATGATGTTCCAACCTGTATCTTGTGCTGTGTGTTGAAGGCGAAGCTGGCGGTGGAGGCAGATCTGCCACCCCCTAAAGGGCAGCTGGAAGGGGGACATCTAGCCAATGTCCCCAGTCCATTGCTGCTCTTCATGGGTTTTGTGTTGCCCATGGATTGACTCTAGAGGCATCTGAGTCCCTCGTTGGGTCAGAGCTCTTATCTTTGACACTTGAGCTGCTGCCCGTGGCAGAATTGCTTTCCTCTGGGGAACAGAGTGTTTCCACTGCTGTGCAGAGCCTGTTTCCATCGTTAGCGCAGCTGGGGCTGTTGAAATGAAGCAGAGCTAATGCTGACACCGCTTTGGATGGGATCTGCGGCCGTGCCCAGGCTGTGGATCTGATCTCATGGTGGCAATAATGTCATTAAAAGGGTTATGAAAGCTGCAACCCGCCAGTGCTGTGCACTGCTGAGGACAAAGCTGGTGTGGGGCATGCTGGTGTGAAGGAGCGAATGGGCTCCAGGAGATGGGATGTCCTGGTTCAGAGCTGAGGTGACCCTGTCCTGTGGCAGCTTCATGTCCTCTTGTCAGGCTGATTTATGCCAGGAGCTGTCTTCTCTTGGGCTGGGGACACCAGCAAGGATCAAAGACCAGGGCAAATCTTCAGGAATGGTGTTTTCTTGGGGACAGGGAGCACTTGGTCTGCAGGAACCAGCCTGGTGAAGCAGCTGGAGCATATAACTGGGACAGCAACGAGGTGGAAGCTGAACTGGGCTGCTCCATGACTTAGCAGGACATGGATTACAATGTTGGTCACTGAATTGCCTCCAGCGCCAACTCCTTTCCTGAACCTGTGGAAGTGCAGAGCCTTTGGCCAGGTCTCCTGAGCGGCACCACGCTGGAGGGAACTTGTGGAGTTTGCCCTCAGCCCAGTGGGGCAGGATGGACTCTACCCCCTGCCCCATGCTGGCTGCTTCCTGTTGCCCTGGGATTTGACTCCATCTCCTTGGAGAGGCACCAAGCCCAAGGAAGCTGTGGGGGGTTTCTGGGCTGTCAGGTCATGTTGCTGACTCATGTTGGGCTTCTCATCCACCAACACCCCCAAGTCCTTCTCCTCAGGGCTGCTCTCAGACCATTCCCTGCCCAGACTGGAGTTGCGCTTGGGGTTGCTGTGACCTGGGTGCAGGACCTTGCTCTTGGCCTGGTTGAACTTCATGAGGTTCGCATGGACCCACCTCCCAAGCCTGGCCAGGTCCCTCTGGATGGCATCCCTTCCTTCTAGTGTGTTGAACGCGCCACACAGCTTGGTGTCATTGCCAAACTTGCTGAGGGTGCCCTCAACCCCAATGTCCATGGCTCCGATGAAGATGAGCAAGGAGGTAGGGACAGGAGCTGCTCTGGTCAGTCCTCCTGGGAAGAAAGTGTCTACCGTAGTAGGATGGGAGACCTATCCGGTGCGCAGGGTGGCTGCATGTGCTGCAGCAGGTCAGGCAGAAAAGCTTGAGTGTGGCCTCTGAATAAAACAAATCTTTCTCCAAAAGGACAGATCCCAAGGAGGATCAGTGGTGGCATGGTGAGGCCATGCAGGACACCCCACCCGGCGCACGGCCCTGCAGATGCAGCTTCCATCAGCCCCAGCTCACAGCCTGGTACTGGCAGATGACAACAATAAATATTCATTAAATGCTGTCTCTTAGCCAATTCCTCTGCCCGGGGCTCTGCTTGCAGAAATGCAATTGTAGCTTAATTTTGATCCTGGTTTTTCTTCTTTCTAGGCTCAGAAGATCGGAAATTCTGCCTCCTTTACCTTGCCGAGGTGAGTGTTGCTATTTTCCAAATTAACTTTCGAGTGGGAGCTGAATACACACTAAGGACTGATGCTTTCTGCTGGGGCAAGGAGCACTGAATGGGCTGATTTTAACTTCCTTTTTAGTTAATTTGCTAAAGATCTGGAAAGGAAACATTAATGACTGTAGCCAGAATATATCAGTAAGAAGCTGGTAAAAGGAGTCTGTGAACGGGGAGGCTGGGCAGCACGGAGACGTGGTTGCTTTTCTCCTTCCCCCTGAGCACAGGAGGTGGATCTTCTTCCGGGCATCTCACTTTCAGTTTATCTTGGGATTCTTTTGCCTGGGGTGGGGGTGATTTCCTGGCCAACTGTTCTGTCTTTATTTTTTTAGGCATCTTGCTTTTCTTGTCTTCAAACCACTTGGGTTTGAAGCCCTCAAAGAAAATCAGGAAAGCTCAATCTAAAAAGATATAATCGTAGCTCTAAAACCACACGTGGCTGGTACGTGGCTTAATGCTCTGGACAGCTTTGGAACCACTCAGACGTTGGCACAATTCCGTTTGTGTCACGAAGCAGCCGAGGAGACTGAAAAATTGGTTCACAGCGACTGGGCCTACCCAATCATTGAACACCGTGGCTTTTTTATTTTATTTTTGTTTCCCCTTTTTTTGAGTGACTTTACAGTGTTCCTGGTTTCAAGGCCTTGTATTTTCAGAGGTGGAAATTTGGATGTGGGAAGGATCCCCAGGGCGTAGAGGAGAAAGGCAAACATTGCTCAGCAGCCCCACGAAATAATAAGCTATTGTGAAGGTTGGATGAAAACGTTCAGAATGAAAGTTGTTCACCTTGAGTGGCTGGGATTCGGGCCAAAGCATGAATTGCTGCGTAACTATGGGCTGACGAGTTCTCTCTCGCGTTTCCATCGTGTTCCTTCCTTGTCTCCTCGCTTTCTTCCCAGGACGGGAGCTGCCTCCTGGGGGGATTTGCTCAGACCTCTGTTTGCCCAGCTCCTCTGCTGGAACTCGGAGAGGCTGCGCTGGGTATTGTCGGTGACATCCCCACGGCAGGACGAGGCACTCCTGCTTTCTCACGCAGTTGGAAAAATGCATTTGGAGCCTGAGGTTTAATTGAGAAGATTTGGGCTCCTGAGTGGAAGTGATTGAAAGAGAACCGTCCGCGTTTCATGATGTGTTGGGGAGGGGGAGGCTTGTCTCTGTCAAGATGTGATGAAGTGCTTTGCTTTTTTCTGACGTGCTTTAGTGGCTCTCACAGCTCTGGTGACTGAGATCTGTCCCATCCATTGCGGCTGGAGGGTAGTAGGTGCATAGAAAATGTGAAATATCTGCTTTATTGCGTGTACACTCCCCCCCAGGGGACAGCAGGTGGGCACAGGCCACGATTATGGGATTCTGCAAATTCCTCTTCTTCCCCTGGGGTATTTTGGAGCTTCTACCCCATGCCCATACCCCAGGAGTGGCTGCTCACACCCTGCCCTGTGCCAGCCCATGGCTTTCTGGTGGCAGTGGGGCAGGGCAAAGAGAGCATCCTGCTGAGCAGGACATCGCCTGGGTCACCCCTTCCATCCCAGACTCCATGGGGTTGCTTTGAGGCTGGTTGTTTGCCCTGGGCAGGGGAGATGAGGGCGATGCAAGTCCCTCATGGTAGGGAGGTGATTCTCCAGCCGCCTGGTTTGGTCTTTGGTGCAAGGAAGGGAGAAGGTGGCTTTTTTTTTGTGTTTGTGTGCACCATAAGAATGTGGCACAGACAGAAACAGCTACCTTCAGGGTTAAGGAGACAAAGAACTTCTCGTCTCTGATATCAGACTCTCCAGCAATGGGAAATTTTGGTTAAAAGGGGGAAACTGAGGCGCAGAGAAGGGGACGTGCCTGTGAGTCAACAGCAGGGCAGGGAAAAAGGGCGCCCTCCTGACTTCCCTACAGTGTCTCTTCTGGGAAACAGTGACCTACTGTCCCACGAGCCATGTGGAGCTGGTAACTGGACTGCAAGGACGTGGGCTGGTGATATCTGGTAGCAGAAACCTCTGGCTTGTGCAGTGTGGGCATTGTGGGGCTCAATGAAACATCCTCAGTGGAGCAGAACTCAGACCAACAGAGATGGGCTCTTCTTAAATGATGGGATGGTGTCACGGGAGCCAGCCTGGAAGCATCTAAGCCTGGAAGCATCTCAGCAGGGAAGCTGAGAAGAGAGTCACCCTCAGGTCATTTCTCGTTTCCTTTCTTTGCATTCCCTTTCCGGGAGCAAAGTGGTTTTTTTATGGGATTGTGAGGATGCCACCAGGAGCTTTTAAGTCTTGGCAGCCCATGAGAGGGAGGGGACAGTCCCCCTTGGAGGCATTCATTCCTGCAGGCTGGCTGCACACGGAGGGGCTTGGGTGCCTCGCTGGGCTGGCAGGAGCATCAGTTTGTGACATTAAGGTTATTTCTGGTGGATTCATGTCAATTTACTGTCAAATGAAAGATGGGGTTCGTGCCCAGTGAAGACCTGGGGCTGGGGTGCATGTCTCTGGTCCAGTCCAGCATGGCTCTCCCCATGGCCTGATGGACGTGGTGTCCACTGGGTGCCACGCTCCTGCTTTTGTCCTGGGGCAAGGCTCAACCTTCTTGCCAGCTGTGGCAATGAAATGGTTTGCCTCTGCGAGGGTGGGCTTCCCACCCAGAGGGGCTGCGGGGGTCTGGGAGGTCTGAGGGGGGGCATCCCTGGCAGGATGCTGGTGCTGGCACCCTTGAAGTGCCTGTGACGTGGTGCAGCAGTGCCCCATGCCTGTGTCCTGCTGGTGGACATGGCTGTCCCACTGCCCACCCCAGCTGGTGGCCGCTAGAAGGCTTTGTATAAAGATGAGTTAGGGGCTGATGCTTGTGTGGACATGGGTTTTTGTCCCATGTCCCTTCTCAGCTTCTCCTGTTCTGCTCTTTGTGGCAAGTGCTCCATCCCTGCGCTTGCCAGCAGCACTTTGCCTGCTGGAGCTCTGCTGGCTGGTCCTGGCTGGGAGGAAGGTGATGGGTCTGGGGATTTGGTGGTCTGAGCTCTTCTCTTGCCGTCAAGCTGGACAGACTCATCCTTTGCTGTGGCAGGGCTTGTGAGGTCAACAGAAGCTCTCGTGCTGCTGTTTCATATCCACAAATCATCTGCAATGAGCAGTGATGTGTTTAGTGCTGCAGTGAGTGGAAAGGGAGCCCATGGGGATGGGCTGACTCTGTGTTTGCTGCAGGAATAGCTCTTTGCTGAGGCTTTGAGCTGCCGGCTCCTCATCTTCCTCATCTGGAAGGTTTGTGAGTAATATTCTGACTCATAAGGTGGCATTTTTACATTTGGATCTGGCGTGATCCAAAATGAAAGTATGTTTCAGTGTCTGCGAGCTGCTTAATTTATTTTACACAGGGAAGAAAATTCCAACCTTCAGGGAAACTGCAGCATCACAAAAAAGTTACTGCTGGTCATCCTGCCTAATCGTGTGTGGGTAAATCACTCCACAGAGTTTAAGTCCTGTGCGTTCTGGTTATTTACAGTCAGATAGTATTTACAGTCAGGTAGTCTTTATAGCCCGACACAGGTCACAGCAGAGGGATGTTTCTTTTACGGGCTCCTCTGTGTGTGAATTGCAGTGCTTGGAGATCCCAAGTGCAGGGGGACCCCGTCCTGGTGGGGCACATGGGCTCCTGGCAGGAAAGGTTGGTGTTGGAAAGAATTCAGAAATAGAGGAAGGTTCTCCACTAAGCTGTACGTTCTTGGTGGTTTCATTCCTCCTGGTGGTCACGGAGTAGCAGCGACAGTCCCAGCACAGCCAGGATTTTGGCAGTGAAGGTGGTACCTTTAGATCTGGAGAATACTGTGAATACCTGGAATCTTGTCTAATTTTTCAAATTCCCAACTGGTAGGTGAAAAAGTACTACCGATGCTTGCAAACATGGCTTAGCATTATGTTTCATTTCAATATTTGAAATCCAAATGAATCCATTGAAAGAACAGACCCTGCCTGCAAAAGCTTTGGACTGATTCAGTGCGGACCCACGTTTCTGCCCCCCAAAGAATTTGGAGTGTGGGAGATTGGCCCTCTTTCCAGCTGCCCACGTGCAATTCCCTGCAGGGCACGTACACTTCCTGCCATGACACATGTAAAACCTGCCAGGAGAAAACATTTACTGCATGGTGGGAATCGGTGGCCTCACAGGGAGCCTGTCCAGGGAAATGAATGTGGTCCAGGTCTGTATTCCCACCCTTTCCCGCTCCGGAAATATCCTACTGATAGGAAACTGCAGATCAGTGTTTTATTGCATTGTTAGAAGGTTTTGATTCGAACCCAGCATGTTCGGACCAAATTGACTTAATATCAAATAGCTCAGTAAGTTTTTCATTTGAAAAGCACCACGAAAATTGATCTTTTCCTCTGGAAGTTTTCATGCGCAGACACTGGAGTTTCTCTTGGGAAACTGCTCCAACAGAAAATCTCTCCCGTACCAAGCCCTTGACCTGCTGCAATGAGCACACTTATGGACCCGAGCAAATTCATCATGTTTTGCCATGGAGATGCACATCTTAGCTCTGTACGGGAGATCCTCTAGACAAGTGCCAGAGAAATGCCACTGTCACCCCTTGTCCCCACCCAATCCCATGCCCTAACTCTGTGTAGACACATCTCTGCACCCATGGGGTCCCCTGTAGGCACCCCCGAGCTGCGTCCCAGCTGCTGGCAAGGGTGTGCTTTTTAAACTAGACCACAGCTGTGGTGAGGAGCAGTGTTGTAGCTCGTGCAAATGTGCTCCACTCCATCGTCACAGAATCATCATAAAATTATAGAATGGTTCAAGCTGGAGGGGACCTTCAGGATCATCGAGTTCCAACCCCCCTGCCCTGGGCAGGGACACCTCTCACTAGACCAGGTTGCTCAAAGCCCCATCCAGCCTGGTCTTTGCAGGAGGTGTCCCAGCTTGCTCCATAGCAGAATTAATTTCCCAAAGCTCTCTCTGTTCTTTGGGCATGACTAATTTAATGACCTTAGGGATGTGGCATTGCCCATTTCTGTCCCGCATGGAAAGAACAAGGTGAACAGAGGTTCCCTTCTTTGTAGAGGGGAATCTGAATGCTGGAAAAGCAGTTTATGGACAGTACAGAGGACTTCAAGGCTTAGGGACATGCTGTGATGTGACAAATATTACACACCTGGGTCATTTTGAAGCCAGCTCTTCTGGATTTGTCATCATAACAGTTTGCAAGGAGTTTTTCTGGGCACTGGCCTGGCAGATCTGGAGGACACTTTGGCAGATGGTTTGGTGATGAGGGAAAGGGCAAGAGGGCTGGCTGGAGGTGACATCAAACTTACGCAACCAAGAGAGCAGCTAAAGTGAATTTGTTTAGTAAAGAACTTTAAAAGGAGTTATTAATGAAAGAGGGAGAGAGCACAAATGGAGCACAACTGGAGCAGATGTCCTCACAAGCGCTTGGCTTGAGATGACACAGCGCTTGGCCTGAAAACATAGAAAGGCAGGAAATTAGTGGAGTGCTTAAAAAATGGTTAAAACCCCTGGTCTGAAACCTCAACATCATCTTCTGTGAATGTTGCTCTGCCAGGGAGGGCTTGGGAAGCCTCACTCTTGCTTAATTATGAACAATCTTCATTGACATGGTAGAAACCAACAAATAATGCTTGGAAAAGTGTGTGTGGGGGGAAGTAGGAGATGATGAGGAGGATGGTTCAGTGATGATGAAAGTTTGAGATTCAGTCAGCTTTTTTTTTTTTTCAGCGATAGCCAGAAGACTTGCAGTTTAGATTGAATTTGTTTCCAAGTAAAATGGGATGATTTGGGGGATTAAGCAAAGGGGGTTGTTTCCCTTTTTCTCAGCGTTAAGGAGGATCTGATGCCCTGGCTTGGGCTCTGCTTTTACAGTTTCCCCTCCCTGGTTCCTCTGCTTCCTAGTGGGGCTCAAGCAGCCTGCAGGATATCGTGATCCCCCCTTTTCAGATGTTCTATCTATACTTTCGGTGCTTAAATGCAAGAAAATGCCCTCAAAATGCAGTGACAACGAGGTGTGCTTAGAGAAGTGAGCTCAGAAAACCTCTGGGCTATGAATGAGGCATGGAGACCATGGCTGTGTCCAGCTCTGAGCCCAAAGCAGCGCTGGCAAAAGATGCAAGAGCACTGCAGGGGAGAGGTATATTGTATTTTAAATTCCTGGTAAGAGGAAATGAAGTGTCAGCTGCATCAGGTGCTGCACATGGGATGGGAGAAGGTAGAAGAGAATAGTGTTTGTCTGAGAACTGTGCTCTGTTGAAATTATGGCTCCATTTCCTCTAATTCTTCATAGGAAAAGAAATGATGCTTGTTGGGTTTGTGGGCTGTGTTCTTTGGCAGATGGGCTTCTTGTCCTGCAGCGAGGTGAAAGATCCTCTGGGTTGTGGTGGAGAGGAGACCACAAGCAGGGCTGGAAGCGTTGGGGTTGGTCATCCCTATGGGCATACATAAGTAGAGAAAATCTAGATGAGTTTATTGCATGAGTTTGAAACACATTGAGAGAATATGAAGGATATTCCTCTGCCTTCCTCTTCCCCTTCCAGTCCTGTTCAGTGTAACCCTCTCCTCCTGCTGCTCTGCTAAGGATGGCCAGGAGATGCTACCAAGTGAACTGGTCCTTTCAGGCTCCATAACATTTCCTTGGCTTCCTGCATGTCCCACAAGCAGTGGCTCATTTCTGGGGTGCTAGAGAAGTTCTCCAAGTGGGGTTGTGTCCTTCACACAGCGCTTTGAGTCACCCGGCTCTCCTGGAGGCTGAATCCTTCTGTCCTGGTGCAGCTTAACTCTTTCCTGGACAGAGGTTTCCATTTTCCTCCATCCAAAGGGTGGCAGGTCCCAGCCACTGGATTTCTCTGTGTGATGCCAAGAAGTCCAAGCTGCGGCCTGAACTGCACATACAGTGAGGGAATCTCAAACCATGACAGCCAACATTTTGTGAAGTGCTTCTGAAAGATGTTGTGAGATAAACCCACCTGCAGCTTCCCGAAATCCATCCCTACCCTTGCATCCCCATGCCACGCCCCAGATTTCAGCTGCAACTGAAACATTCATCTTTCTCAAGGCAGTGCTCTCCTGGTGCATTCCCAGAGCCTGAGCATGGAGAATGATGTCTGTGGAGCCGCTGACCAGACTGCTGCTCTGTGCAGACAGTTCCCTGGGCTCTGCCTCTTTTGTCAGCATGCGTTTAGCAGGGTTAGATGATGTTGGGTGACACCAGCAACAGCAGCCCCAGGCTGGCTAGGGACAGGGTAGGTCCAGGGGAGGTGACAGCTCCCACCAGCTCAGGTCCCTTTGGGCAGAGCAAGGAGTTAAAGTGTCCCAGTTGGAGAAACACATCAATGCTGCTTCCCTGAATCTGAGTTTGGAGATGACCACAAAATGTGTCTTTTGGAACAGAAGTTCTTAATTTTTTTCCCCCCGATTTTAATTCAGTGGTCACACTTCCCAGATGTTGGCAAAGAGAAGAGCTGATGTGATGCCGTTACAGCACTGGAGAGATTTTTAAAAGGCCCAAGCACTGGAGGGGGATTTTGGAGGGGAACTGCCCTTCCCTGGGGCTGGCTGGGCAGGCTGGAGCTCGCTCTCTTTGGGGCTGTGCTCTGGGGCTGTGTTTTTGGTGGGTGGGTGACCTCAGTGTTCCTGCCCCGAGGCTGCTCAGCTCCGAGCCCTCTCACTGGAGAGGAAGGGGTGTTTGCAGGGTGGAAGGTGATGGACCTGCTCTCTGTGTGCCAAAGCTGTGTCTGCGCCAGGAGCCCTGTGCCTGGCTGGTCTCAGGGCTAGGGATTCCCCAGAGACACTTACCTGATAAGCCACTTCAGAACAAACCAGTGGCCTGCGAAAACAGCCCAAGACCTGTGTCCTCGTTGACTGCTTCGAAGTAGGTGGAAAAAGTTCTCCAGAGTGGCTTTTCCTCCTGGAGATTTAGTACCCTCCGGGCTGTGCTGTGATGTGGAGCTCTCGTGGTGTTGCTCTTCCATCCTCTCCTTCCTCAGCAGCAGCAGCTGAGTGCAACAGGGTCTGGGGTGAACTGGGGCCACTGGTGGCTCTGTGCCACGGAGCAGCAGGTCCACTGCCATCTTGGCGCTTCTGCTCATCCATGGGCGTCTGTAGGACAATGAAAACCCATTTCCTAAGAGCTAGCCCTTAGTGTCATAAGGAAAGATGGGCACAGCTCTCCTTCACCTTCATCTCTAGAGCCTCCCTTGCCCAAAACTGAGCCCCACTTCTCTGCAGAGGTTGCTGTGCCCCACAGACAAGATGTGCTCCATGCACGTCATCTGCTTGAGCACCCATGAGATCCTGTCACCTCCTGGTCATCCCAGCTTTCCCCAGGACCTCTGCTGTTTCTGCCACTGTTTGTTTTTTGGCCACCACCAGTGTGCCCAGCATTCCAAAAACCACAGGAAGAGATGTGTTCCCCCCATGGCTGCCCCAGTGCAGCTTAGCACGGGAGGAACTGAACTTTCTCATCAGACCTAGCTGTGTGGGTCATGAAACAACCAGCCAGCAGTTGCCTGTGTTTTGTCCACAGGATATTCCCAGGGTTGGCTGTTTCACCGGTGGAAGGTTTGCTCTGCGATTTAAAAGCTATTGTAGTCTGGAGCCCGTTTCCGAGGTACTTCCCCTCTGGGATCTCTGCTGGCTTTGGCCATGGCCCAACGCTCTGACCATTCGAGGCCAGGGGCCGGGCAGAGCTGAGCTGGGCTGCGAGCCCTGACCCTGAACTGCTTTGCCATGAACCCTGCAGAGAAGAGGAGCCTGGGGGGAAGAAGCAGGAAGGCATCTCCCTGCTCTGTGGGGGTAACATCCACCTGAGGACCTCACCACCCCTGGGAGCACGTCTGCTAGCAGGAGCTGGGGCAGGTGGCAGTGAGATGAGGATGTCCCCAGGCTGTGCTGGTGGCTGAGCTCAAGGCTTTGGAGGTGTCTGGCTGAGTGTGGCTCATTGTTGTGATTTTTATTTTTGCTTTGCAGCGACATGTAGAGCCACAAACAGATGCTGTTGTGCTGGGTCCTGCACAGAGGGGCCTTTCTGCACCGTGGGGTCTCGGCGTGCAGGGTCTGGGGGTGCCTCCTGAGATGAGGTGCTATTTTCCGGGAGGTCCTCAGCTGATGGATGGGCTACAGAGCCAAGGGTCCCTCCTTGGCTGGTGTCTGCTGCGGTAACCAGGAGCTCTGCCTGGCCAGACCCCTTGCCTCTCATCTCCTCGTGTTCCTGGGTGCCGTGGGGCTGGGGCTGAGCCTGGGGGAGCTTTTCCCATGGAGCCAAAAGGACCTTTTCCTGGAGATAATCCCTGACCCGCCTGGGGCTTGTGTTGGTTGGTCTGAGTCCTCCTCTACAATATGTGCCTTGTGTTTTCCTCCTGCTCTCCCACAGGCAGCCAGGGTTTTGTGCTGGCGTGGGGTCCAGTGCTGCCCCGGAGGTTCCCTGCTCAGGGCGCCACAAAACACCTGCAATAACATGTTTTTCCAAAAAAAAAAACCTGCAAAAAAAAGCTGGGGTGAAGGCAGGCAGAAAGCAACTGGCAGCCACTTCAGTCACTGGCTTTTTATCTGGTCGCAAACGCCCCCTTCACGCCATCTGCATCCTCCTTTCCCAGCACTGTGAGATTAAACCCTGTTTTCTCTTTGTAAATATTGGCAGGCGAAGCAGCAGCCTCCCCGAAGGAAAACAATAGCGGGGAAGCCGGTTCCCAGGGCCAACCCCGAGCATGCGCGGGGCACGGAGCAGCCCTGGTGTTCCCACTTCCCCTCTCTGTCCCCTGACAGGGGCTGGGATGTGGGGACACGTGTCACCCCTAAAGCTTTATCCCATCTAAGGTTCGGTCCTTCGCATCCCTGGCTGGATCCCAAAGGACTTTGTGACCAGGAGCCTGGGCGTTGGAGGCAACAGGGCAGGGGGCTTTCTCAGCCCCTGTGGGTCGGGCTGGCTCCTTCCTCAAGACAATTTGGTGTTATCTTAGGGGGAGCAGGTCAGTGGAAGAGGTAGAAACAGAGCTCTTCCCTTGGGAAATGTGTGTGGGAGAGGTGGAATATCACTGTGAAGGAATAAAGTGCCGAGCTCTCCACTGGTGTAGCCCAGAAATGGGAGTAAAATCTGTACAGATCAGATAAATGCGATTTTGGCTGTTCATGTTCCTTCTCAGCCTTGCTCACAACACCCAGGACACGCATCGGGGCGGGTGGAGGGGGGTGAATTTCTCCTCTGCCTTTGGGACCAGAGGACAATCTCCTCTCCTGGCTTAAATATTCCTAGGCTGCTGGGGACGGGAGTCTCACCGGCTGGGAAGGCTGTGCAGGAGGGAGAGGGATGCTTTGCTCTCAGCAGCCAGTGCGGGCTGAGCATCGCTGGCAGCTAAATTCAATCAAAGAGATGGGGAGTGTAATTGAATCAGCAAGGGGCTGCGGAGAGGGAGTGGGTGAGCTGTGCGTCCGGCATGAGCAAGGGGCCATGAGATGTCCTTGGAATTGCTTTAACTCCCCAGGGACGGGAGGGTGCAGTAGTTAACAGCACCAGTGTGGGCACTGGAGCCCTTGCGGCTGTGCTGGTGTCTTTCATGCTCTGCTGAAAGAAGGTCCACATGAGCCAGCAATGTGCACTGGGAGCCCAGAAACCCCTCACACCCTGGGCTGCATCCCCAGCAGGGCAAGGCAGGGGGTTCTGCTCCTCTGTTCCTCTCTGGGGAGACACCCTCCCCATGCTGCCTTCTGCTCTGGGGCCACCAACAGCAGAATGACACAGACCTGTTGGAGCAGGATCAGAGGAGGCCATGGAGGTGCTGGAGCCCCTCTGCTGTGAGGACAAGCTGAGAGAGTTGAGGGGGTTCAGCCTGGAGAAGAGGAGGCTCCAGGGAGACCTTAGAGACCCTTCCAGCCCCTAAAGGGGCTCCAGGGAAGCTGGGGAGGGACTCGTGATGGGACAAGGGGGGACGTTTTAAGCCCAAAGGCAGAAGATTCAGGAAGACATTTATTACAATGTGGGTGGTGAGACCCTGGCCCAGGTTGCCCAGAGAAGCTGTGGCTGCCCCGTCCCTGGAGGGGTTCAAGGCCTAGTTGGATGGGGCTTGGAACAACCTGGTGTGGTGGGAGGTGTCCCTGCCCAGGGCAGAGGGTGGCACTGGATGGTCTTTAAGGTCACTTCCAACCTATTCTATGATTCTGTGATCCACTTCTGGTCCCAAGTGTGGGGTAGGGAGATGCCAACCTAGATTTCCAGCCCCGCAGGTTGGTACCCGTCGTCTCCTCTGAAAACAGAAACCATTCCTAGGGACCAGCAGATATGGCAGTGGTACAGCCTGGTGACCTGCTGGTGTGAGAGACTGAGATGCCTGGGATGGGAAACAGCTTTGCAGTGCTTCAGGAGATGATCCAAGCATCACTGTGACTCAGGGTCTGGGGAACAGGGGGGATTCCTGCTGCCTCATGTTCCGGAATCACAAACCTCTGTCCCATTTTTATAGCACTCGGGAACCCTGAGTGTGTGTTTTCAATGTTTCTGCTTGTTTCCGTTGTAGGAAGAGACATGGTGACATCCAGGCATAAGAAATGTCAGACCTTCCCTTTTCTGGCAGCGTCCTTGGAGGGACAAAGGACTGAACTAGAGATCTCTTTTTCTGGAGGTGCCATGGGAGGTTGGGTTATTTACTGCTTTAATAGGGATTTGGGATTAAACTTGAATGAATTAGCAACTGGTAAAAACAGTGCTGTAAATGGTGTGACTAAAAAGCATTTTCCCTTTCGGTGGGGGTGTGTCTCTGGGCGCACAAACCTGCAAGTTCCTTAGTTCTCTTGGACCTTCCTGGGAAAAGCGGGCTATCGGAGACCCGCCCTTCTGGAGGGAAATCCTAGGGGGAAATGAAAGGCCTTTGTATGCTCTTTAGTGGAAGACTCCTTTTACTTTCTGTGCAGTTCTGTCTTAAACTAAGCTTTTCCTTTTTCCTTTTTCCCCATAGAAGGAGATGATCCAGCCATAGGCATTTCTTGACCCTTTTTTAGCAAAACCAGCGAAATCCCTGTGGGCAGTACCTGTTACTAATGCTTAATTTTTAGCACAAGAGCTGAGCAGTTGTAAGGGCTGGGAGATGCTGAGAGAACTTGATCAGAAGATTTCTTAAATAAGTAGGTGGGATTTGGCCCAGGGAAAACCCATCCAAGAGGCACAGGCCCATGCCACAGTGTGTGTGTGCAGGGAAGGAACTCTGCAGGTGGGAGATGGGCTCAGCTGGAATGAATTCCCATCATTTCTCCCAGTTCCTTCCTCACTGCATATTGCTCACAGACCGTACATGACCATAGTTGGAGCATTGTCCTCAGAGCAGCCCCTGATGCTCAGTGTAAGGAACAGAACAGGAGCTTCTCCTGGGTCTGCCTTCCCCCCACAGCCCAAAGACGCTTGTCTTCATCACTTCACCGTACAGTGCCTCATTAGTGTTTGCGTACAGCAAAGAGCAATTCCCATCCTCTAAATCAGAATCATTGAATGGTTAGAGTTGGAAGGGACCTTCATCCAGTTCCAAACCCCCTGCCCTGGGCAGGGACACCTCCCACCAAACCAGGTTGCTCCAAGCCCCATCCACCCTGGCCTTGAACCCCTCCAGGGATGGGGCATCCACAGCTTCTCTGGGCAACCTGGGCCAGGGTCTCACCACCCTCACAGCAAAGAAGTTCTTCCTAAGATCTCTTCTATATCTCCCCTCTTCCAATTTAAAACCATTCCCCCTTGTCCTGTGTCCTGTCACACCACTTCCTGACCAAGAGTCCCTCTCCAGCTCTCCTGGAGCTCCCTTCAGATCCTGAAAGGCTGCTCCAAGGTCTCCCTGGAGCCTTCTCTTCTCCAGGCTGAGCAACCCCAGCTCTCTCAGCCTGTCCTCACAGCAGAGGTGCTCCAGCCCTCTGAGCATCTTGGTGGCCCTCCACTGGACCCGTTCCAACAGGTCCATGTCCTTTCTGTGTTGAGGACTCCAGAGCTGGACACAGGACTCCAGGTGGGGTCTCAGGAGCGCAGAGCAGAGGGGGAGGATCCCCTCCTGTGACCTGCTGGTCACGCTTCTTGTGATGCACCGCAGGATGGGGTTGGCTTTTTGGGCTGCCAGTGCACACTGTTGGTTCGTGTGGAACTTCTCATCCATGAGATGAGACGTTAGCTCAATAGACAAGTTTCCACTGGGGTAGAAAGAGGGTGCAGAAGTGCTGGGGCTCTGCCCGTGCCTTACTGCTCTGCTCCCGCTTATCAAAACAGAATTCTGCTGCTCTGCACCACAGCAGAGCCTTTCACCCTCCCACTGCAGGAGATGCCCCTGTGAAGCTGATTTTCCCTCAATTTTGCTTTCTCCTGCCCAGAACACAGGACATGAGCTCTCCCCTTGTACTTACATCCATCCGACAGTCTGTTGGAAGCAAGTAGTTTGCAAACAAAGCTGGGGCCTGCGACACGCGGCTAATGACCTTCTCTCTGCCTGTGTTTCCTTTACGTCAGAAGTCGGAGTGCTTATTAAGTTTGGAGGCTTACTCCCAGGAGCAGAAGAAGAGGATCTGCTGGTGTCTGGCTGAGAACATCACCAAGCAGCAACATCCGGCGCCGGCTCCTACAGAGAGCAAGGTAAGGGACCCATCGGGAGCTTGAGAACCCTGTTCACAGCATCCAGTGATGCTCCTTAGGCTGGGTTTTTGCACCAGGTGAGGAGGGAGTTTGTATTTGGGCGCTGCTGCTGCGTCTGCAGCTCCCTGCCCTGCGTGGGGAAATGGTGATTACAGTGTTTGCATCCTCGCTGAGGCAGCCTCCAGTGGCTGCTTCTGATGCCTCCCAGCATCTGTGTTTGCCCAGCTGAGGCCACGCAGCCCAGTGTACGACCTCTCCCGAGGCTCTGGGGCAGGGCTGAATGTGGAGCGAGAGGTTCAGACCCTGATCTCTGGGTCCTGGTTAAAAGACCAGGGTCACGGGAGCAGCAGCATGGAGAATTGCCCCTTCTGTGCACTTGGACGGGCTCAAGTGTTTGATCCGGACCCCACAGATGGCCTCAAAGCACGGAGAGGTCACTTGAGTGCTGTTTTTCCCACACTGAGGAGCTTCAGCCTGGCCCTGGAGCACTGTTTCGGCAGCACTGGCAGGAGAAATGCGAGCGTGGAGCAGGTCTGAAGCCCTGTCGGGCACTCCTGCCCTGTGAGGATGTGGTTACCGCCTCCTGTCCGCCTGACTTTGGGCTGGGGCTGCCACCAGGGAGGTGAATGGGAGAGTGGCAACCTCTGCTGGAGTCATTTTGTCCCCCTGAGGACTCAGACCATTGGAGGGTGACCCCCTGCTCTGGGATGAGAGAAACACGCACTGTGCTGAGTGTGTAAGGAGTTATAAGTGAGGCACATGGGGGATTCGGGGGTAGAAATCCCTGGATATCTCCCCTTGGCTGGTGCACGGTGGTGGAGCAGCTCCTGCCCCACGTGTCGATTTGTTGATAGAACCTTGGTCCCTGGTCTGGTCTGGCTGGAAGAGATAATTCTCACCCTATGAGGGGTCAAAAGCAGGAGCAGCCGAATCCGGAGGCAGAGGGATGTGGCTTTTGCTCTGCAGTGTCCCAAACTGGGTCAGCACAAACATCTCTGCAGGAGGCAGAGCCTCCAGATTCCTTTTCCTGCACGTTTCAGACGTACTAAAATAGCAACAACACACAAAGCCTGAGAACCCAGTTACCAACCAGCCCTCTGGAAACGCAAACAGCCCAGGGCAGCTGAGTCGATGTGGTGACAGGAACCTACCCTGTCTCTTGTGTTGCTGTAATGGATCTTACTGGCACAACACCGTGCTTGGGCAGGGTGTCCCAACTGGTGGGGCAGGGGAGCATGTGATGGGGCTACTGGGGCTTGGCAGGGCTCTGCTCTGGGCTCGGGGGGATCCACCCACGAGTTGGGGCATCCTTTGGGATGAAGCTGTGCTGGGATATGTTCATATCTGAGCATCTCAAATAGATCCTAAGAGAGGGGGATCTTGGCAGCTCTCCATCGTGTGATCTGAGATCATTTGGGTTTTGGGGTGATCTTGCTGTTTGCCCTCCCTGTGTTTGTGGCAGAGTACGGGATTTTGGCTCTCTCTAGACTTACAAACCCTTTGGCTCAGAGCAAAGCCCTGCTTTGAGAGAGTGTCTGCTCCTCATGATATGGAAGGAACACAGTGAAAAAAAAAACACTCTAGAAGACAACACAACCCTTTCTAAGGCTTTTCTGTGCCCTGGTAACCAAAAGGGTGCTCTTTGGGTGCAGTGGAGAGCCAGCGAGGGCCCTCCAAGGCTGTGACTGGGGCTTTTGTCTCGTCTTGCCAAAGCTGATGGGAATCCCGCTGGAGGAATATGGGGCCAGGAGAGAGGATAGGAGTGAGAGAGCAACCATCAGGCACCTTGCTGAGATCATTGCACCATTTCCCATCCCAGCAAGGTACAAACTGCCTAGGGTGCAATTTTTTAAAAACTTGATCCTGAAACTCAGGAAGGACCAGCGTGGGGAAGGATGGGCAGCTCCATGCCACGAGCAGAGGTGAGGATGCCTGAGGAGTGTGTGAGCTGGAAGCAGGGCTGAAGCTGCCCTGGGTGAGCTGCAGCTGGGGCCACCGACACCGCTCTGCGCCGCAGCTGGGAAAATCAGTCCCTTTTTGCAAGGGAGAAGCTGTCCGTTAGCTTTGCTGGCTGGTTACAAGTCATTTGATACTGGGGCTATTTAAGGAAGCAGGACAGTGTCTGTACTCTGCCAATAGACAGATTAAGCTGGAAATACCAGCCTCTGCACAGCTGATTTCTGCTCCAAAAGAGGAATCTGGTTTGCAGAGCCTTCAAAACTGCTCCCGCTTGGTGAGAGGCAGCTCGTCCTGCTGCAGCTTGGCTGATGGGTTTGCCATGCGATGAGAGTGAAGGACCAGGGCATCCTCGGTGGCAGGCAGGGATGTGGCATGTGTCAGCTGTGCCCTGGAGCCAGAGAAAGGGACACTGTCTGAGCAGAGGGCGGCTCTGCACTGCCAATGTGATTGCTGGGAACTGCTCTCTCCTTCAACATTTAATGCTGCTGTTCCCGCTGTCCCCGAGCCCTTCCCAGAACAGACTTTTCAGTGAGGCAAAGGATCCCCAGCAGCACGGGCACGTCTGGAGAGGAAGGGCTGGACTGGCCAAACTGGTGGAGAAAAGTTGGCGGGTGCCAACTTCTGTGGGAAATCAGACAAATTCTGGGCTTTGGGATAGCTCCTCTTGTCTTTCTGTGCCTGGGCTGGAAAATCCTTCTGGTTCAGGGAGATGGCTCTGCAGAACTGTAACCACCTCCAGGAACTGCTCCTGGGAGGACGGTGTCAAGCCTGGAGGATGCTCCCTGTGCAGGGCCCGTGTTGGTGCGGCTGCTACTTTCAGAGCAGGTGATTTTAGAGCAAAGCCGCTGGTTTCTGGGACCAGCATGTGCTGCTTGTAGCATCCACTTCTGGAGACACAGGAGCAGAAAGCCATGAGGGATACAGCTGTGATGCTCCCAGTGGGCTTTTCCTGCAGGAAACTGTGCAGGAGGAGTTCTGGGGACAGCCATGGCTGTTGGTGTGGTCCAGCTCTCCAGCCCTGGTGTCCAGGAAAGAAAGTGGAAGTGGGGGTCCGGTGGCTTCTCTGCTGCCACTGTAAGACTTGGCTGAATGTCACCAACGTCCTGCCACTGCAGTGGGTCACAAGAGTCATTCTGTGGATATTTCCTCCATCTGCAGAGCCTCCCCTCTCCTGTCCCCAGGTCCAGGTCTGCCCTGGGAAGCTGCTCACTGCCCCTAGGCTGTGCTGAGCAAGGATCTGCAAAAACACATCACCAGGGTGACCTGGCTTGGTGACAAATGTCCCCAAACGGGGAGGCGTGGAGCCTGAAGGTGGGCTGAGTCTGGTGAAGAACCGCAGCAGCGGCAATGTGATTATGGCAGGAGCAGCTTTATGAACTAATTGAGTCAACGAGTCTGCCTCCCTCGGCCCAGTAATGACCCTCTGCGCAGAGCACGGTGCTTTTCCCAGCCTTGCACCACCACAATGGTCCTGTTTCCAGCCCAGCCCTGTGACGAATGGCATTAGCACTACGGAAAAGATGGCAAAACTGCCGAGTAGGGGTAAGGAGGAGGTGCCAGGGGCTGGAGCTGCTCCAGCTGCTTGGCCACTCAGGAAAAGATTGGTGGCACAACACATTGCTTATAAGGAACCTTCTCTGACCTCCTGATTCTCACTGCTTATTTCTTTGTGTCTTCCACACTCAGAACGGCTGATTACTCTTCCTTCTGACTCCGTGACCTGAGATTACCTCGGAGATGATGGCTGGCTCTATCTGAAAGATGTAGACTTATCCTTAAGCTAACTAATTACGGACACTTTGTGCAAGGATCTGCAAAAACACACCACGCTTTGTGGTGTGGACTTTGGGCCGTGGGAGCCCAGGACTTGTTTCCCGTGGGAGGTGGTGGATCCTCAGCACTTTGCAAAGCCCAGCCACCAGTCTCTCTCCCGTGGCCACTGACGGTGCGAACAGGGATGGACCGATCCTGGCAGCGCTGGCTCCTGTGGTGGGAATGAGCCGCCAGCGGGTGCGTGGCTGGGAGGGACCGAGCGGCCCCTTCCTGGCCTTTCCCCTGGTCAGGAAGGGCAGGGCCGTTTCTCTCACTATTTACAACGTGCTTGACAAGTGCAAGTAAATGTGCTGTCGACAAGAGCAAACAGCGTGTAATCGAGGGATGATGGAAACCAGGGCCGGCGCGGTGGGGAGGGCTCTGCGGGGGGGCGGCCCCAGTCCCTGCGCCAGCCCCAGCCTGGGGACGGGTGAGCGTGGCTGATCCCCTCTCCTGTCCCATCTCCTGCCTCCTGCCTCTTCCTCGCCCTCAGCACCCTGTTGTGCCCCAGGCACCCACCCTTGTCCCTCTGTAACCCGTGTTTCCCAGCATCTCACTGCCTTCAACAAAACACTTCCTGGGGCCATATCACATTTGGATGGTGGCCTTACAGACTCTTGAGGTGGCACAGCCAAGGGGCCACTGGCGTTGGGGTGTCTGTAACAAGCACTTGTGTTGGGAGCAAGTGGGGTCAAACCTCTCTCCCTCTGATCCCGGGGTGCTTCATTCAACCAGAGTGTAGTTAGAGCTATTTGATTGGGGAAGGAGGGGAGGAATTTGTACCTTCTCACTCTGTTTTTGACCCAAAGTCCTTCCATTTTGGGCTGGGAACCTGCCTGTGGCTACCTTTCTGTGCCAGCTCTGCTCCAGGGGGTCCTGCTCACCTTCTGCTATGGGGCAGAGTGGGTAGAGCATGGCCACGGGTGCAGGAAACCTGGACCTTCATCAGAACCTGCTTTTCTTCCACGATGGCAGCGTGAGAGGCTGGGCAGGACCAGAGAGATGACAGCAGGACGCTGAGGGCCAGCCTGACGCCAGCCCTCCCAGTGGCTCGCTCTTGCTCTCAGGGTGCTCGAACAGAGGAGAAAACCTTGAAGTTTATTCTGCCCCAATAAGGGTTAAAGCATCAGCTGGCAGTACTCATGAACCAGGTTACAAAAGTAAAATAAATGAGTGTGTTGTTCCACGCCAGTGAGCACATCCCACCCGGGGCTGGAAAAACTCCTTACTGAGGACAGCCAAGGGCTGTGTTGATGTCCCTGTGGGTTCAGGAGGCTGCAGGACCAGAGATGCTGTTCCCCGGTGGGTCAGGGTCCAGCGCAGCTCCAGCCACTTAAATATCTGGGGGGATCCTGTCCCTGCCAGAGGTCCCTGTGCCATCAGAGCAAATGGGACCCTTATATCCATGTTGGTGACCTTGATGCACAGTGACACGTGGATCCCGCCCTCGGTACCCAACGGGCCAAGAGAAGGACAATGTGTTGACTTTAATTCATCCAAGTCAGGAGTTGAAGAGACAGCAGTGGGTGTGAAGCAGGCTGTGAACATAAGAAAGTAAATGCAGCTTGAGCTGTCCCAGTCTGATCCGTCCTGAGCCATATTCTTGCTGGGTTTGTAGCCCTCTTTCATGGGAACATGCCCCAGATGCAGCCAGGGCATTGAAGGTGACGTGGGGGTATTTTACAGCTCCCTGTGGGGCTTCAAAGCATGTCCCAAAGGTCCCTTTATGAATTTAAAGATGCTCTTGTGCAGCAGCCCTGCAGTGCAGGTGAGCCTGGGTGAGTGCCAAGGAGTCCTGGGGCTGGTCTCGCACCTCGTCATTCCCTTCTGGCACCTTGTCATTCCCTTCTGGCACGTCACTTGGCTCCATCCCTTGGTGCAGGGACACACCGTGGAGCCCGGGAATGCCAGGATTCACCTGGCCCTTTGCCTGGGGCTGGGCGGGATGCTGGGTTGCGGGTACCAGCCTTTTTTAGCATCTCCCCTGGCACCCAGCCTTGGCTCCATCAGCTCAGTTTCCAGCTGGCCCAGGTGGCACGGAGGTGCTGGGGGCTGCCAGCCTGGGACTGCTGGCTCATGGGCTCCGAAGGCACGTGTAAGCTGGGAGGGATGAGGGAGCAGATGGGCCAGCTGAGAGCTACAGCTCCCACTTTATTTACTTGTTTGCTTAGCTGGGCTCCAAAGCCATTAGGGAAGCAGACGTCTCCCCTCTGGCAAACACTGGCTCCTGTTTCTCTGGCGCTGGGCGATGTTCTCCCAGCAGTACCAGTGGTCCTTCCCACATCCATCCCCCAGCAGAAAGGCCTGGGGGAGGTGTGTGTGTGTGTGGGGGGGGTGGTGTGAGCAGCCGCCGACACTTCCATCACAGATCCATCGCAGCCAGAGGCATCGTTTTTAAAGCCCTGAAGATCTGTTTCTCCTGAATCCCCAGAAGGGCTGGTAAGAGCGAGGGGGCTGGCAGGAGCGGCGCCAGCTGCCTGGGGAGGGGTGGGTGATGTTGAGATCATGGGGGCAGGGCTGGCACCATCCCCTCAGCCAGAGCACTCCTTTCCTGACCCCGGATGACTCATGTTTTGGGTAATTTTTGATGCTTTTCCCTTCTGGCTGTGTGTGTGTGGGGGGGCTTGTGAGCGTGTGGTCAGGCAGACTCTGAAGCCAAGTTCAAGTAACTCCATGCAAAAGTTGCTTGAACCCCGACGCGAAGCCAAAGGATTTGTTTGGGGTGTTGGGGGGCTCCCAGTGGTGATGCCCAGAGGGGTGTGGGATCGGGAGGCACGGCTTCGTCCTGTTCCTGCGGGATCCCCTGGCCCTCCATGGGGTCGGTGTCCTGCCCTGCAACAAACACCTTCCTGATGTAGCAGCTGGGCGAGGGCTGACAGCACGGTTGCTGGAGGGTTGCGTTTGGCTTTGGAGCCACCAGTGCTGGTTTTTGGTACCGTTGGGGATTCCTCCGGTCTCTGTGGCTCTGGCCATGGCCCTGGTGGTGCCTGAGCAGGCAGAGCTCTGCCAGGTCCTCTTCTCTCAGTGGTTGTTCCCTTACTGTCATCTGTACCGGCAGCAGCAACAGCTTCCAGCAACAGATCCTCCTGTTGTGATGGTGGGATGAGTCCTTCACAATGGCTCTGCGGCAGCTGAATGCGTCACCTCAGGCTCCTGCTGTCTCCTCCCTCGTCCTGCAGAGGGGACCATGCTCTGCCCCTGCAGATAATGCTGCAGAGAGGTCCCCCGCTGATCTGCACTGTGTCACCCCTGGCAGGGAAAGGATGCTGAGGGCTGTGACTTGAATGTTCCTTGATCTGCCTCTTCCTTCCCCTTTCCCACCCCTTTGCTGGGGATATTTATGTCCCAAACATCATCTCAGTAGCTACGAGCACCATGTCCCACCACGCTCACGGCTGTGGTGGCCGTGCCATGATGGTGCTGTTGGTGATGGCACCATGTTGCTGAGCTCTGCTCTGCGTTCAGTGTGAGCGGGTGAGGGAGCTTTGACATCTCCTGTGCCACTGTGGCCACCTGCACAGAAGAGGACACACCACCTTTCCCTTTCTCCATCCCAGGAACACCCATGAGCCAGGGGTGGGGGCAGGGGAACACGTGTGTGCCCGTGGTCCATGCTGGAGGAGAGCCCAGCACAGCTTGTTGCTGTGGCACAGATAACCATGGGCAAAATGCTGTGATGGTGGCTGTGGCTGTGGTCACACACCCCTCTGTGCTTCCTCTCCGTAGCCATCAGGGCAACCAAATCAAAGAATCACAGAATGGTTTGGGTTGGAAGGGACCTTAAAGCCCTTCCAGTGCCACCCCCTGCCCTGGGCAGAGACACCTCCCACCAGCCCAGGTTGCTCCAAGCCCCATCCAGCCTGGCCTTGAACCTCTCCCAGGGATGGGGCAGCCACAGCTTCTCTGGGCAACCTGGGCCAGGGTCCCACCACCCTCACAGCAAGGAAGTTCTTCCTGAGATCTCATCTCAATCTCCCCTCTTTCAGTGTTAAACCCTTCCCCCTCGTCCTATGGCTCCCCTCACTGATCAAGAGTCCCTCCCCAGCTGCTTTTCTGGAGCCCCTTTAGGGATGGGAAGGGTCTTGAAGGTCTCCCTGCAGCCTTTTCTTCTCCAGGCTGAACCCCCCCAACTTGTTTGTCTTGGTCAATAAAGTGAAATACTAAAATACCAGGAGGAGAAATGTCCACCCAAGGCAGTTGTGTCCCCAGCCCAGTGTGTGTGGGTGTCATGAGAGGGCACTGGTCCTTGCAGGAGAAGAGAAGGAGCAGATGGTCCTGGATGGAGACCATCCACCCTCCTGTGTGTGTTTTTTTTTCTCTCTGTCCTTACCCATTTGAGTAGAGCTGCTCGAGGGGGTTGCAGAGCTGAGGGCAAAGCCCCACGCTGTGGAGAGCATCTCCTGCTTTCCACAGAAAGTATTTTGGAGAAAAAAAACCACCAACCCGGCTGTGACCCTGCGGCAGAGTTTCATTCATCAGGAAGCGCCGGAATCGCTCTGCGGCTTGGTGTTGCCCAGGGGCAGGAGAAGGGGAGCTGCCAAAGCCAAGGCGGCAGCTCGCAGGGTGATCCATAGCTTTTCCTCCGGGCAGAGCCGTCATCCACTTTTATCAGCAGGTAATAATACCTCCGGGGATTGCTGGCAGAGCCGAAAATAGCGTGAAGGGGCAGGAGGGAGCAGTGTCTGGGAGAGGCTGGGGCAGCTTCAGCTGCCGCTGGACACAGACATCAGCAACGGCGGCGGCAGAGCCCAGTGTTGTGCCAGGGGCTGCCCAGCCCCAGCTGCTGGCACCTCTCAGGGGCACCGTGGGGAGATGCCACTTGCTCAACCCCTGCTGCTGGGACACAACTGGGAGACCGGATTTGGTATGCTTTTGCCTTCTAACATCACTATCCAGGGGGCTGTGCCCTGTGCCAGGCTGTGGGTTGAGAAAGCCTGGTGTCTTTCTGGATCATAAGCATCTGCTCCATTCCCCATGTTGGTACCTGGCATCCCTGGGCTGGGCTGGTCCCCTGGGCAACCTGGGGCTCCTGCCCGGCTTCTTGTGTCCCCAGGCTGGGTTTGAAGGCTTGGTAACGGGCAGCATCGTGGGGGATGAGGGGATGGTAGAGGCAACAGGGACTTTTTGAGGTTTCCATGCAAATTTGGGCTGCATATGGCCGTGCCGTCTGTGTCGGCTGGCTCTGGCTGTGGGAGCAAGGGCTTTCTGCCCCAGGGCTTTCACAGCCTTTTGGATACTCTCCCTTTACTGGCACTGGGGACCAACCAGCAAATTCAGGTCCTACCGCTGGAATCAGGGCTGTATGCGTGCTCGTAGCCTTGGTGGGGATGGAGGGGACTGGGCAGGGGACAGCTGGGGTGCAGAGGGGACTGCTAGGGTGGCTGTGGGTTGGGGCTGGTGGCTTGAGGCTGTGTTGGTAGCAATTCCGTGTTAGCTCCAGCTGTTTGGCTGAAGTACGTAGCATGGGGAGGTGTTGTCCCGAGTTTTTTGCTGACACCATCAGCAGCTGATCCCAAAATGTGGGGTGCCAGCTGCTCCTGCAGACCGGGCTCCCCACTCTTTTGCCCTCAATTAAGCCTTGATTAAGCCCAGAGCAGCAGGGCGGCTCTGGGGAGAGGCGCAGAGAGCGATCAGGGCTGGGCACTGCCCCGGTCAGACCCCATTTGTGGAGCAGTTAATTGGGGGTGACAGTAATGGGGTAATGGGATTAGCGCTGGCTGCTGACATGGGATTGTGTCTTCCCGCAGAGGGGGGTTGCTCCTTCCAGGGCTCCGAGACCTTTCAAACCCTTTGATTTTTGTGTGGTGTGGCCGTTCGCACCCCCATGGTGTCCCATTGGAGACGTGAATCCACCATCACCACCCTGCCCTGGCGATCCTGCTGCTTGGCTTTAGACATCCCCGCTTGCTTTTACTGTTACACTAATTTCTCTGTTATCAATTATTCATCAGTTCAGTAATGAAGCAGGGAACGAGTAGCAAATCTTGCTGCGTAAAGAGCCTTGGGCTCTGGCCGGCCCCACGGAGCTCGAGGAGCTGCTCAGGGGATTCTGCTCACCAGCACTTTCCAAATGACTCCTGTGAAAATATTCTCAAGTTTGGGTAGTTCTGCTTTGCCTTTTGGGCTTTGTTTTCCTCCCTTCAGCCCCGTGCTTGTGTGTTAGATGCTGCTTCCTGTCACCGCGTGTTTATGTGGTTCTTAGTGATCCCTTTTTAAGCCTCGAGGTGCTCATCATCATCGGGTTTGGTAGCCTTTCCTAGGACCAGTTAGAAATTTTCTGATCTGACGAATCTGGGCACAGTTTGTCCCATGCTCAGAACTGATATTGTCACTTTTTTCTTCCACTTGAGGAAAAACCTACTTTGGAAATGTTGATGTTTCTCTGGGTGGTGTGGGTGCTGTTTTCCCACCATCCCTTTTGCCCTGGGGAGGGATGTTATCCCTGCACAGAGAACATGCTGCCAGCAGCAAAGCTGGCTGCATCCTCCCCAAAAATCCCCCTGGGGATTTTGGTCTCATTGCCGTGGAGTTAAATGCTTTTGGGACCAGGTGAGGCACTTTTGAGCAAAGGGACTTTGAAGGGCAGCAGGAGCCAGAGAGGTTTCTCCATGGGAAGCACAGAGGATGGATGGGGACAACCCATGAGAGTGGCTCCTCCAGCAGTATCTCAGGAGGCCCATTAGCTCCTCCCAGGGTGAGAGCGCAGTCGGAGTGGGCAGAGATGAGCCCTCCTGCTCATCTCAGTGTCCAACAATCTGTTACCTGCAGGGACTTCCTGCTTTTCCCAGTCCCTGATTTTGGCTGAGGAGCTGCCTGGGCACTGGTGTGTTGAGCCTCCTCTTCCCCAGGGTCATGGCAAGAGAAAGATGTGCACTGCAAAACCACTGGGAGCCAGGAAAGGCTGAATTCAATCTTCTTGTGTCCAGGCATTACTTGAGCCACGACGGCTCTGTGAGTGCAAGGAACAGGGGTTTTTGTTAAAAGCTGAGAGCCTCAAAGAAATTCTTGACCTCCCAGAGCTGGAGATTTATGGAATGCCACATACCATGGCACTTCTGGCAGCGTGAAGGGGAAGGCCAGTGCCGGCTTCAGCTCACAGCTGTGCCTTCTCCGTGGCTGGTGTTTTCCTAGCTGGAAATCCCGGCCGTGGGCCACCAGAAAGGGCAGGTTATTTAGAGAAAGGCTGGAGAAGTCAAGGCCGCGCTGACAAACCCACATCTGTTGGGTGAAATTTGCTTTGCTGGCGTCAGAGCAGCAGCCATCAGAACAAACGGATCTAGTTACAGACCAAAGAGCCCAGGGTTTGCAGAACTTCTTCCCTGTCGTTTCTAGGTTTCTAGAAAGCTTTTGAGTCAGTGGGTGATGCCCAGAGGCCGAGGAAGCCCAGGCAGTGGATTAGAGGCGCAGAGATTGAGGATGCTGGAGCGGGCCGGGCAGTGGTTGGCGTTTTTGGGGTGTGTTGAGGCTTGTTCCCTGGGGAAGTCAACATTAGGGACTCTATTGCGCTGCTCTGATCTCAGATCAATCATCCTCCTTCTCTAAAATTACCCCTGATAGCCATCCTGGGGGTTTGAGGCAGCTCTGTCTTCTGCTTTCTCTTCCCCTTCCTGGGACGTGCTGCCTTGGACACTCAGTCTGAGATAGAAACTAGAACGGTGAAGCGTGTGATCCTCCAGGGAGGATGCAGTAAAGCCCCTTGACCTTCCCACCTCAGGACAGGGAAACCCAGATGCTGAGAACGGGAAGGGGAAATGTGTCAGAAGTGGGGAAACCCAGATGCTGAGGACAGGGAGACCCAGGTACCGGGGATGTGAGGATCCAGATGTTGGCCACTGGCTCCTGAGCTATTGCTGCCAGCCAAGGGTGAGGGACTCGTGCTGCAGTGACACCACAGGGTGTTTTGGATGAGTGCTTGAGGTGGAAGGACAGATGTCCACTTCCCTGCTCAGACAGCACCAGCACCGTCTCCATCTGCTGCCACCTTCAGCAGCCCCTTGGCTATGGTGATGGTGAAAAAGAAACCTGGTTGGTCCTTCCTGGCCCAAATCAGCTTTGACAAGCTGGCCCTTGGCTTCGTGCTGATGAAGTCCCTGGTGCCTCCAGCCACGATCAGGCTTGTTGGCTGGCCATGATGGCCACTTACTGCCACTTTCCTTCCCTGTCTCCCCCTCCTCACCATCAGGTGATGTTGAGCAGAGCTCAGCCACGGCCCTTTCTGCCAGGACAGGATTTCACAGCCCCGGTGATGCTTTCAACCCGAGATGGAAACCTCGCTCAGTGGAGGAGCTCCTACTCATATCCTCCGTGCCACTGAAAAGCAGCAGAGTCTCTGATTGAATTAGTGCAGGGATTTAATTTAATCCCCAAATGTTTCTCATTTTAAAGGAGCCTGTTCATTTCCTTTTAGGGCCTTATCTGATGTGGGCAACCAGCAATATTAAGCAGGAGGACTGGACAGATAGGGAGGGGGAGGGCTTTGCGGGCAGTAAATTGAGGACTGCATGGGTTTTTCCTCTAATTATTTCATGAAATAATGATGACAGTGATTGTAATACAAATAAGACATAAACAGCATCATTAGAACACGCGCTTGTGCAAATAGCGTCCTTGCACGGCACGCCTGGAAACGCTCCCTTTTTACAAGAAATTACCACGGGGGGAGTGGAACAGCCCCAAGGATGGGGCAAAGCAGCGTCCGCTTGGTGCCTCCCGCCGAATCCCATGGTTCTGTGGATGGGGCGGGTGTCGGAGGTGGGGCTGATCGTGTTCATGGTGGTCTCTCCACTTTAGTCTGCAGCTGAGGTGACGCCGAATCACTGCCTGGGGGGCGAGTCCGGCTGGAAGGGGACGGAGTGGGTCTTCTCCAGGCTCATGAGTGTAAAGGGGGCTCTTCTGGCACGATGCAAAAGGATAAAGCACAGGCCAGGGAATCTTTTTGGGAACCTGGCCCACATTTTGGCCCCATTGGCTCAGGTGAGAACTGCTGGGTGCCACATCATCCTTGTGCCATCCCCTCTTGGTGCCAAAACCAGGGCTTAACCCCTTCCCAGGTATTCCCTGGGCATGATGGCAGGTTTTGAAGCCCCACATCTACCTCCAGCTCCCTGGGGATATCCAGTGGTGGATTATAGTCCGTGTGTGCTGGCTCTGCAGGGTGAGGAGGTGTTCTGCAGCAGCCCCCAGGCTGTCCTGGTGTATGGCTCGGAGGGGTCTGCTGTCATAAGCCAGGACCACCCTGGGGATACAGCCTTCCTCTGCTCCATGGGTGCCTCTTCCCAATGGGATGTGAGGCTGGATGGGCTGATTCCCAGGGCCGGTGCTCTTTTTGAAGCTGAAGTCAACCTGATTTATACAGGGGTAGTGACTTTGTAGTTGCCATCGGGTTGATGAAGATGCTCAGATCTTACCTGGGGATACAGTGACATTTTTTCTGGGTGACTTGTTACCTGGGGCTGGTCCTGTGTAATAACTCCTGACCCAGCCCTGTAGGTGGGAATTGCTTCCCAGAGGGAGGATTTTTCTCTGCTTTGGTCTTTTTTCCCTCTTGGGCTGGTTTTGCCCCTTTGGCTTAGACGGGCTCCGTGTAAAGGGACAGTCATGTGGAAGAGAGAGCCCAGCTCTGGCAGGAGGGGGCTTATGTTCACCTAAAACCTTGGAGGCTTTTTCCCTTGGGCTGCTCCTGGCTTTTTCCTTTGAAAGGGCTTTCCCAGCTACAGAGGAAAGCTGGCAAAATCAACCTCAGAGGCTTAAAAAAACTGAAAGGGGCTGGTAGGAGAGTGGTTTGAGGTTTTGCAGGGCATGGCAGGGCGGTGGTGGGGAGTCCCACAGCGCAGGGCATTCGGTCAGGGAGGCTGAGTGGGGTGAGCTTGGGAATCTGCAGATGGGCAGAGCCCAGCACTTCCCTTCTGCAGTTAATAATTGGATGCAGGAGGGGACAGAGCTGCTAGATGAGAGCTGCTGGTTTTCTTCGCTGTCCTCGCGAAACATCTCTGCAGGGCTGAGCCCCCCCAGCAGCTCCCAGGGGGACGAGGGAGCCATCGTGGTAAGGATGATGTTACCGGCTCAGCCTCTATCTGTGCTGGGCTGAGCCACCTGCCCCCAGACCCACTGGTTTCCTCCAAACCCACCAGTGCTGCTGGAGCTGGGAGCTGGGTGGACCCATCCCACTGCTGCCCTGAGGCCTCCAGTTCACTGCTGGTGGGGGAACCCAGTGCTCCAGGGATCATGACCAGGACTGGGTGCCGTGAGAGTGATGGGTGAGCTGCCACCACCTGGGGATGTGGAGACAATGCCATCCTACCCCACTGGAGCACTGTTGGGGTTGTACAGATTGGTGCCAGCCTGAGGTTGGGGTGTTAGAAGGGGAAAGGCTCTCCATGAAGGTGGGCAGTGGGACGTCTGGGATGTTTCTGCCTTCATCCTTCTTTATCTTCTCTTCTGGGCAGATGCTGGAGACGGACGCAGAGAAGCCGGGGCAGATGCGCTCAGAGGACAGGAAGGCAGCAGCGGGTGATGCTCCTCCAGCTTCAGGGGCACCAGCTCCGGCTGGGTCCCGAGAAGCTCCGGGAGCCACCCAAGGTCCTCTCCTGGCAGAGAAGCAGCCAGTGGCCACCGAAAAGGGAGAGGAGCAACCTAGCTCCCTGCCAGCCTTCATCATCCCTGAGTTGCGGCTCGACAGCACCTTCAGCCAGAGCGCGGCAGGCATGGCGGGCATCGCCACGGATGGTGAGGAGGAGGAGGAGGAGGATGATGAGGAGGACAGCGATGAGCACTACTTGGAGAGGAATGAGGCAAAGCGCAGCAGCATGATCGAGACGTCGGGCTGCCAGCCCGTCTACACGCTGAGCGTGCAGAGCTCCCTGCGGCGCCGGACCCACAGCGAGGGCAGCCTCCTGCAGGAGGCCAAGGGCCACTGCTTCACCTCGGACACCACCCTCAACTGCTCGGACAGCCAGGCCACCAAGGGCCACTGGGCCCTGCCCTCCCCCAAGACCCTCAAGAAAGAGCTCACCAAAAACGGTGGCTCCATCCACCAGCTCACCCTGCTCTTCTCAGGGCACAGGAAGGTATGTGGGCTGGTGCTGGTTCCTGCTTGACTGCGGTGAGGGAGGAGCTCCTGGGTTGGAGGTGTCCCAGCATGTCACCCCTCTCTCTGTGGCCATGGCAAAACTGGTATCTGAGGGGCCAGGAAGGTCTCTGCCACTGGTGGTCAGCTCTGGGAGGTGCTTAGCACGCAGAGGGTGTTACCCAGTGCCAGTGTGCTGGTGCTGTGGGTGGGCATCTCCCACCAGGATGACCAGATCCTACAGGATCCCATGCTGTAGAATCACAGAATGGTTTGGGTTGGAAGGGACCTTAAAGATCACCCAGTTCCACCCCCTGCCCTGGGCAGGGACACCTCCCACCAAACCAGGTTGCTCCAGGCTCCATCCAACCTGGCTTTGAACCCCTCCAGGGATGGGGCAGCCACAGCTTCTCTGGAGAACTTATTCCATGTCCTGGAGAGCTGTTACCTGCTAAGGCTGGTGGAGGGAGAGGTGCACCCGAGTGTCTGCACTCACAAAGAGCTCCTCGCAGTGGTGGGGATGGAGAAAAGCCAGGCTCCAGAGAGCCTCTGGTTGACAAATCGTCCCCAGTGTGCTCAGGGGTGCCAGGAGCAGTGTGGGTTTCTGCCCCAGCTTCCTGCAGGGCTTTGAATGTTGTGGGGTGCCCATCTCAGAGAAGGGTTGAGGTCAGCAGTGGGTTCTGACCCTGAGGCGCAGGAAGGAGGAGCAGTGGATGCTGTGGGGCAGGAGCAGTTCCCAGAGCTGGGTCATGTTCCAGAGGGCTGCCTGGGAGTCTCCGTGTGTCTCCCCAGAGACACCTTACGCGACTCAGGACCATGTCATGCTCCTCAGGACCATCTTGCATGCTGTTCCATGGGCACTGCCTCCCAGGCAGGAGAGGCTGGTGCAGAGCCCTGCATGGCACCAAGCAGGGCAGCAGGATGGCGTTAAACCCATGGTGGGGTTAACCCTCTCCCTGCCAGGCTTATGCTGCTTTAAAAAACACCTCTGATGCCGTTTCCCAGAGCACTTCTTGGGCTCAGAGCCTCTGGCCAGCTGTTGAGAGCTCTTACAAGCCTGAGAGAGTGGTCAAATGGGGCTGCTGTGCAGAAGGGCAGCCGAAACTCTCTGCAGGCTGATGCCCACGACTGGGAAGTGGGGGTTCAGACCCCTCTCCCAGATCCTACCAGGAAGGGACACCTTTGCATAAGGGACATGCAGATGCCAGGGAGGTAGGGGCAGTGTCAGTGCCTGCTGAGTGTCCTGTTAGGTCTGGCAGTGAGGATTCTCCTGGAGAGAGGTTTCAGAGTCTCCTGGAGAGGTTTCGCAGTGCTGCTGTGGCACTGGCTGGGACCAGGCAGGGTGGAGACCTGGGGCCCCCCAGCTGAGCTTTCTGTGCAGATGCTATTTTTTCAGGGCAGGCAAACTGAGCTCCTCCTGCATTAAACTGCTCTGCTGCAATGACACTGGGTGGGTTTTTTTTTTGTGGAGCAGGGACTGGGACAGCCTGTGCGGGTGGTGAGGACAGTGTGGCTGCGGGACCTCCTGGTGCTTCCAGCCCTCCCACAGCTGGCTCTGTTGGCTCAGTGCCTTCAACCCTGTCCATCTGCCCTCCTGGGGCACCCCTGCCTGCCCCATTGCCCTGCCTGCCCCATAGCTCCCTGTTGAGGGACCGAGGCTGCCCATGGGCCACCACCGGCTGGGGAGGTGGGCACGGTGCTCAGCCACCACGTGCAGGGTGTTTGGGCTACTGCTGTCCCCCTGTCTGCACTTTGGAGGGACTTTGGTCAGCCTGGGCCTTTTGGCTTCTTCAACGAAGGTTTCTGGAGCAGGGCACTGGTGTACAGTTCCCATGTGGATCCCCTCCAGCAGCAGCACCACCGAGGGTGATCCTTGCACCCGGTGACGACTCCACAGCATCCCTCAAGGTGCTGTTTTTCTCTTCCCCTCAGGGACTGTTTCAAAGGGGCTTGTTCTCTTGGTTCTTTAACACCCTCATGCCCAGTGTGCCTCCCTCCTCCCCTCCTCCCCTCGGTTGGGGGTGGTTGTTTTAAGAGGGTTATTGTGACCGGGAGCGCTGGGACTCCTTGGGCGAGCTCTGCTGCTGCTTTTTGTCCCTGAGTGCTGTGGAGCCTCTGCGGACAATGGCAGGAAACGTGCTCTGGCTGCGTGTCGCCCCGGCCAGCCCGCCTGCCGGGGCCCTATCTGCTGGGGAAGGTGCTTTGCAGGGGCTGCCATTGTTTGGGGCCGATAAACTCCGGAAACATGAGTGCAGAATGGAAGGAAGTGTCAAAAGACTTGAGCCCAGGGCCCGGGGGCTGTGCGGAGGGTTCCCACGGCATGGCCAGGGGGCATTAATCCTGGAAAGCACCCGGACCCCACACACCCCCATCCCCAGCAGTGTGGGGATGAGCTCGGTGTGGGGTCCGGATGGATGCGGGGCTGGCTGGGAGCATCTTGGGGAGGGACTCTGTCAGGGAGGAAAGCCATAGGATGAGGGGAAGGGTTTGACACTGAAGGAGGGGAGATTGAGATGAGATCTCAGGATGAAGTTCTTTGGTGTGAGGGTGGTGAGAGCCTGGCCCAGGTTGCCCAGAGAAGCTGTGGATGCCCCATCCCTGGAGGAGTTCAAGGCCAGGCTGGATGGGGCTTGGAGCAACCTGGTCTGGTGGGAGGTGTCCCTGCCCAGGGCAGGGGGGGTGGGACTGGATGGGCTTTAAGTTCCCTTCCAACCCAAACCATTCCATGATGAGATCTTCCAGTCTCATTTAGTAATGGATGAATTACTGAGATCCCTGAGCTATGGTGGTCCCTGGGGTCACCATGCCTGGCCCCAGGCTTTGTGGCTCAGAGGCTGCACTGGCGCATCCAAGGTCCTCAGGCCATCCCAGGGTGGTGGTGGGGGAGTGAAGCCCTCTGGGCTTGAAAGCTGCCACAATACGATGCAGTTATGGCTAAACTGCTCTGATTTTTCCTGCCTGGGGACTGCTGGGGAACCTCTGATTGATTCTGGGTGCCCAGCCTGGTTCTGGGGAGACAAGATGCTCTGTGGGGTGGGGAGGGGTCCCTGTGCCCACTCAAGAAAGCAGGAATAGGAGCATCGGGAATGGGGATGCGAGTGTCCTCCCTGTAAGAGGTACCACTGTCAGCATCTTGAACCTGGAGGGGTACCTGGGCCACCAGTGTGGTGTCTCCTCAGATGTTCCAAGAGCACCACACGCTGAAGGTGGCACAGGACGGATGGGGGGAGGCAGATTCCTGTGCCAGAGCAGTGGTGGTGGTGGTGGTGGGGGGCTTGTCCCAATTGCAGCTGTTGTTGTGGGGAAGGAGGCCTGGGGGTGCTGTGGCTCTGGGTGCAGGGATGGTGAGGAATGCTGGCAGGGAACGTTGGTCACACCCGGAGTGTTGCTGCAGTCGTGTGCTGGCAGGATGATGCAGATGCTGTTTCTCCCCCCACCCCAGGTGAGCGGAGCTGATGCCGAATGCAGCTGTGATGAAGGGGATGAGACCTCACGCAAGAAACGGAGCAGGAACCTGTAAGTGTCACACTGTGGGGGCACCAGAGCAAACCAGGGCTGTTTGTTATGGAATGGTCTGGGGAACTGGTCCAGGCAGCCCTCAGGGTTCCCCTGTTTCGTTCCCCCAAGCTTTTCTGTGAAGAAAGCAGCAGGCACACACGAACTGAGGTCTCGCTTCAGACGGGGAGTTGTGATTTTCAGAGAGGGGGGTGGGAGACGCGCTGGGAGCATCACTCAGCCTGGCTGGGAGCAGCCCCCCCTTTGCCTGGCTTTGAGAGATGGGGTGCAGCAGCTGGGCTTTTACTAGTGGTAGGGGGAAAGCAGCTTCTAGTGGCGCTGGGTTCAGGGAGAGGACATGCAAATGGTGAAACATGAGCTGGGGGCCTCTTTCCCACCGGCCCCATGCCGGGAGGAGGGACGGGGAGGTTTCCCACCGCCGGATGGGCTGCAGCCCGCGCGGCACATGGCAGAGCGGGCAGCGTGGTGGGACCACCGAGCTGGGGACGCTTGCAGCCCCTCCGCCTCTTCCCCGGTAAGGCTTTGGGGATGCCACAGCGTGGGTGTGGGCAAGGACGGGGTGACCGTGGCCTTTGCCACCGGCACAGCTGCCGCTGGGTGGGGGGAGGCGCAGCGGGGCTGAGCCAGGGTGTTTTGGAACCCACCGCCTCCGTTTGTCACCACTTGGGATCCGGCCGGGTGCCAGGGCTGGGGGAATGCTGGGGATGCTGGGTCTTTCCCCCACTCCACCCCACTCCACGTGGCTCAGGGCAGGTGGAGAAGCCCCACGTGGTGGGAGTGTGGCTTCGCCGCGTGTGCCAGCTGCCAGCGAGTGGCACTGTCGGCCCGCACGCTTCCGGGCCACGGTTGCCTATTTTTAGCCCTTTTTATTATTTCCCCTCCCCAAGACTTGAAATTAAAATGAATCCCTGCAGCGGGAACGTCCGTGTGCGTGTGTCGTCCCCCCACCCCCCCCTCCTCCTCCCGTCCGCATGTCCCTGCCTTGGCGCAGAGCCGGGGGAATCGGGCTGGAGGGAGGGGGGGGCACGGCCACCCCCAGATTAGGGGGTCAGGGGCAGTTGGGGAGAGGGTTTTTCTCCTCACCTTGAGACGGCAGCGGGTGCACTGGGGAGCCTCTCGGCATCGCACTGCCCGGCTATTGGCTGCGCAGCCCGCTCGCCCAGCGTATTTATGGTGCAAGGAGCTGGGCTTTGGCACTCGCCTGCCCCTGGCACCGGCAGGCTCTGCCAGCCCTCACCGCTCGCCGGCACCCCCTTTCCTTCCTCCCCGCCCCCCTCGATGTACCACACCATGGTGGACTTTTCTGAAAAATACCTGGAAAGGTAGGACTTGAGCTTTCCTGCGGGGAAAAGGCAACGCGCTTTGCAGGGGATGGTTTGGAAGTGGTGCCAGGTGGTGGGACTGGAGGTGGCATCGTGGCTGTGCCAGGGCAGAAGGTGCAGGTTGCTTGATAGGGGTGACTCCACTGAGAAACTGGCAGTTTCTTATGAAATGTGTTTTTTCTGGCGTGTTTTATACTGCAGATTGGCTGCAGCTGGGGGCTGTGTGTGCCTCCGGCTGCTGCAGCCTGGTTTCGTGCTGCTTGCTGTTTATTTACAAGCGTGTGCAGGAGCAGCAGTGGATTTTAAGTTGAGGAGCTTCCTTAGGTGGTGCTTGCTGGCGTCTTCCTCCCAGCAAATCTGCCCACCGGCCACGGTCACCTGTGAGCCCCCATGCTGGGTGTGCAGGCTGAGGCAGCCCACGCCTGCTGGGGACACAGACAAGGGCTTTTCAGAGCTCTGAAATCCCTGCCAGGGCTGCTGAACTGGGAACGCTGCTCTAATTGTGGCTGGGGGCTGTGTGGGGTGGCCCTGTCTCGTGCAGTGGCTGGTCCTTGGCTGCTGGCGTGGCTGCCAGCTGGGATGATGGGGTTTGGAGCATGAGGCTCCGTGTTTGGATCCCCTTTTCCCATGCTAGTGCTGAGCTGGTGCCTGGCAGCAACGGGTCCTGTGTCCTGCAGGAATGATGTGAAGGCAGCGAAACCCTCTGTGCCCCCCACAAGGGCACAGATAGCACCGGGCACTTGTTGGGGGGGTGGTGGTCGCCCTCTAAAATCCTTCCCTGGCGCAGGGTGCTCAGCACCGTGCAGGACTGAGCCCCGCGGTTGTTGCAGATGATTTTTTCGCAGTGGATGGCTGTGTCTGGGCACTGGGGAGAGCTGTGGGTCCGGATGGCATCGCTCAGGGTGGGGGACACCCTTGCCTTGAATCCCCCCTCTGCCCCTCTTGTACCCTGGGCATGGTTTGGGCATGTGGAGGTGGCTTCTCCGAGCATCCTTGCATAGACCCACTGGTGTGGGGCCCATGGGGGGCTCCAGGGGGTGGGCTGGCTGTGCCATTCTGGGGTCCTGTCCACCAGCCTCGGTGCAGGGTGAGCATCCCACACCACCCTGCGTGTCCCCAGCACCCCTTCGTGCTGCGGTGTCATGCGAGGGCTGTGCCACGAGGGAACAGCATCCTCCACGCCTCTCCTCACGCATCATCTCCTCCACCTGCTCCCCTGCCTTGGCCGCTGGGCAGCCCCTCCAGGCTGGGTCTGGGTCTGGGCTGGGGGTCCCACTGTCCCCCTTTTCCCATGGCATTTGCCAAAAATCTGTGTCCCACCCTGTCCTGGTGGCAGTTCCCCGGGGGTACCCTGTGTCTGGGGGTATGTCTATCTGTCTGTCTGTCTGTTCAGGGACAGTAGACAAGGTACCTGTGCAGCGTAGCAGCCTGGGGTGTCTGTGCCCCAGTGCCTCCCAGTGCCATGCTCTGCCAGTCCCAACCACCCCTTTCTGGAGGTGTCCCCATGGCCATGCCCGTGCTGGGGTGGTGCTGGGGAGATGTGAGCACCAGCCTGTCACCCGTGGGCTCCCATCCCCGTGGGGAGGGACACAGTGAAGCTCTGCTGTCCCCCTACTCAGCCCCACCACTGGCCCCACTGCCTTCCCCGGGGACTCCCACTCTCTATAAATAACCCTGGTAAATCCCCAGCCGCGATTTATTTTCCCCGTCGCCTCTTGAAAGGCCCCAGTCTCCGCCCTGGGGCGCTGATTTTTCCACCTTCCCTTCGAGTTTCCCCAGCAACGGGGAGGGAGCCGTCCCAAATAAGCAGTGGGGCTGACACATGCTGGATCCATCCCCATGCTGGATTTAAAGTTCTCCAGGCTGAACCCTCCCACTTCCGCGCTGGTCACACCGGGCGGGAGCGCGGCATCGAGCTGGCGTCAGAGCAACCCAGCTTCTGGCTGCGCCGGTCGCGCCAGCAGCCGCTGAGGGGCTTGTCCCAGCCGCCATGCCCTTCTTCCGTGACCTTTCCAAGCCTCAACCCTTGGAGTTTCACGCCGAGATGCTGCTGGGCATGCAGAGACCCCACAATGGCAGCCTGCAGCGCCGGCACACCATGAAGGAGTAGGTGGTGGGAGCGGGGCAGCCAGCTCTGGAGGATCTCTCCGGTTGCTCGGTGTCCCCCAGACCCTGACCCCTGCTAAAAACTTGCTCTTCCTTCCAGAGCCAAGGACATGAAGAACCGACTGGGGATTTTTCGGCGACGAAACGAGTCCCCAGGGGCCAACCCCTCCGGCAAGTTGGACAAAGTGCTCAAATCGCTCAAGTAGGTGCTGCGAGCGGGTGGCGTGGGGACGGGGGGCCGTGAGGGCTGGGGATGAGCTGTGGTCAGGCTGGGCATCACTTTCAGGGAGATGAGGGTCACCCTTTTTGGGGAAGCTCTGGACAAATAGTTTTTTTTCTGGTTTTTGGTTTTTTTTTTTGTTTTTTTTTTTAATGTGGAAGAGCATTACAAACATTTGTTTGCTGAAGATTCCCCCTCAGGAGGGTGGGAGGTCTGTGCCTGGGAGGCAGCAAAGTGTCGACTCGGGCTGGAAATTTCCCTCACGGCTGCTTTCTCCCAGTGCCTTTACGTGAAACTTCAACTGGCCGGAGAATGGTTTGAAAAACCACTTTGCTCTGGAGATGCTCCAAGCAGCCGGAGACGAGCCATCCCCGCTCTCGCACCCGGTGGCTTATCCAGCTACTCAAAATCCCTGCAATCCCTCAGCCTCCTGGGCATTGCCCGCAGCTTTCCCAGCTTTTCCTCAGAGACCCCAAGCACCCCGACTGCCTGCATAGACCACATCGTAGCGGATTTTCTTCCAGGCAGAGGTTTGGTTCCAGCAGAGCCCCTGTGGTGCTGCCAGGTGCCCAGCCTGGCTCTGCCCGCAGACCCTCCGGCCACGCTGGTGGTGGTTTGGGAACGGGGTCCCTGTTGGGGCTGTTTTATTGGCTGGAAATGTTTTGCTGGTGCTGTTTCGGAGCAGTCAGTGGATACGGCTTTGCTTTTCCAATACTCTCTCCTTTTCCCGCAGGCCCACTCCCGAGGAAGCTCTCAAGTGGGGGGACTCCCTGGAGAAGCTGCTGCTGCACAAATGTAAGTGTTTGCCCGTCTCTTCCACCGCCGTTCGCTGCCGGGGGAATATCCAGACACGTGCCGGGATAAAGCTGGGATTTCCTCTCTTAATTCCTTCCAGTGTCTGAGGGTAGACAAAGAAAAATGGGGCTGCCCTTTGCCTGCACCCCTCTTGCTCCTGGGTTGAAGATGGGGCTGGGGAGAGCTGTGTTTTGGGGCTGCAGCCCCCCTCCAGCTTTGGGGTGAAAAGACAGAGTTTTGTGTCTGTGCCTGATTTGGAGCTGTGCAGTGGGTCAGGAGCTGCTTTGACCCATTCCCCTGGGGTGTACCTGGGGCACATCATGGTCACATCCTACGCCCTGGCCCCCGTAGAGGGGACCAGGGGGTTCTCTCCCTGCTGCTGCCCCCACTCCAAGCCCAGCCTCCCTCCCTCAGCTCTCCATCCATGCAGCCGGGCTGAGGACTGTGGATTCAGCACACTGATCGCTTGTGTTGCCATTCTTCATCACGTGCCATCGGCACCTGCTTTGCACGAGGGATCGTGAGGGGATGGTGTGGGGGGTTGGTTCAGGTTGCACCTTCGCCAGGCTGTGGGACTGAGGGTCTCGTGGGGCTGTTCTTCACCTCTGAGCCCCAAACAGAGACATGACTGTCCCCGCAGACGGACTCGCCGCCTTCAGGGCCTTCCTGCGCACCGAGTTCAGCGAGGAGAACCTGGAGTTCTGGCTGGCCTGCGAGGAGTTCAAGAAGATCAAATCCCAGTCCAAGATGGTCTCCAAGGCCAAGAAGATCTTTGCTGAGTACATCGCCATCCAGTCCTGCAAGGAGGTGAGGACTCGGATCCGTGGCTGGTGTGTGGCTCTGGGGCACGGTGGCTGCCTGGGGAGCCGCTTACCAGCGCTGGTCTCTCTGCCCACAGGTCAACCTGGACTCCTACACGCGGGAGCACACCAAGGAGAACCTGCAGAACATCACCCGCAGCTGCTTCGACCTCGCACAGAAGAGGATTTACGGGCTCATGGAGAAGGACTCCTACCCCCGCTTCCTCCGCTCTGACTTGTACTTAGACGTAATTAACCAGAAGAAAGCCAGCTCCCCGCTGTAGACCCACGGACTCTCTCGGGGCAGGCTGGGAGCTGTGTGTTTACATGAAGTTGGGTGGCGGGGGCCTT
>VXBW01003923.1:0-36681 GCA_013400375.1 Thinocorus orbignyianus | reverse complement strand
TGCCCCCGAGCCATATCCCTGCAGCGGACGGGTGTGGGGCAGCTGGAGGCACCGAGCATGAGGCTGAGGGGACCAACAAGCCAAGCAGTCTGGTACTGCTCCATCACCCCATCTCACCATGGCTGGTACGACGCCTTCGGGGTGACTCCGGCATGGATTTTAGCCAGGAGGGAAGCTCCCACAAAAGACTACTGTGAAGTGAAGCACCGGAGCTGGAAGGCCACGAGTGATCCCGACTCGGCAAGGAGGAGGAGGAAGAGGAGGACTTTTGTGCAGGGCTTTGGCAAGGGGATGACAGCACCCACGTGAACACCTTCCCTGGATAAAATGATGCCTTCTGAACTGGACCAGCCCCACGATGCTGCTCTGCCTCCCCACGCTGTCTCGCAGGAGCCTGGCGCTTCCTTCGCTTGTGGCGGGTCCCCCCCCCGGCAGCAGCGAACACCAGGTCCTTGCCCCGCGCCTTGGGGATGGGGAGGGGGGTGCAAACCAACCGCCCCCCGCTCCCACCCCTGGTTTATTTATTGACCTCCTATAGCTGGACGCGTTGCTGTGTAATAGGAAATCCTCGCGTCCTTTCCTGTTCTGAAATTACAAGTGCAATATTTGTGTGTGTCGCGGCGGAGTTCTCCAGTGGAGTGGATGCCTTTTTGTTTTTTTGTTTTGTTTTGTTTTTTTGTTTTTCTGAGTGTGTATTTTCTAAGTTAGCGGGTTTTATCTGACAAAAACGCGTTCCCTGGCAGCGGGCCGCTGGGGGAGCCTGGGTGTATATATATATATCATGCCCTGACGACGGAGAGTTTGGTGATGGAGAAAAGCAGCCGCTCTGTGAATGAGAGGCTCTCCTTACTCTGGATAACAATATCGTGTTGTGAGAAGCAGGGGTTGTTGCTGGACCTGGCAGAGCTGGAAGGACTCGCCTGCCTCTGGGCGCCTGGTTTACAGTGCGAAGCATCTCTGCAGCTGGCAAAAATACATTGTCATGGTCATAGGTAAATAAAAGGAAAATAGAAGTTCTCCTAGCTGCCTTTTCTTCTTGGCGTGGAGCTGGGTGTCCCCTGCCTCACCAGGGAGCATGACATCCTGTTACTGCGTGGCTAAAGATGGGAAAATCTGGTTACATGGGTTTTTGAGCAGTTTTTTGGGGGTTTTCTTTTTTCTTTTTTTTTTTTTTCATTATGAGGGAGCGGCTGCCAGCCCTGGGTCGCAGCCCTGCAGGAACACAGAAAGATTTATCCGAAATGAGATTCTTCCCAGGGGTAACATTGGCTGTTTGAACACGGCAGGGCATGAACCTCTGGATGCGGAAATGCCCAGAAACACGAGTGACCCAAGTGCAGCTCTGGGTCCCTCTTGGGACATCCCAAAACAGGCAACAAAGAGGCCAGCAGTGCTATTTCAGGTCCTGGCTGCAGGGTTTGGCAGGGCTGCTCCTCCTCGGCAAAGCTTCCCCAGCTCTGGTGTGTGTTGAGTGACTTTTGTAAAGACTGTTGGTGGCACCTGCAGTGGCTGAAATGTCGATAGTGTGTCACCTGCTCGTGATTGGGTGCCCTCAGAGGGGTTAGAGATGTGTTTATGCTGTCCCAGGGCTGTGCCATTGGGATGGCACGGTGTGGAGGTGCTAGTGGTGGTGCCCCAGGGGTGGAGGTGGTGTCACTGCCCCAGCAATCCCACCCGGGCACAGCTCTCCCCAGCAGATCTACGGTCTCTCCTGGGAAACTGTGTTTTCCTCTGTAAATGGTGATAGCTGGGAGGGGAAACTGAGGCAGGCACAGAGTTGGCTGAAGGCAGCAGGGGTGGTGGGATGCCTGTGTGGCTTTTCTGGGGAGGCTTGTGGTACCCATGGGCTAGTGTCCCAGCTGTGACCTTGTCACCACCACCAGAGCTGATGGGACCCAGCGGGTGGGTGCTGCCACGGTCACCCCAGCTGGCTCTCCCAAACCAGACCCTCCTCTTCCTCCCAGTGGTGCTGAGAGCCTTTGCCTCCTTCCTTCCCAGCCGAGAGGGTTTCCCTTCAATTCTTGCCTTTTCCCCTCTCCTTTCTGTCCTCTCCACGCTCTGTCCCAAGCTATCAGTGTCAGGAAACTGGTGGTGTGGGGTCACTTCACTGGCCCAACACTCCTTCGTGTCCCCAGGCTCCCAGGGGCAGGATGTGGGGGACTCAGATCAGGGGGCTTGTGGGTCTGGGGCAGCTTCTTGGTACCTGCTTTTGCCTCCTCTCTGCCCTGAATCCAGTCCAGCGCATCCTCCTGTGGCTGCTGGTGATGCCCAGGAGCATCCACCCCACAAAACCATGCCTCAAACCTGAACTACCTCTGTCAGAGCACGCAGCAAGGGCTGGAGCTGCCGTGAGATGTGTGATGTGGGAATCTGCTGCGGGATTATGGATAAACGCGGTCTGCAGACAGCCCCTGAGGGGGGACAGGGGCACTGGTGCTGGTAAAAGGCAGAGAATTGGGGACTTGGGGTGACACCGTGGGGAAAATGGAAATAGCCTCACGTGAGCAATAGAAATTTGGCCCTTGCTGTGACAGAATTTATTGCCGGCAGCTCAGGGTAGCGTGAGTCACTCTGCAAACACAATCCTTGTGTGCTTGGGAGGCGGTTGATTTCTAGGAGAGGCAGAGCTGGGGCGGGAGGTGGAAATGCTGGATGCTTGTCCCATGTTTTCCCAGGACAGGTCTCACCGTGGACTCTGCGATGACACAGAAGCCACAGCTTTGTCCCCTCTGTACCACCTCCTCCAAGCCTTCGTGGGGTGAAGGGTATAGAGATACTGGGAGGATCCGGATGGGGGGTGTCAGCCCATGGAGGGCTTTGTTCTGTGGGGACCGTTGGTCAGGGTGGAGATACAGCCCCACCACCCTTAGCAGCTCCCTTTGCAGAGGAAATTAGGGCCTGGGGAGCTGCTGAGGCTCTTGTGGAGGCGCTGAGTTCACAACGCCAGCAGGAGGGTGACAGAAATGTCCTTATTTAGGGCAAAATAAGATGTCCAGGACAACATCCAATCAGGGGATGCAAAGAGGGGATGCAAAGAGAAGAAATTATTGAGATGTCGATGCCAATGGGAAAAGCCTGGGCAATGAAAATGCGAATTGGTTATTCCTGGTCCCCAATTTGAGCCACAATCTCAGACCAAGCCGGATTTGCCGACACCCGGAGGGATGTTCCTAGGGTGGTGGCGCTGAAATCACAGCTTGGGGATGAAAGGGTGAAATCACATTCTGTCTGGGGATGGCCTGGGAGGGAGAGGTGGCCTTTTGCAGAGGGAAAAGCCGTTACCTGTGCCCAAGCCAGTGCCACCAAAGCCACGGAAATGGCATGGGGTGGTGACATCTCGGGTCTCATTCTGAAGCGTGTGTGTGTGTGTGTGCAGGCAGCTGTCTGTGAGCATCCCAAGGCAATTTCCCAGCACGGAAACTGGAGCCTTCCCAAGCAGGGAAGAAGATGCTGTAGCAGGCCTTATCTCAGCAGATAGCGAGGAATTATCTTGGGGCTGAAAACTGGTGGTTGCTCTGCTGCAGGCAGTAAGAGCTGGGCTGTGTTTGTCCTGTGCAAACAGGGTAAAGTCCAGCTGGGCGTGGGTGCTCCTGGGCAATTCCCAGGACCAAGCTCATCAAGCCAACGGCAGCCATGAGGCAGAGTGCCCCAGGGAAAGAATTTAAATGGGAAAATGGGAATAATCACCAGAAAGTGCTAAGTGGAAGTTAAAAAAAATATAAATGCCGTGACCCCATAGGTGAGAAAGGTTAAGACTAATGGGAAAAATGTCCTGAGGTCATACATTTAACATCCCCACACCCTCAGGGATGAAGAGGATGAACCAAAAGGTCTTTAGGAGGCTGATAAATCACTGACCTGTCCCAGGTGATGGGCCTTGACCCTTCAAGTGTCCCTCAGCTCAGTATTTCATCACCTTCCCAATGTAGCAGCCGGGGTGTTGGGGTCATCTGTGATTTACAAAAGCCAACAAAGCTCTGAAAATAGCAGCTACACGAAAATCCAGTTTGAGTTGCCCAGCACCTCTCGGATGAAGATTATTGGGAGGAGCTAATGAGCAGCCTGGGTGTCCCACGCTGGGGTTTTGTCCTCTCGGCCAGCACCGGTCCCCACACACAGCTGAGCAGCCACAGCATCCGAACAGCACTCAGGCTGCGAGGGGGGGTGTCTCATTTCAGAGCTGGCTGGCAGCCCTGAGTATGAAGCCTTTCTCTAATTTCTGCAAAGAATAAAAAAAAAANAGTATGAAGCTTTTTTCTATTTTCTCAAAAAAAAAAAAAAAAAAAGGTTTTTTTTTTTTTTTTTTTTTTTTTTTTTACAGGTGTGCCCCGAGACACTCCAGCACTGCACAGCCTTTACGGGGCTTTTCCAAGGCACCCATCCTGGAGTGTAAACTTATCCAAATAAACATAACTTTCTGCTGAGCAAAATAATTCCTTGGATCCCTCATTAGACCAATATTCTCAGAATAGAAACAAGGCTACTTTATAGCCATAGACTAAACATAGCTCAACAGCTAGATACTGAAACTGCAGACACAAGAATTCCCCTGCCCTGGTGAAAGAGCTGGCTTGCTGGGCAAGTCAGAAAGTTACTGAGCCTTATCAGGAGCAGAGCGAACTCTTCTTCAGGGAGGTGAGATGCCCAGAAGCCAGATGGAGACACTCAGCCTTTGGTTGTCTGAACGACAGGGCTGGAAATTGGGGTTGTTCTGGCTTTGTTTGGGGACTTTCCCTTCCACTGGGTTTGATAAGGGGTCATAGAATCATAGAATGGTTTGGGTTGGAAGGGAGCTTAGAGATCATCCAGTTCCAACCCAATGCCAGGGGCAGGGACACCTCTCCTTAGACCAGGTTGCTCAGTTGAGGGGTGTCTCTGTGGGGCTCTGGGGGACCCTGGCTCAGCGCTGCCCTTGGAGGGTTTCATCCTGCCCAGGGGAGCAGCACACAGCAATGCCCTTTGGATGCATCCTTGAATTGGGGCTGTAAGGACAAGTGCCACCAACCTTTGTGGCTGGCATTAGCAGGGGCCACCAAGATGCTCAGAGGGCTGGAACACCTCTCTTATAAGGACAGGGTGAAGGAGCTGGGGCTGTTCAGCCTGGAGAAGAGAAGGCTCCGGGGACACCTTGGGGCAGCCTTCCAGGATCTGAAGGGAGCTCCAGGAGAGCTGGAGAGGGACTTTTGGTCAGGGAGTGGAGTGATGGCACAAGGGGGAAGGGTTTTAAATTGGAAGAGGGGAGATTTATGTTGGATATTAGGAAGAAATTCTTTGCTGTGAGGGTTGTGAGGCACTGGAACAGGTTGCTCAGAGAAGCTGTGGCTGCGCCATCCCTGGAGGGGTTCAAGGCCAGGCTGGAAGGGGCTTGGAGCAACGTGGTTTGGTGGGAGGTGTCCCTGCCCATGGCAGGGGGCTTGAAGCTCGATGATCTTTATGGTCCCTTCCAACTCTAATCATTCCATGATTCTATGATTCTATGAATGTGACTCCTCAGCAATCCCAGGGAGCGAAGAAGGGGAAAATAAAGCACTTCTGAAGTAAAAATAAAAACAGTCGGACTCAGATGCTGTCTGTCAAGGAAATAAAATAAGCTCAGCTGGGCTGCTGCCAGGACAGGAAATCCAGCGGAGGTAAGAATCCCCTGGGTGCCACTAACTCATTCGGGAAACATTGTTATGACCCTCTCATTGCTCATTTTGTGATTCTTCTCTGCATTACGTCATTTCTACAAAGCTCATCCAGCTCACACATTCCCCGGTGCTGGGGAAGGAAGGCAAGTAATGCCGACTGCTGGCCAGCCTTGAGGCACTGGGGGAGGCTGGAGAAAAGGATGGTGAAAAATACTTCCCTTTGTTTCTGAGCAGGTCTTCAAGGTGATGACACAGGAGGAGGAGCTTCCCCCCAGGGTGACCCACCAACAGCATCCCCCACCCCAATTTGGGTACCACCGAGCTGGGCACGGGGCATGTGCAGAGCCAGTGGTGATGGACTGGCTTCTCACCTTGGGACATCCAGGACCCCCTGTCTTCCCTGCCTTCCTCACTTGGGAGAGGAGGAGGAAGAGGGTGATGGGGAAGAGGGAGAAGAGCCAAGCAGGAGCAGGTGGGGACTGGGGGTGGGGTGTTTGCATAGGAGCCATTTGCAAGTAATTTCTTGTCCCTTCCTGAACTAATAGGGCCATTATTTCAGAAGGACACACGTGTTTCTCGTGGAAAGTTCTACCCAGCCTGTGCGTCAGTTCATCGTCAGTTCATCCTTGTTGCAGCCCCATTCTCCCTCACGCAACCATAGTGTTTCCAGACAAAGACAAGGGGGTGAAACCTTCCTGCTCCTGGGACCTGGGGTGGCAGTGACCGGTCACAGAGCACTGGACAAGCCTCCTGGTGCAGGGTAAATCAACAACTTAGCAGCAGATGGGCTCACGTGCCGAAAACTGATCCACAAAACCAAACAAACACCGCTCTGCTCTTTCATGTAGCTCCTGTGCTTGACACAAGATGTTTGGATGAGTGTATCTGATTTTGTACCCTGTTCCCTCCATCTGGCTCAGAAGGGATGGGGAGAAATATAGGTGGTGATGGACCTCAGACACAGGATTGGTGGGGAGGGATGGAGAAGGATGGGGTCTAACAACTTTGGGCAGAACAGCTACAAAGGTGATGGAGCCAAACTCTTCTTGGTACCATCAGATGACAAAATAAGGAGTGACAGCCACAATGTCAGGCACTCAGGCATTCAGCTTGGACAACAGGAAAAATATTTTCACTGTAAGGCTGATAGAGTAGAAAAACAGGGCCACAGAGAGGGAGGGGGTCTCCGTTGTTGGAATTGGTCAGGACTTGGCCAGATAGTCATGGCTGACCTAAACTGGGTGCTGGTGATATTCCTGGTCTGAGGGAGGGCTGGACAGGAGACGCCCGGAACGCACCCCTAGCACACTGGGGAGTCTGCCATCGCTTTTCTGGTGGACGTGGGCAACAATTTTGAAGACAGAGGCACTGAGCCTCCTGAGGGAGAGCACGCCAAAGTCCACCAGGAGCAGTGGAGATGAGTCCTGTGTGTTTCTACAAGAAATAAATATATTTCTGTGGCTTGGGGATGGGCCCATTGTGTTAATGTTGGAGCTGAGGGAAGACCTCCTTCCTTTTGCCTTCTGATCAGATCTCAAGCTGTTCAGTTCTGGGTACAAGAGGAGAGTTGAGTGCCAAAAACTCTGCTGGGTTGTGGGATGGTGACGTGGAGCTCAGGGTGACAACTCTGCTGTCTCCAGCTGCCCTGCCCCCCATCAGGTAAGATTGTCTCCCTAAATGATACGACTGTAACATTTTGACTTCCAGATCACTGTGTTTTCCATTACTTATTTTTAAAATCTTCTTTTTGGCCCCACAGATGTCTCCATCACCCAGCACCTGAGCAGCACCATAGTAGCTGTGCAAGGATCAGACACGGGACAGGAACGATACTGGATGGCTCTTGCAACTATTGCCCAAGATACTTCATTTAATTTGTGAATGCAAACAATTGATTTAATTAACTAGATGGTCTTTCAGGGAACCAAATTGGTGTTGCAGGTAGGAAGTCTGATTAGTTAATACAGCCAATCTTTTCTTTTTCTAAAATAAACAGAGAGGAAGGAAGCAGGATGGGAGTCCTTGCAAATCACGTTTTAACATAGTGTCAAATTTTACGGCTAAGCCATAAAACAGTAGTTCCTGAAGCACTGGCACAGCATTAATTAGATGAGAATTATGGGCACGCTCATTACTGCAGCTTCATTACAGCCCAGGAATTGACTCCAGCGGCTCTGCTGTGCCTGCTCTTGCCTGCTGCCTGGTGTCCACATGATGGGAGAGTTATTGCCCAGGAGTGTTTGCTGCTGCTCTGCGTGCACTTCCCTCTGGCTGAGGGTCCAGCCATGCTGACTGCAGCAGCCTAGACAATATTCTGGGTCCAGGTGGACAGTTTTGGGATGCACGGCCCCACAGAGCTAGCATGGGGGCTCTGGGGGCAGTTGCAAACTGATCTTGCACAAGGCAATTCCTCTTTCCCACCTCTTCCTCCCCCACGCAGTGAGGAGCCCAAGGAGCAGCTTTTAGGGCCGCCACTTGAAGAACTGGAGCTTGGATCTGCTGATCCTATCGCTGCAGCCAAAAAGGCTTTAAGGGCATCAGACTCTGCAGAGGAGCATTTTAGGTTGAAATTTTGCCAGGAGATGTGGTGGTCCTTAATGGGCCTCATGCAGACATGCTCCCGTTGTCCAGAGCAGGCAGGTCCCTGTCTGTGCTGGTCAACCAGAGATCTCTGTTTCTCTGCTGAGAGAAACACCCCATGAGAGAGTTATTTAATTGATGTTCTGCAGGCACCTGTGTAAGAAGAGGTGACCAATGTCCTGGTGTACTTCTTTGCCCCCACAGACCAGGACAAGAGCTTTGAGTTCTCCTGAATCTGAAGAGGCAAAGCCCTCCATGGAAGGTGGGAAGATACTTCTCTGCTTGCGTTATTGGCCGCACAGGTTTGTGGAGTGGATTCTGTTCCATGCCAACAGCCTGAGTGCTGGGGAGGCTGTCGGACACTGTAAGTATTTTTCCAGCCTCTGAAGAGGATGGTCTGCTTCCCATGTCCAGCCCCTTGCTCTGTTCATCTCCTCCATTTCTGGGAATGGCTGAAGCTCCCACTTGCTGTCATGAGAAATTAAACTGTTTTTTTTACCTTCAGGATCCTGTCCTCCTCTTGCCACTTTCATTTCTGGGGTGTTATTTTTGAAACAATTGAATAAGTGTCCTCGTGATTGGCTTGAGACTCCCAGTTTACAACCCCACAGGAGGCGCTCCATGCCAGGATCTGCTTTGTTCGCCCTGGATCCATCAACCGGCTCAGTCCCCAGCGAGGAGGAGCTGAACGAATGGACTCCTCTGGAAAATAACCCTTCCTGACATCACGTGTCCAGCGGAGACAGTCCCCACCTGGGACCTGGACCAGGGCCAGGCGGGTGATCTTTATTCTGCAGCCTCGTAATTGCTCCCCGCCTGATGTCACATCCCTGGGGTGTCATTCTAAAGCTTTATTGCTATTTTTTTTCTTCCTCCTAGTGATATCGTTGCTGTTGTTTTTCAAAGGCACGTGGCCAGTCATACGTGTGGCATCACTTTGCCTCCCCATGTCTCAGCCTCCAGGCTCATGCTGATGCTCCTTGCCTGTGTCTGACCACTCTCCACAGAAGGACTGGCTGCTGTGTGGTCCCTGGCACTTCTCTTCCTCCTCCCTGGTCCTCCTCACCCTGCCCAGCACATCCTGGTGCATCTGCCTGAATCCTCTTCCACTGCCTCTTCTCATAGACAGAGGCTCCAAAGCTTCAAGCCTGTCCTGGGTTAAGAGGCCTATGACTAACTTTTCTTCTGCTGCTGGGAAAATTGCACTTTTAGAAGACTCTAGTGTCTGAATTAATGAAAATATTTCCTTTATGACCAGCCAGGCTCTGGTAGATTCAAGGTCTCAGTGTTTTCGAGCCTTGCCAGGTGCAGGGATGAGGAGGAGCAAGGCCTGGGCGTTTGACCCGGGTTGGCCAACAGGATTATTTCGTACCATGAACATCACATTCAATATAAATTAGAAAAGTTTGTTGTGTAGTTGGCTCTCCCTTGATGGCAGCAGGTCCAGACAACCTCTTGCCCCGGTGCTGGACCCTTGAGCCCTTCCCTTCCCCTGAAGCCGTTGCACTTGCAGTGTCCCACATTTGCTGTCCCTGCTGGGAGGGCACAGCTTCTGCTGAGAGAATGGGCTGAGTATAATTCTTGTAAATCTTATGCCAGTGTCAGGATTAATACTGGTTTTTTAGTATTATTGTTAGTTATTTAGTCTTATTCTATCAAATCGATTTCCATTTCAACCCTTGTGTTTCTTTGCGTTCCCCGATTCCCCTTTCCTGGGTGGGGAGGGGTCATTGGCTGACTGAGTAATTGTCTGAATGACAATAAATTCTTATGGGTTTTCTCAAACCATAACAAAGCCACCTATGATAAAAGCAAGAGCTGGCAAATGCAGGTTTTACCATGTGAGATGTGGGGTCTCATGCTGGCAACTCTGCAAGGCCCTCCTCGCGTTGCTTTGCATCCGGCAGCCACATCTGGGCTGGCAGGGGACACTGCTGAGCATGTGCGACAGGCTTTGTGCCTGCGGAGGTTTGTCTTTAGAGCATCATGGCCAAATTTCGACCTGGGGCTCAGGAAAAACAACACACACCTGGGTCCTGGTCTGAGACGGATCTCCATCCTCAGTGCCTCCCCCAAATTCGAAGCCCTTCGCTGTTGGGCACCCCATTTACGTTGCTCTGGGACCATCTCCCTCCTGTTCCCCAGCTCTCCCCGGCTGCATGGGGTCATTAATAAATGTGTCAGACTCCCCCAGCACGAGGAGACAGCGGTGGAAACCCCCGGGTTGGGAAGGCATTGTGCAGAGCCCCACTCCGCTCCCCTGCCCTGCCTGCTCCCGTGGCGCTGAGCTCAGTTATTTCCAGCTGTGGCTTTTTGGAAACCTTTGTCGCTTTTGCCACTTTTTAGCTCTGGCAGCCCCCGTCACCACCAGGGCTGCTGCTCCTCATTTTCTGGAAAAACCTTAAAAATGCTCCCAAGTGTCAGAAGAGCTGCCAGCTAAGGAAAAACAACAACAACAGCAAAGAAAAATGCACCAGGAAAACAAGCCCCAGTCTTTTTCCAATCAAGCTACAGCATTGTTTTGTTTGTGTAAAAAAAACACCCAACACACACATCTACTTTTTTCCTGGAGCAGACTGGCCCCTGCAAACGTAGTCCCCGTTGTGCCAAACTCCTAAAATATCCACCGTTGTTAATGGAAATAAAACCCTGGGAGAATCACTGGTTCTTGTCCCACTGCCCAGCCCGACGCGCTGCAGACCCTCTGCTGGGCTGCACGTCCTGGCTGTGGCAGTTCCCGTGCGCTTCAAACCTCGGCCATCCTGGGATGTTTATCTTCAAAGGCTGGCGTAAATCAAAGGCAGCAGGAGGAGCAAACATTGGCTGGGTTTGTCGCTGTGTCCCAGCAGGGTTTAACCTCTTCATCTTGTGGGACAGGCAGTGCCTGAGCTTCGGCCGGGGTGTTAAGCATCTCGGAGGCTACCCTCGGGCGTGGGGGATTTTTCTGGGCTTCAACCCACCCGACCACATGCGTCACAGGGAAATACAGCCCTTGGTTAAGCCAGTGATGTCCAGACTAATTTGTTCGGACACAGGAGTGATGAGGCTCTGCACATTCCAGGTCAGGAAAATGAACAGTCATAGAGCTCATTCATCTGTGTGAAATCCCTCAAATAGTTGTTCGTTGTGTTTTTAAAATCGCTTTTCACAAATCTTCCCCTAACCTTCTGCTCTCTCCCCAGATAGGTAATTCACAAGCCTGGGGGCTGTAGGGCTGTGAGGGGGCATGTAGAATCATAGAATCATGGTTAGAGTTGGAAGGGACCTTAAAGATCATCGAGCTTCAAGCCCCCTGCCATGGGCAGGGACACCTCCCACCACACCAGGTTGCTCCAAGCCCCATCCAGCCTGGCCTTGAACCCCTCCAGGGATGGGGCAGCCACAGCTTCTCTGGGCAACCTGTTCCAGTGCCTCACCACACTCACAGCAAAGAACTTCTTCCTAATATCTAATCTAAATCTCCCCTCTTCCAATTTAAAAACATTACCCCTTGTCCTGTCATACCTATCACGTCCTATGTACCCACCTCCGGGTGTTGGAGCGGGGTAACCTGAAGGCTAGTGGCTCCAGAGGTCTGGTCTGCAGTGGGGGGACCAAGATTTGTGCCCAGATACCTCCCCAGGAGAGGAGGGAAGAGGAAAGGGAGGTTTGTCCCAGTGATGAACGGCTAAAGCACTGTTCTGCCTCGCATTGACCCTCCTGGGAAAAGCCCTTTTCACAGTGGCATGGGTCTGCAGTCTGTTTTCTGGGGATGTGCCCCATGAGCAGAGATTTCTTCTGCTTTGTCTGAGCAGTGCTCTGAGCCCAGCTCCCTGTGTGGATCCATCCCACCAGGCTGGGGGAGCGCTGCCCACCACTGCCTGGTGCGTTCCACGGAGCCATGGCCTCATCCCACCATTGCAGTGAGTGTGTCGGGGCTCTGCTCTCACCCCAGCTCTTGACCTGTCTGTGTGGGACCCCTAGGCAATGAGCTTGGGGTGGCTCAAGCCCTGACCCTCTCCTGCAGGAGTGGCCCTGTTTACAGGGCACTGTTTCAAACTCCTTTTTCAAAGAACTACAGAAATTCTCCAAAAACGCAGAGTCAAGCCCAGCCTCTGCCAGTCTCCCTTGGGGGGATGCTGGGGAGTTTGGGGTTGTTTGAATGTTTGGGGATGCAGCAGCTCTGGGGCACAGCTCTGATTTCCCAGGAACTGAGTAAGCCCTGCCAGGGCTTTTGCAACCGGACCCAGCTGTGACCAGCAGCACCAGCAGCTGGGGCCAGTCGGGGCCGACATCAAACTTGGAGCACTGGCGTGTTCCACCACCTTCCTGCCTCCTGCTCCCACAACTTTATTGCTGCTTGCTCTTCCTCCCCTCTCAGCTTGACCTGTCCTCTGTCTCACAGCCTCCCTCCCCTGTGAGATGGGAGGGCAGCTGGGCATGGTGTAAGCTTTGGGGGAAGCATGGTCCTTGGGTGGAGGGGTTGGGGTCAAGTGTTGTCCCCTCTCAGGTCTTCAAAGGGCAGGGATGCAGCTCCCCAGGGCATCAGGTCGCTGAGTTTTCTGCAGGGGCTGTTCAGTTTTAGGGTTTATAGGTCACTTTTTCCACCACTTTCTGCTGACCCAGGTGACGTGGGACCCATTGTGTGAGCAGGAATGGATATACCTGCTCCAAATGCTGGGGAAACCCACAAGAGTGCTGGGAGGTGAGCCAAGGTAAGCTGTGTCTTTATTCCAGGCTGGCCATGGTATGTATGGATGTGATGTGCTGTCATGGTGGGTTTTGACTCCCCAGTGAGGTAGAAGCCAAGGACAGACCTGCCCTCAGGCTGTGTTGTAGCATGTGCTACATGGATCTTCACACCTTGCCCTGGAGTGGTGGGGCTGGCCCTTTCCTGGTGGGCTGGTGTGAAGAGTTTGGAAGTTCTTGACCCTGAGTCACTCAAATGCAGAGGTCTCGTCACAGCCAGCACTGAGGCCATGGACACATAATCCTCCACGAGCAGGTTTTTTTGCAGGCCATCCATGTCTTTTCTTGTCCTCCAGCCAACATCTTTGGAAGAGCGAGTGGCCAAGGGCTGGAATGTGTGTGGCCAAGGGCTGGAGGGTTCACTGTGGGTCTGTAGGAGCAGCTTCTGGTGATTTCACTTCACTAACAGTTGCATTTCTTGAAGTAAGGGGTAGAAAAACCAGCTGCGGAGAGAGCAGGGGTGGCTGTTTACAGCACAGCTGCCCCCTTTCAAGGGTGGCCACAGGGAGGAGGAGACCTGGGTGATTCTGTCACCCATGCAAGCCCAGCCAGCCCAAGGATGTGGCTCCCCTGCCCCTCCATTTGTGCCTTGATCCTTCTGTAGCAGTTGTGGTCCTCCCAGGAGCACTTTCTTGTTTGGGATGGGATCCAGTCCATTGCAGCACGTTTCTTAGAAATCAGCCCAGCTTCTGTTTTAGTCATTTCCCTGGCAGCATCGCTCCCTCCTTCCAGCTCATCGCCTGCCGCTGGGGCTGCTTTCCCCTCACACTCTCACTTCACACGCTCCCATTTCTGCATCCCAGGATGGCTCCCACAGCAGCCACATCGAGGGCTGGTTGTGGGTGGGAGAAAACAACAGCCAGGCAGCATCCGATGGGAATGCACAAGGGCAAAGGGCTGAACCCCCTGGGTCACCTCCCACGCTCCTGTCCCCAGGTGAAAAGGCTAAGTAAGGCTCCTCCTAGACATGACGGGAGCGTGACATCACTCTGAATGCCCAAACCCTTCCCACCCTTTGACTGTGCCCTAGGGGTGGCTGTTATGCAGCAGGATCCTTCCAAAGGTGGACAAAAGCACAGGTCACTACTGGCGTGAGGCGTAGCTGCTCCCATACAGGGCTGGGTGGGGAAGGGAGCGGCGGTCCTATCAGGTCCTACGTAGTGACACTGTGGGATGAGTCACAAGTAGCATGGCATGGCCAGGTTCATGAGGGTTTGGTGATTCAGCTCCAGACGCCTCTATTGCACTGCCTCCTGCCACAAGGCCGGGTGCTGGGACATGACATGAACATGTCCCTTGACCTGCAGAAGACTGTCAGCAAAACCACAGCCAGAACAATGTGGTGGAGTCTGGAGGATGGGCACTGGCCAGGGCTGAGGGCAAGGACTTGCACCTGGCTCCTAGCAAGGATGTTGATAACTCCTAGGTGGATCCTATTGGAGGTCATCTCCTGCCCAGCTTTCAACGGAAAGCACTGATTGGGTGCTGTTTCTCCTTAAAATGGTGGGTTATAAATCGGGGTGATGCCTGGCAGTAAGGAAATACAGGGATTGAGGCTAAGGTCAGTGGTCTTGAGTGAGCCTCAGCCCCCTGACAGCCTACATGAGGTTATGGTGTCCCAGTGGGTCTGTCCTGAATGGGCCTTTGCTGTGCTGGTACCAACACCTCTTCCCAGAGCATGGCCTCTTTTGGTCAGCACATGGGGGCATTTGGTAAGAGCTGGAAAACCTCATCTGACTGAGGAGACTTTGTGGGCCATGGACAGAACTGCACCTTGGCTTGTCGGTCGGAAGAAAAGAGGATGGGACTTTTTCAGTTGTACATTGAACCACTGAGAGCCTGAGGGACCCTTTTGGTTGGAGCAGGGAGAGGTGAATTCTGGAGCAGGGTCCAGGAACTTCCAGCACCCTGTGTGCAGCCCTCACTGGGAAGTGTTTGGCAGTGTGGTGGCCCAAGTCTATGCAAAGAGGTGGACTGCGTGTCCTCCTGTCCTCCTTTGTGACCCTGTGCCCCAGAAAAGGGGCTGCTCTGAACAGGGGCAGCAGGAGCGTGGGCAGGGGCAAATTCTCCTTCATCTTAGACCTGCAACAGACTGATCTGACAAGCCTGAGAGATGCAACCACTGACGGGATCCACGTGTGGTGTAATCCCAGAAAGACCCCTTCCAAACACCAGTCAAGCAGCAGGATGTGGCACTTCTGTGAGATGTGCTGTGGTGCAGATGTAGTTCCAGAGCAATTCCTTCTTACACCCATCAGCCCAAATGGACTGGGGCCCATTTCTAGTGACTATCTGCTCCTACCACCATTTCTCCATGTGCTCTCTCCTCCACTTTCCACTTGCTGCTGCGTCTGTCCTCTCTATTAGCTCTACTGCAGACCATGGACTTCTTTCCTGAGGCTGTTCCTGCAGCCTGTTTCTGTTCTGCTCATTTTCTTGGTTTTTTTTTTGCAAATGGAAGCCACCAGCCTGGCTCACGGGGGGTTTCTGCAGAGTGGAGACTTCGTTGTGTTATTTTCTCATATTCTGCTGATGGCAGGTCTCAGAGCCTTTGGAGGTGAGGTTTGTGTTTGAGTGTTACCAGAGTAACCCCCAGCAGGCTGGGGAGCCGTGCTTGCCTGTGGCCACATCTGTCTGACATCTGTTTCCAGGCAGCCCGTAGCTGGGGGCTTGGTCTCCGCCAGACTGCAGGGGTCTGTGGGGTCCCCTTCGGAGGGGTGGTACTGGGGTGGGCAGCCAACAAATGGCTCTTGTGTTTGATTCTCTCATTGGACCAGCTTCTGGAAAGTGAATTTACAGGAGGTGGCTGAACTCCACGTAAGTAACAGTACAGCAAAAGGGGGTGGGACAGGGCTGGCCTCACACAGCCGGGTTCAAACAACGGGTTCTGCAACATCAAAGCTGCTGGTGCCCAAGAAATTGCATGCAGTCTGCTCGGGGACTTGTACCAGTCTTCTGGGTTTCTATGTCAGTCCTTTCTTGGGACCATGAAGCCCCCTTTGCAGCAATTTCCAAAAGAAATAACCTTGAGCTTTGCAGCTAAGCTCCAGCCAGGCACAAAATGAAAGTCACGCTTGGGCAGCAGGCCAGCAAAAGCCTCCAGAGCATCCTCTGATGGTAACCCAGCGCATGCATGGGGGGTGACTGGGAAATAGCCCTGGGAATTTAGGTCTGTCTGTGGCTGGGACCTTGTGGGAAAGTTCCCTGTAGCTGCTTGACTTGCAGCAGTTTTCCAAATGAGCTTGCAAGCCGTACATGCCATTGTGCACATGGAGGAACCAAATAAAGCCCAGTCCTGTGTCTGCAGGGGAGGAGACAGCCCCATTCCTCTTGCTGTTTTGGTTCCCAACAGCATGGAAGCGACTTAAAGCACATGCCACCAGCAGCCAAGGCCGACTGTGGTGGGAGCTGGGGCAGGAAGCATCCAGGCAGGGCTGCTCCTGCCTCAGTGTGCAGGCTGGTGGGCAAAATGTCTGTGTGGCCTCCTTTGCCACATGGCAGAGCCAAGTGGGGTGTCAGGGTGGGACTGGCCTTGCCAAGCTTTGCCTGTCTCATGCAAATAGAGTCCTCTCCAACCCCACTGCTCTGGGCTGTCTTAGAATGATTTGAGTTGGAAGGGACCTCAAAGGCCATCCAGTGCCACCCTCTGCACTGGGCAGGGACACCTTCCACCACACCAGGTTGCTCCAAGCCCCATCCAGCCTGGCCTTGAACCCCTCCAGGGATGGGGCAGCCACAGCTTCTCTGGGCAACCTGTTCCAGGGTCTTACCACCCTCACAGCAAAGAAGTTCTTCCCCACATCTCAGCTCCATCTCCCTTCTTTCAGTGTCAAACCCTTACCCCTCATCCTATGACTCCCTTCGCTCATCAAGAGTCCCTCTCCAGCTTCCCTGGAGCCTCTTGAGGGACTGGAAGAGTCTCAAATGTCTCTCCGGAACTTTCTCTTCTCCAGGCTGAACCCCCCAACTCTCTCAGCCTGTCCTCACAGCAGAGGGGCTCCATCCTTCCCAGCATCTCTGTGGCCTCCTCTGCCCCAGCTTCAACAGCTCCATGTCCTTCTGATGTTGGTGGTCCTGAACCTGGAGGCATCATTGTGGGGGGTGAGGGGCAGACTTCCCCCCTCTCACATTGCTGGCCACACTGCTGGGGATGCAGCCCAGGCAGGTCTGGAGTGGCAGGCTGGTTGTAGGGTGAAATACTCCTCTACCCTGGGTGGTGGAGCTGGTTCCTGCCTTGATAGAGCAAACAGAGAGGTGTAATCCCTGTTGGGCAGGTGACAAGTGCTGTGGGCTGGAGACCCCAGTGTTGCGTAACCCAGAGGGGCTGCAGGCAGGAGGAGGGGGGGCTGAGCTGGCTGCTGTATCCCACCTCGCTGGGGCTGATCCAGAGGAATGTGCTGCTCAGTCAGGTTGGTTCCCTGGGGTATGGTCACCCTTCATGCTGGCTTTGAAAGAGCAACATTTCTGGTGGGGAGTGGGTCTTCAGCTACATCTACATGCCCTGGACCGCAAATTGGGCTTACTGTGAGGGGTGCAGAGGAAAGGAATTCCTATGATGGCTCCTGGGGAGGAACAAATGTGTTATTCATGGTCGCTTTCAGGGGAGGGTTCCTCAGATACTTCACAAGGATGGAAATTTTCTAATAGCTACATTTCAAAGAGGTGCTTGTGTATGATTTGAGTCTGTATTTGAACCAGAGAAGGAGAACCACTGCAAAGGAACAATTGCAAATTTTTAACACCAGAAACTCAAGGGATGGAATAAAAAAATTACCCACAGTTTTTTTGGACTCTGTCCCAATTCAGGAGGATTCACTGGAACCAGCCAGGACAATTAATTCTGCATTTCTCCTGAACACACTGGATGTTCCCTCCTTCCACAGAGACTGCAGAAGATAAGAGCCGTGACCTGGCACCGGCTCCGAGAGCTGAGGAATTTCTAACCTCATTTTCTGATAAGAGCCCTGACAAAGCCTTCCCTGGGATGGTTTGAAACAGTCTGTTTTCATGGGTGCTATGCAAGGTCAAGTCATTTAGCAAGGACCACCCTGCGTTTATGCTGAACAGACCGCAATAACGATGGGAAACAAGGCTATGGCACTGCAGCCCACGGCAGAGAATGGGTTCCCTCCTTGGAATTTAGGAAATATGCAGGTCCTGCTCACCCAGGATAAGCTGAGGGAAGGAAGAGTGTTTGGAGACGTAGAGCTGCTGAATGAAGCATGCACATTGTCCCTTTGCAAGGGGAAGGGACTGCCACCCTATGGACTGGCATCATCCTCCTGGGTCAGCAGAAATTGGCTCCCGAGTGTCTGGAGTCAAGCAATATTTTCTGCCTTTAGGCTTGATTAGAACCTGGAAACTGCAGAGTAACAGGTATTTTGTGAACAAATCCAACATCTGCATCTTCTCAAGGTGAACAAGCCTGCTCCCCCGAGCGGGGTGAGGAATGGGGAGAGTGGGGCTGGCTCTGTGCCTTCTGCTGCAGATCCACAACCCAGCTCCCAGCCCCAGCATCCCGTGCGGGCAGCATCAGTGCTAGCCTGATTCTGTTCAGCCCAGCCAACCTACTCCATTCCTTAATCCTTAAAACAGCATCTTCAAAGATGCAGCTCTGCTGCAGCACGGAGCTCCGTGCTCTCCGCTGGGTTCCTTGGGGCAGATGGTGTGTGCAGAGCAGCGCCATGACCCTGATCTCAGGACAAGGCATGCGCTGAGTGGCAAGAGATGCCTGGGCTGAATGTCAGGGGAAAATCCTTCCTGCTGCCAGATGCAGAAGGGAGAAGGCAGAGCAGGCAGGAACAGCAGGACACGCCAGGGTCGTGGCACCACCCTGTGCTGTGGTACCATGTAAAGGTGTTGGAAAAACACCGCTGGTCCAGCAGCTAGGCCTATTGCATCCTGCAAAGTGTGGTTTCCAACTATTTGTACCTGCCCATCGAGCTGAGAAAAGTCTTTGCCTCTCCAGAGGACTGGCGATTTAGTGGGAACTTACACAGAAGAGGACAGGGAGTCGCTCCCCTGCCAAAGACCTCAGTGTGGTTGTGGAAGGGGCAGGAGGAGAACATACGTGCTGAACAAGCAGGCGATGAGAGGCTCCAGGGACTGGGTCTCACTCTGCTGTGTGCTGGCTGATGACAACTGCAAGGGGCAGAAGGCAGCAGAACACCTGGGTCCGCAGGAGCCGTCCTGAGGGGGGTCGTGAAAGGGGCTTTGGCACTGGTGGTGCTTTCTGCTGCACACAGGCTGCTTATTTGGGAGCTGATCCAGTAAAACCCTTGAGCACAGAGGTATCATTGAGTTCAGAGGGACCGAGCACCTCCTTAAAGGTGGTACTTGTGTGTTTGAGGCTATGGATCCATGTAAGTTTGTTGGATCAGGGGCTTAGGGTGTAGTGCAGACGGCAGGATACTGAAATGCTTCAGGGCTGAGATCACTCTTGGCCCTGTGAAATGCCTGCAGAAGATTTATTGACATTTATCTTCACTGGTGCAGAAAAAAAATGAGCGGTGTGTTTGGGCCAGAAAGCAAAAATCAGGCTCTTGGAAAAGCAACACAAAGCGTTTCCAAAGCTGCCATGTACTTTAACCAAGAGTTTCCCCCACCCCAGCCCACGTAATGCTCCCACAATACCGTCCCAGCTGCGCAGCTGGGGAGCAGGACCACAGGAGCCATGTCTGGAGCCAGGGCTGCCCAGAGGGGCCAAGGCTGGCTCAGACGTGCTGCTTCCCTGGGGTCTGCTGTGGGGCACAGAGACCCTTCCCCTGCAGAGGAAGGACCAGGAGACCCCGTTGGAGGCTGCCCTGGGAAGGAGGAGTCACACTGGGCTTCCCAGGTTGCTATGAAGACTTTATGTCTTGCCCTCTGGGGGGATGGATTTGGGCACAGTGTCACCAGCACCATGTCCTGGGCAACCTGTGCCCTCCGGCGCCAGAGTTCAGAGCAGCTGAGAGGCTTGTAACCATGCAGAGTGATGGCCTGAAGTTACAGTTAAATAGTGACAAGGAACAGCTGGGAAAATTTGAGGAATGGGGAGCAGGCAGCGTGGAGAATGGTCCACAGGGCTTTAGTTGATGGGAGGCCACAACTGTCATGCGCACTTTTTATAGGATGCTCTCTGGACTTGGGAAGGGGGTGAAGGGCACCTCTGAGAACTGCCTGGGCATGGCTGATGCTGACCTGGTTCCTTGTTCTCCCTCCTGCCAGGTATGGAGCAGGGCTGGCACCTGGTCCCCACCACTGTTGGTGCTGGGAGGGGTGAGTGGTGGCAGTGAGGTTGGACTAGTGGTGAGGAAATGCTGGACCTCATGCCAGGAGGCTCTCTGGGGTGTGGAGAGGTCCCTGGGGTTGGGGTGTTATCATGGATCATAGAATCACAGAATGGTTTGGGTTGGAAAGGACCTTTAAAGGCCACCTAGTTCAACCCCCCAGCAATAAGCAAGGACATCTTCCACTAGATCAGGTTGCTCAGAGCCTTGTGCAGCCTGGCCTTCAACGTTTCCAGGGATGGGGAACGTTTCCTCTCTGGGGAACCCAGGTCAGTGTTTCACCACCCACAGTGTAAATTTCTTCCTTGTATCTAGTCTAAAACTTCCCTCTTTTAGTTTAAAAACTTTACTCTTGTCCTATTGCAATAGACCCTGATAAAATGGAGGAGGTAGCTCTGTGTGGAGCATGGCTCTGTGTGTCCTACATGACCACCTTGGCCTCCAAGGGTCCACTCTGCATCTGAGCAGCAGAAAAAATGCTGGAAGGCACAAGCGTTTTGTCTGAGTGCTCTGGGATTGCCAACCAAACTGGAGTGGCTGATGAAGCTACTTGGCTGGCGGCTGTTCCTACTGCTATGGTCTTCTTGGGCTGTCCTCCCTGTCTCCAGGGGGTTCTGAACAGTTTCCAGAACATGAGAGCACACCCCAAAGACCACTAACGATCGGGCTCTGAGGACAGCCCCGTCGGAGAAAGCCCTTCAGTGCCTGTCTATGTCTGCCTTTTGCTCTGCACCATCTGTGGCTTCTTCAAGGGACACATCTGGGGAACTGAAATGTGCTGCTGAGGGTGGGGGTCTGTCCCCCAGAGCCAAGGAGACAAAGGCACCCTAGCATGGAAGTACCTCCCCGGGCCCAACATCCTTAGCAAACCAGATGTTTGCTCTTGAAGTGTGGTCTGCTGCTTCTGCGTGTCTGAGCGCTTTGCTAATGCCCTTTGCTGCTCTTGAGACGTCTCTGCTGCTCGCTCCAAGGCGTATTTTTAGCACAGAGCTGCATCTGGTGCGGCCGCGGCTCTCCTTGTGAGTCCTCCAGCGCAGATAAGGAAGCAGAGAGGAAACAATCATGGCCTCAGCTATTTTTGGCTATGAGAAGATCCTTATTACCAGCATGACTTTTTAATAAACAAAATGCCCCTTCATTCAAGGCAAAGGGGAAACAATGGGTCCATTTATCCCCTGCGCTAACAAGGCTGCAGAAAAGGAGCTAATGGGAGCTCAGTTGACTAAGCAGAGAAGGGGCTGCAGAACAATAGAACTATTCTAGGAAGGGCAGGAAAGGCTGCCGGGATGGGAGGCTGAGCTTCCTCTCCATCCCGGGGCCTGTTCCCCTCTGCCGGTGCTGGGAGAAAGCAGAGCCAGGGATGCCTGCGGGTTGGAGTCCACCCAACCCACAGGTTCTAGGAGACCTGCTGCCCCTCTGGGTCTCTTCCCCACGCTGGCACAGCATGATCTGGAGGCTGGAGACACCACCACTGCTGCTTTTGACCATGTGTGGGTCTACAGGGATCTCCCTGCACCAGAGGGTCTTCACCATCCCATGCTTCATTCAGGGCTCGCTGTTAGTATGGAGAGCCCCTTGGAGGGCTCCCAGACCCAGTCTCCCCAGTATGTCCCACAGACTGGGAATGAGTGACCCGCCCATGGGGTCAAGCAGAGCTTGTTTCTGACCTCTGCTGTTCTGCCCTGGCTTGGCTGGAACTTGCTCCCTGCCCCTGTGTCCAGATGCTTGTCCCTTGGAATGTCCTGCAGCAACTTGTGGTGGGAGGCCACAGGACTTGAAATGCAGGAAGGGCCCAAACTCCAAACCTGTTGCTGAGCCAGAAGCAAGCAGTGATTTTTTTTGAGACTTGGAGAGTTCAAACAGCTCCTCTGCTGTCCCACGAGTGCTGCAGGAGGTGCAGGTGCTCTGGACCTGACTGGTGGGACATGTCAGGGCTTTCTCGGTCCTTCTAAACCAAGGATCCCACCATGTCTGTGCTGGAGGGCTGGAAGTCAGAGCTGCTTGGGTTCTCCTTTTCTTGCCGGTGATTCCTTGAGCAGAGCTCTTAGTAGGGCACAGTGGCACGGGTGCTGGCAAAGGGAGCTGGGGATGCCCTCTGGTGACAGCACACTGTGTTGGGGACCAGCCCCTGGGGCCAGGTGTGGGAACTGGGGCTGCAATGCCAGCCAGCGGTGAGGATGTGACAGGAGGGGTGATGGGTTGGCTCTCTGCAGCATGGTCTGTGATTTCAGCACTGATTTGGACCCCTGATTTGTGGTCTGGCACAGGGGGGAGGGAGACCAGCAGTTCCCACCCCTCCCTTTCTACCTGTGCCCCGAAAGGACTTCAAGCACAGACCCAGACCTTTCCCAAGCCTCTCTGCCAGGAGGGTCTGTTCCAGCTCATACTGAGAGTAGAGCTGTAGAGCAGTGGAGACCTGCCTGTAGAAATTCCCCTGGGATGAGATTTGGGGAGATTTAGGCTCTGCAGGAAAGAGGAGCCAAAGGAGGCTGGGTGGCTGCTGGGGTAAGGGAACAAGGATGTCAGCCAGGCAAGGGCTGACGGAAAGCAGGACCTCCTACGCCACTGCCTCCCCCAGGGGGCTGTTCAGCTCCCACATTTGTCATGTCCTTAAACACTCAGGCAGCTAAAAATTATTTTCTGGCACTTCTGTCAAAGCAGACTGGATTCTGGAAAGCAAGAGTGTGGCCAGCTCATGGCAGGCAAAAACCACTGCATCGCTGTGCTTGCTTGCCTTAGTTATCTGGAGATTTTAGGATACCCTGCAGGTTTTTTCTGTGCCTCAGAGGGGAGGTTGGCTCATTGGGAATGGCTCATGAAGGAAACAAAAGATGAGGACATCTGATAAACGTGTTTAATGGTGAGAAGCACCAGTTCTGGGACCAGGCTGCGTGGTCCTTGCTAAAGTCCTCAGGAGATACATTTTTTCAGTCCTGACTCAAGATGTCACATGGCATTGGCTCTTTGCCCCAGGAGCCAGAGCAGCAGGAGATGGGGTCTCTCTCCCCGGCGTCACACTGAAGTCTCTGCTCAGCTGCTCGACTCTTTCCTGTGCTGTTAGCCAGTGTTAAAAGAGGAATACAGTCTCCTCTGGAGAGATACAGCAGGCTTATTTATAAACATCTTCAAGTACTCTGAGCTCTGCAGATGAAAGGGGCTGTTAAAGTGCAAAGCATAATCTTTTTGTGGATGCATTAACTTCTTGTCTGATATACAGCTCTATTTACCCTGCCACATGGAGTTTTCCAGCTCCTGTTGATTGCTGTGACTGACCACTGCGGTCAGAAGGACATACTATCTTCTGCAAGCATTAAGGATGCACTGCAGCAAACAGCCCCTTCATTGAGAGCTCAGCTCAGTGGCAGTGTCCAGAGACGACTGTGTTTCCTGGGAAAGGGTGCACCTTGGAATAAGGATGATAAAAGCAGGTTTTTCTTGTATTTACATATCGTCAACGGGACAGTGGGGACTTTGGGCTGCATGGTCTCACGGTCAAGTTGTCTGACTTGATGCAGGCTTGCCATCTTTGCTGGAGGAACAGGTAGACCCCAGGCTCACAGAAGGACCCATGGCAGTGCAGGACCACCTTGCAGGAGTCCTTAGCTGCATCATCCAACTTCTTCAGGCATTTTCCACGTGGCGGTAAAGCTGTTCCTGCTGTTTGGGTCAGTGACAGCTCTTCCAGCGGTGGCCTCCTCCCATGCGATGTCCGCGTGACATCTTCAGTGGCAGCTGGGGTCTGCTGCAGTGGCTGGAGGAGCAGAAGAAAGCAACAGAGGATTCAAGTAGGGCCTGAAATGTTATCTGTTTGCATCTGCTCAGTCCTGTACTATTCTGGGAGTCTTAGATGTGGTTGGGGCTCTGGAGGAGGTGGAGAGAACTGGCAGGCAGACAAGCATGGCTGGAGCTCTGGGGATGCAATTTCCAATCAAGTGATTCCCCGCAAGCTGGGTAAACATCCTTTCATTCGAGCAATGCTCCAGCAGACAAAGAGATCCTGTCATTGTGCCTGGCTGGCTCAGCAGGTCCCAACACCGTTGCGCTGTTGTTCAACTTCCAGTTCAACCCAAATCCAAGCCTCCCGGTACAATCCACAAAAATAACCCCGATGGACTCCAAGCTGCTAGGTTAGCTCCAGAGGGAAGGAAGGCTTTTCCTGTTTTTCTCGCCAAAAGAGTAGAGAAGGGGGCAATGACTTTCAGAAATGTGGCTGGTGGAGTGAGGGGGTTGAGCCTAAGGGACTGTGAGACTGCAGCTCCACAGTACAGGTCTTGTGGCCACTCATCTCTGGAAGAGCAGATGTTTTCCATCAGAGCTGGGGTGTTGGCTCCTGTGCTTCTCCAGGATAGCTTTTTCTCCTGGTCCTGGCTCCAGTGTCCCCCAACTTGAAGCCTCTTGGGGTGCCAGGTGGGAACTGGGGAAATCTGACTCGTTCCCAACTCTTGAGCTCTGATTTTGACTGGCTGAGTCACTGCCTAGAGGTTCCTGGGTCAGTTCTGATGGTCTCCTGGCTTTTGTAAGGTGACCCATGGCCATGAGGAAAAGGACAACCTATATTTCCTACATTTTGCCTTCAACTGGGGATATTTGTGCCTGAACATGCCCTTGTACCAGACTGTTTCACCCTGTGGATGTTTCTGTTCCTGTCCTCTCAGCTCCCACCGTGCTGGCTGACCTTCAGCCCCAGCTGAGGAGGAAGCCGTGCAATGTAATGCAAAATACCAGGTGGGAAATCAGACTGGGATAGGAAAAATACCACTGCTCTGTCCTTGGGGGAGCAGAGTAGCACGTTCCTTCCTCTGACACCCTGGCAGGAGGCCATCTCTGCTGAGAGGAAAATATGCTGTACATCCAATGGCCAGGGTGAGGCCGAGGGTGATGATGCAGCTACTGGAGATCAAACACTCTGCAGGTAGGGCTAATGGCTCGGGCATCACTCCCCCTGTGTGAGGTGAAGACCCTTACAGGACAGGGTCCTGCCTGGGATCAAAAATACCCATCATCTACTCCTCCTGCAGTTCCAGGCCTGAGGATTTCTGGCCCAGGAGGGACCAGTGGTTGCCCAGGCTGGGAGCTTGTATAGTGAGGCTTCACTAACTCCTCTCTTGCAGGAGCTAGGGCGTGCCTGCTACAAAGACCTTAGGGCTACAGCTCCAGATGATCACCCTGCATCTGATCTGGTCACTTTAGGTGCTGTCCTTGGATATGATCATCTGGGGAACTGTGTCCAGGCCAGGGCTCAGCTGGTGGTCCTAATGCTGGGGCTTAGCATGGGATTCATGCACTTAAACATCAGCATCTGGTGCCTTCAGAGATGACCTGGATTGTCCTACCTGATTTCCATCTTCAGATCAGATCTGCAGGAGCCCTGGGCTGGGTCATGGGTGCATTAGCTACCTGAAAGTGTCTCAAACAGCACTGGGTGCCCATGTTCAGGCACCTGACTTCCAAACCAGGTTGTTGGACTGTGGTAGACACTCTTTGTGTAGAGTCTGTGGTTTGACAACAGGGAAAGCTGGAGAGTTTTAATCAAGAAAGGTCAGAGTTTGTAGGGTACCATCAAGGTGCCTTGGTCCCTCCAGTTCATCCTGCCTCAGACAGGAGAAGTGCTCTCCCAAAACGAATGGCCATTAAACTTAAAACAACAGAGAGGAAATACCTCTTCACTCAGCGTGTACACAGCCTGAGGAATTTACTTCAGAGAGGGGCAGTGATGGATGCTGTCTTTGGATTGGAAAGGAGATTAGAGACTTTACTGTGACATTTCTGGCCCTACAGACTCCCAGAGGGTGTCTCCTGGCCCTGACCAGGGAAGCAGACTTCTCTGGGAGTGACACAACACTCTGTGACCGTAAGGGAAGCGAAGCGTCATTTCTCTTCAGAGTGACACGTCAGCTGGTGTCACAGCATCCCTCTAAGGTCAGGCCGAGGGTCAGAGGCTCCCACCCCACCATCTCCAGAGAGTGGGAGATTGCTGTCCTGGCTGGTCTCGGGGCAGCATAGCAGGAATCATCTGGATTAGTCCTGTTTGCAAGAGTGCACAAAACGTGGTTGCTGAATTATGGGTTTTCTATGAAAGACGGGGGGCAAAGTGGGGAAAGGTGTGAGGTGGTCACATGAACGTGGTCACTCAGGTGGAGAGGGACATTTCCAACCAGCTTGTTGATATGTCTGGCAGTCAGTAGCCAGATGTGTGGAGGTAGGAGTAGTGTTAGAAGCATCTAATTGAGGAAACAACTTGGGGAAGCATGTAGGTGGGTTATTTGGTCTTCATTCAGACGTACCTCAGAAAAGGGAGCTCGTATAAAGGCCAGGGAATGGTGTTTGTTCTGGGTCCTGCTCAGTGACAGTAAACTTGAGAGCAGAGAGCCTGTGCAGGATACTTGGCCACGTGCTCAGGCATTGCATGGCTGGTGGAGAGCGGAGGATGAGAGAAGCCTTTGGCAGAGTCAAAGCCTGTTTTTCTTTTGTTTCTATCTCTCTTTTTACCATTTCTGAATGTGTTGCTCCTTCTTGACTCTTGAGAATAGATATTTGCTTGCACCATGAGCCTTGTTTGTGTTAATGGTAACTTCCCATCTGGCTGCCAGATTGTGAGTCATTCCACCCCTCCGGGCACAGCAATCCCTAAAATCAAGGGATTGGGACTCTCCTTCAGTGCTGGCAGCTGACGCTGTCTAGTGTCAGGGGGCATAAACTGTGCCCAACCTCTGCTTTGGGAGCCCAAACGCTGGTTGTTGTGCAGAAAGGACACTGGGATGGGAGAGCTCCTTGAGCTGCAGGGCAAAGGCATGGCAGCTTTGGTTTTGGTCTTGCTCAGGACCTTGGATTCCCTCCTTGAAAACTTTTGGAAGTTTTTTAGCTCAGTTGTGAGCTGATAGGTATCAGGACCAAGGCCAGTTGAGCCACCACCATCCCCATGAATGATGGCTGCAGTGCCCAGAACCTGTTGCTGCCTTTGTCACCCATATGAGCACCAGGAATGTTTCTGGGGGCTTTCCAGAAGTGGAGGAATGAGAAGACAGAAAGCCCAGCACTTTCACTCACTCTCTACAACTCCCTGAAAGGAGAGCGTAGCCAGGGATGGTCAGTCTTTTCTCCCAAGGAACAGGCGATGGGACAAGAGGAAACAGCCTCAAGTTGGATGTTGGGAGAAATATGTTTCCATGGAAAGGGTTATTAAGCCTTGGAACGGGCTGCCCAGGGAAATGGTTGAGGCACCATCGCTGGAGGGATTTAAAAGATGGGTTGACACAGAGCTTAGTGACGTGGTTTAGTGATCTTTTTGAACTTATTTCAGTTTCTTAATCAGTCAGGTTGATGGTTGGACTAGATGATCTTAAAGGTCCCTTTCAACCTAGACAATTCTATGATTCTATGATTTCCAGAAGAGCTGTGGGGGTCTCGGCAGCCGTGGTGAAGTGGGTGACCCCAGAGCTGAGCCATGAGTGACTATTGGGGTGCAGCTTGTGGGACTGGGTGTACCAGAGAGGAGGTGGATGGGGAAGAGCAGCATCTCCAGCAGATCCTAGGCCTCTCGCTCCCCTGTCACCGCTTCCAGCAGGGCATCTTATGTAATGGAGAGGTGTGTGACACCAGGTGACCTTCTTAGACCTGGAGAGCTTGGGGAAGCTTCAGTGCAGCACTCGAACAGCCCACTAAATTCCCACTACCCTGTTTCCTAAAGCGTTGTCCCATTGAGAATGGAAGCATCAAACCTGGAGAGGAGCACCAGGAGCACAGGACACACAGAGTACAAAACACAGCCAGACCTTGGCAGGGTCCGAGTTTTACGCATTTTGTGCCACTTCAGCACTGATGTAGGAAAAGGGTTAAACTGCAAACTTTGTAACACTTTACACTAATCCATCACTTTCAAGGGCACCAACCCATCCTTGCATCTATCCATCTACCTTTTGAGGGCATCTGTCTCCTTGTGAGCAAGGAGACTATTTAGGTAGTGATTTGCTTCTGCCTGTTCATGTTTTTCTCCTGGATCCCACGTGTCATGAGGGCAAATATTTCTCTGCCATCACACACCAGCATAGAATTATAGAATGGTTAGAGTTGGAAGGGATCTTAGAGATCATTCAGTTCCAACCCCCCTGCCATGGGCAAGGACACCTCCCACCACACCACGTTGCTCCAAGCCCCATCCAACTAGGCCTTGAACCCCTCCAGGGATGGGGCAACCACAGCTTCTCTGGGCAACCTGGGCCAGTGCCTCATCACCCTCGCGGCAAAGAATTTCTTTCTAGTATCTAATCTCAGTCTTCCCTCTTCCAATTTAAAACTATTCCCCCTTGTCCTGTCACTCCACTCCCTGACCAAGAGTCCCTCTCCAGGTCTCCTGGAGCTCCCTTCAGATCCTGGAAGGCTGCTCTAAGGTCTCCCTGGAGCCTTCTTTTCTCCAGGCTGGATAGCCCCAGTTCTCTCAGCCCATCTTCATAGCAGAGGTGCTCCATCCCTTTGTGGGCCATCTTCATGGCTGTCTGCTGGACCCGTTCCAACAGGTCCAAGCAGCTCTGATGAAGGATTGAGCTGAGACTGCCATGCAATCACTTGTCCTCACATTGGTGCCACCTTCTCCACCTTTTAGGTGGAGACATATTGCAAGTAGAGGCACCAGTGCCAAGGATTCCCCCAGATACTTAAAGCGTTTGCACTATTATCCCCAGAAAAGAGCATTAATGTTGTATATTATGAGGCACCAATTATGAGCATCATAATGACAACCAGTGTTTTTCCTTTCCGCTTTTCTGGATGCAATACATCAGATCAGCCTCCCCCGGGGTTACAGAGCCAGCTACTGCAAGGGCTGAGTTCAGAGGAAGCGGTTTCACTGAGCCCCTGGGCTGAGAAAGGGGTTTGGTGAAGGGTTTGTAGTTAAAGACTGTGCGTCTCGTGCCATATGGCAGCTGGGACGATGCAGGGATGCCCCTTCCCATCCATTTGTCATGGCATTCGTTAGCTTGTTCAGCAGCTTTTTGTGTACAACTGCCACTTTGTCAGCATATTTTGGACCTAGGTTTGCTCACCCCGGCACATGCAGCTCTCTGGACCATGCTCAGAGCTGAGTTTCCACTCGTATAACTTTTTAGGTGTGGAGAAACTCCTTTCATGTGTCTCCGCTCGCTTACTGCTGCTCTGCCAATTAAAATGAAACGAAAACCATAATGTTGTAAAATCTGGGAAACGTCCAGAAGAGGAATTATGAAATCATTTCCTCTTGATGTAAGCAAGTAATCAATCTCTCTCAGTGAAACTACTTGTAATTTTTGTATAATTACACTGCTTTTCATGATGCTAACTAATGATCCACAGCACATTTCCTGCCATGACTCTGACTTATTATTGCTTTTGATGTGGGAATCTTTTCTATCTCTTTTGAAAATGAATAAGTATAATTCCATGGTTGGTTTAATACACAGATTCTAAATGTTTATATATTTCAACAGCAGTACTTAGTTTTTCTAAAACTTTATATCATTGCAAATCATGATTCCCCTCATGAACAGCCCCTGATTCTGTTTCTACATTGGGATGGACACTTAGATCTTATATTTTTTTCCTGGTGTCTGGTTTAGAACATCTTTAGTAGCTACTGATAAAGTTGAAATAATAAAGGTCTAAACCAGTCATTACATTATAACACTGTGAAAAATTGTATAAGAGCAGCAGTAGCACTGCAGGACTCCAAATTCAAGCCCTGGCCTCTGCGGGGCTTGTTTGCTCATAATTATGGGGCAGGAAGTTGTAGAAGAAAAGTGAAGCGTCTCAGAGATGCACATACCTGATGCTGCAGCACAGGGTGCTGGGCTGGCAGGGGGGTTTCTGCCAAGGCAGGGTGGGAGCTGGATGCTTTCTGCTAGTTGCTTTTGAAGCCCAGAGGTGGATTCAGGAGCCAGGACAGGGCCCTGTATGGTCAGTACTTTGGTATTTAGAAAGGTGCTGGTAGCATCTCCGTCCAATCAATACAATACATCAAGATTTTTATGCTGCTTTGTTCCCCAGCATGTCGCTCATCCTGGATTTCCTGCGTGTAATTTCTATCTTTTTTGCAGAGTTTTAGTTTCAGCCTCTTTCCTCTACTGAGATCAGCCAGAGGCTGAGAAGAAGGAGAAAGAGGGAGTTGGAGAGGTAAGAGAGATGGCAAATGGGTGAAATTACAACTTATATCTCTAGAAGCACAGGAATTGCTCTGAGGGAGTTGGAAAAAGAGGGAAGAAGCCAAATCTGACCAGAAATCATGTTGATAGACAACAGGAGCCAAAAATAAAGTTTGATATTATTGTTATCACTATTATTATTATTATTATTATTATTATTATTATTATTATTATTATTATTATTATTATTATATCAAATCCTGCCAGCCCTTGCTACACTCTGGTCCTGCAGCTGTGATTGCAGGCACTGAGGACTGTGGCAGACAGTGCTCAGCCCAAACCTCCACATGATGCCCTTGAACAGCCCTTGAGATCAGCCTTCTCCTGGCTTCCAGATGCGGGGATGGTTCCTCTTCTCTTCCCAGCAACTTCAGCCCTGAGGTTGCATCTCAGCACCAGGAGTCATCTCACACATGAGTTCTTAACCCTCTGTAGGAAGCCTGGCATTTCTGGGTCCATTCGTGGCGGTCCATTCCTTCCAATTGCTAGCAGCGCATCTCCATTCTTCCTCCAAATGACTCTCACTCTTCATCCTCTTTGCAATTTACTCCAGGAGACTGGCCTGTGGTTTGGGTTTCCCATTGCCTTACACAAGTCACACAGTTCAGGAAAGCTGCTCTGCTCCAAACTGGGGAGTAGGAGCTCATTTCCCAAGTCCCTCTGTTTTTCAGACCAAGATACGGTTTTAACCCATAATGATTTTAGTCAAAAGAGGTGATTATCCCACTGCACCCAGTGGTCGTGTGGCCTCACCTTTGGCCCCACCATTTAAAAAGGATGTGATGGTCCTTGGATGCATCCAGAGGAGGGCAACAAAGCTGGTGACGGGGCTGGGAGGCACGTTCTGCGAGCAGTGTCTGAGGACACCGAATTTGTTTAGTTTGGAGAAAAGCTGCATCGAAGGAGGTTCAGACTTGACACGAGGAGACATTTCTCTGCTGAGATGGTGGTCAAGCATGGCAAAAGGCTCCCTGGAGAGGTGGTTGATGCCCCAAGCCTCTCAGTGTTTAAAAAGGCATTTGGCCAATGCCTTTAATAATGTGCTTTAGCTTTCGCTCAGCCCTGAGGCAGTCAGGCAGTTGGACTAGATGATGCTTGTAGGTCCCTTCTAACTGGGCTATTCTATTCTGTGACTGAGAGAAGTTCTAAATCCAAAAGAAAACCCAAAATGTTGGCATTTAACCCAGAACAGATACGATAACAGATTTACTCTCAGTAACACTGAATTGTTTCTTCCTGCTAACGTCAGAACGTAAACATAAACGTAATCAGAGGTCTACTTAACACATACCCAGGGTATCAAATTTAATATACTGTTGAATTAGGACTTTATTATAAATCCATTCATTTAAAACACTGAAATGTATAGCCTATAAAGTCAAACTGAAGCTGCCCTGCCATAATGAGAAATTAGAAATCACTCATTTCATTTTGGCCTGCTCTTGAGAAAAGTTTTGGTTCCAGTGTGACTGCAGTCTCCAGTGGGAAACTTTCTGCCAGAGCAGCTCGACTGCTCTGGGGTGAGGTTTTATCCAGAGATCATTTCCCCACATCCTCTCTTTGTGACTTCACCTGAATCTCGGGGAGGTCTCAGGAGAGGCGATGGTTCACTCTCTAGTCCTGCAGCTGCCCGTGCGGGCCCAGATTGGCTCAGCTGCATTTGAAGGACTTTGTGCATCTATTTAACACCTGGCTGAATGCCACCTTCCTCCTCTGCAGTGCTTGGCATGTCTTCAGGGTTTAATCAATATTGCAGTCATCTTCTGCTGTCTGTTGCTTTTCTAAATGAAAAGTGAAGTTTTGCCATGGGACCATTATCTGTGGAGGAGCAACCTTTGCAGTGAAGATATAAAGCAGTTGCCTTCTGCTCCTGGATGGTCACCATATTAGCCAGGTACCAAGCTTGGTGGAGTGTTTTATTTCTGTTCCTGTTGTAAGAAGCAACTTTTTCTGCTGACTGCAGAATTCAGGGCTATCTCCTGGTACTTTCACCATCCATCCTATCAGTTTGGGGCCAAGATGTGGCAATTGAGCAGTGTGGGCTGGCAGCAGGAGCCATTGCTACTCTGTTCACCTCAGAGCGGACCAAGCAAGTGTGGATACCGTAGACTTGCCTCTTCTCTGGTCTGCAAAAGTAGATTAAGGTTGAGTCTCAGGCAAGACAGAGCTTGAAGAAGCTGTTTTTGTAACAGTTCTGGTCCTGGGGAGAAAGATCCTGGACTCAGCATTTGCCTTTGGTGATGGCGTCCACCAGCTGCTTTGCCAAAGGGCTTGGCTGGTTTGCTGTAAATAACTCCTGGAGCCTGACTGTCGTGTCCAAGCCTGTGATGGCAAAAGATGGTAATTGCCTTCTAAGCACATGATTGCACTGGCTCTTGTCCATTGCAAAAATACCTCGTGAAGGATCCATTGATCAAGAACTGCCCTGTATAGTCAGGTCACTTATAGTCTCTAACAACATGCATACAAGAGCACCCAGGCATTATCTGCCCACAAAACACTACTGCTGAAGGATGTTTGGACTCCAGCAGAATACACATGACCAGAGAAATCAAGAACAGAAGCTTGGCTTCTGCTTCAGCCACAAGGAACATCCCAAAGACGTGATTCTTAGAGCCTCATGCTAGAGACCAAGGGTCATCTTCCCTTGCTCGCTCTGCCTCAAGAACTTTTCCACTTTCTGTAGATCCTTCATGCCAGGCCAGCAGGGCCTTAATTCCTTCCCTCTTCCCATGATGCTCTTACAGCTGTTGGCAGCAGCACTGACTGTGCTCTGCTAGGACTGGTGACAGAGGGAGGACTCTGATCGCTGCTTGTGCTGCTTCTTCGATCATTTCCATTCTTCATTGTCCCATATGTTGCTCTGTGGAAATAAGTTGCTGGACAGGCTTGCTGACTACTGCCCTTACCAAGACATACCAGACAGGCAGCCTTCTCTCCTAACTTCTTCCAGGCATCAGAAAAGCATCAAAATACTCTTCCAAATCCACATTAAGCTCACCTCATAGGTGTTCAATAGGAGGCCATCTAGGGTCCCTTTCCTGAGAAGGGCTACAGGAAGGACCTTTCTTCTGAATCAACCTCATCTCATCTCCCCGTGGCTTAAAGTGAGGTTTCTTTCTCCGGTTTTCATCAATCTAGGGAGAAACAGTTCTTGAACAGGATCTTAGGGGGTGCCTGTGGAACTGGACAACCAGATTTGGAGAATCAGGAGAGCTGTACAGTTCACAAACGCTAGGAAAGTCCACTTGTCTGCAAAAGAAAAAAGCTTCTGGAAGTCCTTCAAAGGAATTAACACACCAAAGATACATGGATGTGGGATCCGGAGGAGAAGGACTGATTGAGAAGGGCTGCAGGGGTGGAAGGCAGGACAAAAATGTCAAATCGTGCTGAGGGCAGAGTTAAAAGATGCTGATGACTGAGGAGAGAGGGAATTTCCATGGTGCAGCCTTGCACTACACACTGCCTGCACCCAGCCTGGGATATTAATCACTCGCTTTCTCCAACATCAGAAAAAACAGATCCCTCCCCCCATGATATAATAATCAGAAAATTCAAGAGCTCCCATTTAGCCGGAGCCAAAAACCTCATTCTGGAAATACTGCTCCGTTTTTCAAAGTCCTTATGCCTGTGAAACCAGATCTTGATTTTATTGGGATGACTCTCCCTGCCCAAAGAGCACTCCAGCACCATCTCTGCAGCCCTTCTCCCAAACCATATGAATCACTCTGGCCTCGGGGAACTGCCACAAGTCACTTGAGCAGCTAAAAATATCTCAGAGGAAGCAGGACAAAAATACACATATCCGCTGCCGTAATGCTGGGCTGATGAGGGCACGTGCTGAATTAACATGTTCCCTTTTCTGCTGTTTCATTCCCTGAAGGTTTATTCCATAGTGAAAACAGACCTGAACAAGCACAGAGGTTTGTAGGAGACCTTTTGGAAAGCTGATTTTTTTGCGGGGGAGGGAGGAAGGGTGGTGGAAAAAATACATGTGTTTCAAAGGTGGCCCACAGCTCTGCCTGCCAGTGTCGTTCTGGCTCAGAGGGTCTGTAGTACAAGGGTTTTTCCCAGAGCGATGAGTGGAGCCTTGCAAATCCACGGGAGCTGATGGGTGTCTTCTGAGGACTTGTCCTGGTGGCTGATGGCACTCTTCAGGGTCTGCCTTGGCCTTCAGTCCTGGGTGTTATAAAGTGGCAGCTGTGATTCATCTCCACCGTAGCTGCCTTCCAGGAGCCTGTGCATTTGTCTGAAGTGTTCCTGCCTGCAAGATTTCACCCCAGCATCTTTTAAATGAGAAGTCACTGGTAACAAGGGGAGAGAAGGGAACAGCCATTCCTCCAGAGTTTGTGTGCCATGAGCCACCTTGCAGGTGGTTTACTCATTTGCTGGTATGTGGGCCCTCCAATGAGTTTCTTTGTGTGTCTGGGGGATGATGATGACGGGTTTGCACAGAGAAGCAACCATGGTGATCCTCCAGGCTACCCTATGCAGGGAGTCCAGTGTCCCACATAACTCTGCAGGCCCTAACTAGCCAGAAATAAACCAGTCTATTTGGAAAACGTACTCCTATTTTCTCTCATTATTAAATTCCCTTCCCCAGGCTGGACATAACCAGATCCAGCAACATCCGTCTTGGGGCAAGAACACTTTCATACTTGTCAAAAGCTGTAAGTACTTGTGGGTTTATAGAAGCCATCACACCCAGCACAGGGGGCATCATCCCACCCGAAGTCCACAGACAGCCTCCAGCTGAAGGCAGATTTCTCCTACAATCTTATCTTACAATCTTACACCTTGAATTATGGCATAGTGCTACTTTCCTCCCCACTGTCTTTAAAAGGAGCCTGGATTCATAACTCAAATGGAGACATCTGCATGGGAGATGTTTACGGTCAGACTGATGAGTCTGTCCCTGCATGTCCTCAAGGGAATCTGTGCCGTCAAAAGGCAATATGCCGTCACTCTCAACAGACCCACGGCAGCACTGGGAGGCTGCCAGTACCGTGTGAAATCAAGTCCACAGAATCTGACTGTCCTAGATGCTCTGAGAAACGTCACATAAGAGATGAAAGGTCAACCAGACTCTGAAGTCTGATGGTGTGCGTGTAAACACGTTTAAGAAAACGTTACAAGCAGAGGATGGATGTGGATTGTTGTTGCAGCGGCTACAATGCATGACAATCTACACCAAAGATTACACATGTGCTTGAGGTTGGTTGCTGTATATAGAATACATACTTAGGCTTTATGACAGCTTGGAAGAATGTCATGTCCTTAATGGAAACTAGTTCCAGTGAAGTAGGAGGTTGGCTGTTCCTCAGCTTCTGAGGCAAGAGATGCTGAAATGATAGGGGAAAGACACTTAGGTTAGGAAAAGTATAATAAAAATTTTGAGTTAGACTGCAAACAGACCACAGAATAAAAATAATAAAAAAAAAAAATTGGAAACAGTCAAATAAACATCCTCCATGATGATATTTCCAGACACTAGATCTGTGGTCCAAAGCTGGCCTGGATTTGTTTGTGCTGGAAACCGTCATATCTGAGTTGAGAATTATTGCATTCACATCCAGAAATAGCTAGAGAATACAACCACCAAATATTGTCTCTAGTACAAAGGTTATATCTGCAGAAGGCATACCAGAGATCCCCAGTCAGCTAATGCGCATGGATTGATGTCATAAACAACCAGTGTTCTGCTCAACATTGCGTCTTTGAGTACAGAATACCTGGTGTCTACTTAAAGTAATTTGAGCAGTTTGCTACAATAAAGCTTATTTCCCCATGATTTTTAGCTGATTCCATGCATCACCCCTCTCAGTTGCTGGAGTTATTCTTTCTTTTCCCCAGGTCTGTTCTAATGAGGTAAGGTCTGAGTACACCGGAGCAGACTGCATCCATGTTTTCTCTCAGAAAGCACCACCAAAATAGAAAACAAAGCAAATAATCCCATTTGAGCCCTTTTAACCCATTAGTATTTGCTTTATTTAGGCAGTTTTCTATTCCCCCTCCCAAAGGCGGGCGAGAGAGGGCCCAGGGCTACACATCCTGCTGGTGAGCTTGGGGACAGCTGGTGCTCACAGCCAAGGGGCCCAGGCTGAGCCCATGCAGGTCCAATCTGTTTACCCCATGCTGGCCCGTGGGAGAGAAGGTGGTGGTGCATTTTTCCTTGGGAAGAACTCACTGGGATCATGAAAGACATTAATAAGCTAAACGGAGACTGTCTCACTTCATGGTACCACCTGGCTCCCTTCCAGCCCAGGCTGTTATTAAATGATCCGGAAAACAAGAGGAAAGAGCCTC
>VXBW01003919.1:394352-410832 GCA_013400375.1 Thinocorus orbignyianus | reverse complement strand
AATTGGATTTATTATGGTAGGGGAAAAAAAAAAAAAAGGCTTTTTTGAAGGTCACAAGACTGTAACACTGCCAGGTTAACTGTACCAGGCCAGGTAAGGCACAGATACAGCTGTACAGTTACTTCACTTCAGCTCTCCATCAAAGGAACAGTAGATGACTGATTCTTTCTTTATGTGAAAGGAAGCAGCTTTTTAAAACTTGCTTAAGACTAATATTACATTCAACTACTTGCATTTGATTAGAATTACCACTGAAACCTGTATTTTTCCCTCATTGGGATGGGATAGCCGTATTGTTTAATTGTCTATAAAAATTTGCTGGGTTTAAGTAACAAAAGTTACAGCATTCCAGCATTCTTTCTTAGTTTTCAATTTGATGATATATTTGTTTGCCAGAGTTGCTACTTTCTGTATACAAGGTTTTTCATCCTCTCTGTTCCTTGAAGAAAAGCTAAATGGTTTTGAATCCCCTCTCTCCATTTTGTGCTTTCAGCCAGAAAAGTCAAAGGAAGGTAGTATCCTCCAAGCTGTTTTTACAATTTTTTCTTTAACATTGCAGAAATGGCCAAACGAAACTTGAGATGTTGTACAGCCAATTCCAGTTCATGCAGACAGGGAAAAATTCAGTTTGAGAAGGTGTAACTACAAATGAGTGAAAGAATTGCAACATAGCATATACATCAGTTTTCACAGATAGGCCTACAAAACTGTAATGTTAAAAGTAAACAGACAGCTAACACTACCTCATAGCTAAGTATATTTAGGGTTACAATGAACAGCGTTCCAAAACGGGTGTTTTTACCACTTTGCTTGGTCTAGAAAGACCATAAACTAAAGCTGTAGTTGTGGGAGTCCTGGCCCCAAAAATTATGGCAATTTGTGCTATTATTGCTTGACTGTCACGGGGCACTGCTGGGAATTACCTCACCAGCTTAATCAGTACACATCAGTACAAAGTTAACGGAGTAAGCAGTAGCAGGCTTCCCTGGCAGAACAGGAATGACTTCAACTTCCACAACCATCTCTGCCTTTAATATCTGATCACGGCCAAAGGCCTAAACTGTTCACACATTACCAAAGACAAAGCTGAAGAGTAGATTAGATAGAGCAACATGCATTTAAGGTGTAAGGCCACTACCAAAGTTAGAAATTAAACGCAAATAATTTTCAGTAAATCTGTTAACTACGGAATGTCATTTAAGAAAGAGTAAATACAGCTTTTTCTTGAACAGCTTGAAATTATACCTGATTATTAAACTAACAGTCAATTACATGAAACATTCTGAACAGCTTAGTACACTAGCTTTTTGGGTATTTCCCATGTAAATTCTTCCCTCCCAAAGTGCCCATAGCATGCTGTTTTCTGATAGACTGGCTTCTTCAAATCCAGCTCCCTTAATGAAAAGAAGAAAAAATAAAGTCATGTACTTCACTCCAACATACACTATGATTTAGACACAACAGAATAATAACCAGTGTTATCCCTGGAATAAAGACAATAAAACATAGGTGTTGTTTTCTTGCCAAATCATCCAGATTTGCAGCAGGAAAGGCAGTGAGCTGATGATTTCAATTTTAACGTGACTAGAAACGTCCAGCTTTGTTCAAATGTATCAGAGATGTTGTTAAGTTTGCAGTTATGCTTTATAAGCATTACAGTGCAGAAACATTCCAATTGGAATAAAGTTCAGCTATAGCTGTGCAAGCAATGTGTTTTCTGCTACTGCAAGTGTAATATAGAGTATTTTCTAGTGCAACTGTTGCCAGAAAAACAACAATCTTGTCTTTCTCAACAGAAGCAGCCAAAGATGATGGCCCAGTAGACTCAGCTGGAGGTTTAACTGCTTATATAGATGCACAAAGTCGCTATTTAGAATAGGGCTTAACGGTCATTATGACCAGATAAATACTTATTACTCATTCAGTACATTTTGTGACCAGACTTCTTTTATATTGTACTGTCCGCATGGGTTAGGGAAGAGCAGAAATTACAGCAATTGTAGATATATGATGAAGGTGAATTTCATGAGGGTAAATGCTAGAAAATTCAACATTAAGCTGTTAAAAAGAGCATTAAAAATATGACTCCCTTCAGTAAATACCAATGGCACACAAACCTTATGATAGCTCCAAGTCGTAGATCAAAGTTTTTCTGAACAATCTCAAGCAGTTCTTCTTCAGATCTGTCTGATGTTCCGTAGTGAAACACTGAGATTGCAAGAGGATGACTCAGACCGATAGCATATGATAGCTGTAGAAACACAGGCACACAATGCAAGCACTGTTAAAACAGTCCTTCCTACTTTTTGCTTAAGAGAATGGAAAAGCTTATCCTATGCATCAGGACTAACTTTTCTTCTAATGCTGGGGAAAACTGCATTTTTAGTAGACCCTAGTGTCTGAATGCATGAAAATACTCACTTTATAGCCAGCTAGGCTATTTGGGATTCAAGGTCTCAGTGTTTTCGAACCTTGCCAGGTGCAGAGACGAGGAGGAGCAAGGCCTTGTCATTTCACCCAGGCTGGCCAGCAGGATTGTTTCACACCATGGACATCACATTCAGTGCAAGTAGTTCTCCATCCCTTGATGGTGGCAGTCCAGAGAACTCCTGACCCCAGTGCCAGACCCTTTAACCTTCTTCCCCCTCCTCCCAAAGCCATTGCACTCCCAGTGTCCAACATTTGCTGTCCACTGCTGGGAGAGCACAGCTTCCCACTGATATAGTTGGCTAAGTAAAATTCTTGTATATCTTACCTCAGTATCAGGACTAATACTGGTTCTTTGGTATTATTGTTATTTACTTTTATCCTATTAAATCTATGTGNTGCTGGGGAAAACTGCATTTTTAGTAGACCCTAGTGTCTGAATGCATGAAAATACTCACTTTATAGCCAGCTAGGCTATTTGGGATTCAAGGTCTCAGTGTTTTCGAACCTTGCCAGGTGCAGAGACGAGGAGGAGCAAGGCCTTGTCATTTCACCCAGGCTGGCCAGCAGGATTGTTTCACACCATGGACATCACATTCAGTGCAAGTAGTTCTCCATCCCTTGATGGTGGCAGTCCAGAGAACTCCTGACCCCAGTGCCAGACCCTTTAACCTTCTTCCCCCTCCTCCCAAAGCCATTGCACTCCCAGTGTCCAACATTTGCTGTCCACTGCTGGGAGAGCACAGCTTCCCACTGATATAGTTGGCTAAGTAAAATTCTTGTATATCTTACCTCAGTATCAGGACTAATACTGGTTCTTTGGTATTATTGTTATTTACTTTTATCCTATTAAATCTATGTGTATTTCAACCCTCATGTTTCTTTGTGTTCCCAGTTCCCCTTTCCAGGTGGGGAGGGGTTACCAGGTGACAGAATAGTTGTCTAAAAGACAATAAATTGTTAAGTGTTTCCTCAAACTATAACAAATATGTATAAACTAGTATTGCAAACTGCCTAAACCAACCCCAATTGTGCAGCATTCACACTGTTTGTGTAATAGCAAAATTGTCTAGGGGTCAATAAAACACCTATTTCAACTTCTTAGATTTAGTATATCAAAAACTCATGCCAAGGAAGGAATTGCATTTCTTCTGAGCATATAAGACTGGTGAAAGTTGGTTTTGTTTTAAATTCTTAAAATAACTGGATTTTGCTTTTAGTCACACCTCCTTATATACTAGGAAGACACAGTAGACAACTTACAGTAACTTTAAGGTAATTTCAAATACTGCTTAAGTTACAACTAATATGACCATACAGTAGGTTGCACAACTATGTTTAGACACCGCTGACAGAATTATCTGGAATGTCCCATGTAGCTTGGGTTGGAGTGCTGGGCATGCATGTGTGTGCAGAGGATCACTAGAGCTGCTGGAAGTAAAAGCAAGGATGACGCAAAGAAGTACCTAGATCAGGGATAGCTGGTCCAGGGTTGGAGAAAGAATATTACTTAGAACACACTCATTGATTCAGGACTGTCATGGCTTGTGACTTTGGCTTCCCTCATAGGGCTCCTTAACATATCCCCAAGAGGAATTTTCTGTAGCCCTATTGTAGTATTCTGAAACTAAAGCAGGGCTGTGATGGTAGTATGTATTCTAAGGAGGTGACCACACATAAGACACAATCTCTTGGTGTATTATGGTGTATTGCTTTAAAGTCACTCTTACCTGGATTAACACTCTTTTACAGAGACCAGCTTTCACCAGAGATTTTGCAACCCAGCGAGCTGCATATGCCGCAGAACGATCAACTTTAGAGGGATCTTTTCCAGAGAATGCACCTCCACCATGAGCTCCCCAGCCTCCATAGGTATCAACAATGATTTTCCTGCCAGTCAGTCCAGCATCACTCTGCAGGACAAACAATTGCATACATTCATGGCACACAACAGTTCACCCAATCCACACTAGGTTATTGGGTACAGCTTTGTTTTGTATTTGGCACAGATATGACTCATAGTGTTTGCCTTCACATGCAACTGTTTAATGAATGAGGTCTACCCGACTGGAGTGTTTTTCAGATGTACTAAGCTGTCTGTGAGGCACTCGCCTTTCAAAACTGGTAAGAATATGGCATAACTGTAAACATCACAAAAAGTGTGCTCCCTCCAAATCAGCAACCATGAAATACTCTCTCTGGATTACTGGCCAGTGACTTCACTCAGTAACACATCACAGGGGCCAAGAATTCAGAGAGAAAAAAGCCTTCCTGAGAAACAGATCCCGTATTACCTAAATACTTTACAAGCTTCACACACATACACATACTAAAGAGGAAGTGGGGGCTTCACAGCACTGCAGCCCAGTGCTATCACCATGAGAGTACTCAGAAATTGTGTTTGAGTTCACCTTACTGCTTCAGCAGTGGCATAAGGACCACTTGGTTCTACTCTCCTTTCTTCTTCCTAGCTGCCTGTGTCCCCAGCAATGGAGTCCTACCCTCTTGCATGAACTTTTGCCTGCCCCCTACAACTTGATCCAACCTGTTCAACAAGCAGGGAATTATTGCCTTTCTGTCAGACTAGCAAATCTGGTGACTGTAAACTGATAAATGATCTCCAGAGCATTGAGAAACTCCATCCTGAAAGAGGATAAACTGCATTAATCACTAACTTTAATTGCCCAAATACAAGTATAAAGCTGACATTCTTTTCCTCAATGGAAGCAGTATCCCTACATCATCCCAGTGTGATCATAAGCACACATTGTAGTTTTAATCCTTCACTGATCTCTTGGTACAAACCTTGAGCTTCGTGTAACAAAACTTCTTATAATTTTGCAGCAGTAACTTGCTTACCTAGTGTCAGCACCTCAAAAGCAGAATGTGTGTCAAATTCTAATGACCACTGAAACTCAATCTATTAAGGTCTCCCTTAAAAATTGTTCAGCTTTCTGAAGAATTTTAATGTAGAAGATCAGATCTGTTGTTATTTCTGGTTTTGTTTTTTACTGTGAAATTGAAGAGATACTTTCAGTCATGCATTTTAGCGTATGACTTAAGAGCTGGCTTTTGGTCATTTAAAATACTTTCTGGAAGCAAGACAAAGATCCAAGAATCTACACATTTGTCTGTCCAAGCAGGTACAGCTTCGGTTTAGATGCCAGCTATCTAGCAGGAAAGTTCCAGTAGGAATGACTGGAGCCTTCTTAAAACGTATAGGCTTTCTTGGTTAAAGGTATATCAGCTCATTGCCCTTCTGTTCAAGAGAACATTTAGAAGCATGTGACAAAGTAGAATCCAAGTCTGTATAGGCTGTCTTTTTTCGAAGTGCCATACCTTAGGACCACCTTCTACAAACTTTTCACTTGGAAGAAGATGATAAATTGTCCTCTCATCAAGATACTTCTCTGGAATGACTTCTTTCACAACTTTCTCCATTAGCTCTTTCTGTATTTGTTGTAGAGGTATGTCTGGGGCATGATGTACTGAAATCACAAGTGTGTGCAGTCGGATTGGCTCCAATGCACCGTTACTCTCCTTGTATTCCATTGTGACCTAGAGAGGAAAACAAAAAGGACAGTGAACTCTCAAAGAGCACCGGTTTGAAAACTGAAAATGAACTACACGGTTATTTTCTACAGCAAAAAATAAACACATGAAGGGAAGTTGAATGAGAAATGATATATTGTTCCTGATGTTTTATGTCACTGTAAAAAGGAAAAAAAAAATATACAGGAAGTACTGAGTACCTTATGTACCTTATGAAACCCATACCATCATGGAACAAGAAAGTGACAGCACCATTTTTGACAAGCACAAATTCTAATTTAGCAGTAGAAAGAGTAAATTATTTCTATTGTTTCTCATACTTACAGTTTATGTATCTATATTACAAACCTGTGTTTTCCCATCTGGTCTAACCCAGGGCCACGTTCCGTTCCGCTCCAGAGCCTTTATGCGTGCCGTCAGTTTATGTGCCAGGAGGATTGTTAAGGGCATACATTCCTCTGTTTCATCAGTGGCATAGCCAAACATCAAACCCTGCATTGAAAAACAAGGAACTGCATTGAAAGATGGGGAAATAAGCCACTTGCTTCCATGTTCTCGTTCAGTTTCTGCACCTGTCTTTGCTGTGTAGTACTTCATAAACAGCCAAGCCTGGAAAAAGCAACCATTAGTATGCAGAGTGGATGCACTTTGACACATAACCAGTGTGAAGTAACATTTATGTACCAGCGTGCACCATCATCACGGTCACAGCAAGGTCTGATTTCCAAGAATGACTTTGCTTTAAGCATCCATAAGAATCCACTGCAGAGACTCAACAGACACAAAGCTCATAAAGACTGCTTAGTTTTCTTCCCACACATGACAACTAAAATAACACAGCATTTGAGGCCTAAGAAGTAAAAACAGTCTGTAAAGGACTTGAAAGACCAGTAACTGATACCAGCTGATAAAAAGCTTATTTGTAGCACTATTCAGTAAGGGCACAGGATATGGGAAAAGTCACTTTCACTGAAGACTGTGTTACTTCTTAGCACTTGTGGGGATTAAGAGATGCACGGCATTTAGCTGCTAATTCTTACACTTTGCACAATAGCTTTTGAGAAAAGACTTTGGTCCAACACAATTCTAATTGCTTGTGCATAAATTAAACTTGAGTAAGTGCCCGGAATTAAGTCCCATTACCTGATCCCCTGCTCCAATGTCATCATCACTCTTGCCACAGGAGACTGCATGGTTGATCTCTTTACATTGTTGTTCTAAGGCCACTAAAACTGTGCAAGTCTTGTAGTCCAGTCCTGGTGAAGGGAGTTTTATAAAGTTAGGGCATGCACTCTTGAGAGTTCACAAATTGCTAGAAAAGCTTTTATGGATTATCTAGTTATCTTGGGTAAAACTGCTAAAATTCTAAGCATGTAAGCTTTCTACACCGTGTTTTGCTTGCTAATAGAAGCAGACAGTCAGCACATTTATATAAGTCTTAGATCATGTGCAAGTTAGTGGTATTAGTTCAAATTTGAGCTCTTGAAACTGAGAGGATAAGTGTAATCCTACAAGCTGCCCCACCAAAGCTTGTTATGTTGCTTACAATGACTAGGGTTCAAACCATTTAGCTACTAAATTTGGGAGAGGAGCGTGGAAAATTGTACCAGAATGGTATTCAGTTTTTCTTTTAGTAGGTCCTAGGGTTCAATAGAATTCAAGAAAAGCTGTACATATCATGCATGAAAAGGGAAGACTGAAGGAGATTAATCATGTAAGGGGTTCATCTGCAGAAGGGAACCAACTTTGGGAAATATGTTAAGAATGTATAAAGAATTTCCTTTGGTGTCGTAGGCTTATGCATCCCAAGGACAAGGAACATCAACGTTAAAGCTTTCACAAACCTAGCAGATGTAACCACTTTCTGACACTTGTGCAAACACTAGTTATCCTGTATCAGAGAAGCAAGAGGTACCTGGCACTTTCAAGAGTAAGTATTTTGTAAATATGCCACCTTAAAATAGCTCCTTCAGTACCAGGCACTAAAAAATGCATATCAACATCTGTGTATTTTTCTCCTAGGCCTGGAGACTCATTTTATTTTCTGGAAGACCATAAAAGCGTGACTTCAGCCACATGCAGAACAGACCAAAGAATGAACACATGAAGGATCTCACTCACCTTTGGAAGAGTCATCATACCCTATCCTCCTAAGGGTGTCTCTTACAATTTGTTGGTAATCTACTATAGCCTGTGATGTGATCTCTCCACAAAGCAAAATCATTCCAGTTTTTGCTACACACTCTGCAGAAAAAAAGATGAAACATCAGAATTTTACCATTAGCATTTACAGTTACGTAGGGAGATTCTGAAGATGGTCCTGTGAGCAAGGGATTAGTCAAAGGTAAAGCCTTAGCATACATAACAGTCTGTGTGCAACCACTCTTCTTTTCAACTGATATGAATGCCTGCACGGAGGGAAGTCCCATTTTACCCGATTATTCTACCTTCACAGTGACCAGCAGCAAACAACTATGAGAATAGGTCAAGCATATGGTGCTGTTTCCCCAAATTCTTCCCTGCTCTCCAACAATTTCAGCTCAGGATCTTCCTGAAGCTAAAGGAAGGTCGTTTATTAACAGATGGCATTACAAGTCTTTAATAGATTTTTGTTACAGTAATTCACCCAGTTGCCCTTGCAACTATGAAAACTTTTAACATCTAAAGGATCCTAGAGCAAGAAGCTATTCAGCATTTTTTCAGCTTTTTTCAGCTTTTTTTCTGCCTTCCCTTCTCTTCTGAGTCAGTGTGCCAGAGATGGACCCTTCATTGCTTCACTGACTGTGGAAGTGTTGACTGTCAGCCAGCTATTGCAAGAATTTTGGATAACAAGATGTTATATCAACATGAATTACTTGTTATACTCCATTAGTCTGTTTTTCTGTGTCTTGTACTTACCACAGGCAACCTTGGCATCTGGATCAATACTGAGATGAGCATCTAGAACAGCATCACTTATCTGATCACATATCTTATCTAGAAGATAAACATTAGACAGACATAACTCGATGATCTTCAAGGTCCCTTCCAACTCTAACCAATCTATGATTCTATGATTACATTTCTTTTTGTGTTAAACAACAACAAAAAAGTGATTTCTTAATAAAATTTCATTTGCAATGGACAAGAGACTTCTGTCTACAGAGCATCTGCCAAGAGGCAGTCAGAATAATTTATACTCTGAAACAGCCCACTTTCACTCCTCTCTTCAACAATTAAAAGGCCTGCAAAGACACCCTGAAGTATTAGTTTCAGGGGAGAAGAAGATACAAGTAGCAACTTTGCACGCAGCATTTAAGCTAAGACTTATCTGTCTTAGCTTCTCTTCTAAGAGAAGATTTGCATTCTTCTCTTTATTTTAAACTTTGCATTTTCTGTGTGAATTATCTATTTTGATCTACATCTTATAACTGTCAGAGTTCTGTACCTAAGGCAGTGTTTACCCCTTCAATATCTCTAGTGGTGACCTCTGATATTCTGTCTATAAACTTTTGGGATGACAAGGGGCACTGCTCTCCCTACAAACGGGCACATTAGTTTGAAGTCCGCTCTTGCAATTACAATTGTCTGGCCTGTTTGAGTTTAGCAAAGCATCTTCAAACATTCTCTCACGGACAAACATTGGCTACTTACACATTTCCACAGTTATATTTCTGAGGTTTGATCTTTTCTTAGAGCAAAATCATCATAGAAAAAAGTTTTTACTTATTCTGTTTCTACCACCTATGACTTACCATCCAGATAAGATCAAAGTAAGCTAAATGCATTTAGTTTGCTAAAAGTTAGTAAAAAAATTTATGGGACTGTTGTGGTTTGACTCCAGCCAGCAACTAGGACCACTCAGCCTCTCAGTTACCCTCCTTTACCCCTGAGCAGGGTAGGGAGTAGCAGGAGAAAAGGAGGGGAAAGGGAAAAAAACCCTTATGGATTAAGATAAAGACAGTTTAATGGAACAATAACGGAAAAGTAAAGATAATAGTAATACTACTACTAGTAATAATAGCAAAAGGATATACATGACACAAATCACTCTCACTGGCCAGTGACTTGGTTGCCTGGCCTGATCTGAGCAGAGATCATGATTCCCCTTGCCTGGCCAACCCTGCTTTATATACAGAGCACATCTATGGTACAGAATATTCCACTGGCCGTTCTATTGTCCTGTATATGCTTCTTCACAGCTTCCATGAGAAGCTGAAAAAAGTCCTTGACTAGTATAAACATCATTTGGCAGCAACTAAAGCACTATGGATTACTGACATTTCTTTCATAAGAACTCTGAAAACAGAGCAACCGCTAGAAAGAAAATTATCTCATCTGAAATCAGAACAGGGACAACTTGAGGTTCTTTGTCTCATCCGTGTAATCGAGCCGAAAGCATTGGTAAAGCCGAGGTAGAACCAACCCACATTATTTCTTCAAAAGTACAGTTTTGAAAGGTTGCATATGTGCAGAACCAGCATAAGGACTATGAATCAACCTTCACCCACTATCATTACAAAAAAAAGGTATCCAAAATATGTTCAGCCATACAGCTACGCAGTTGGATCTTCAACAAAGTGTGTATCAATGAGCCAGGTGCCTATATGATTTGCAACAGCCTATATAATTATCTATGTAATTGCCAACCTAAAATAACTTCTCTTGCAGATGTGACTATCATTACATATATGTGTAATCTCAAAGGCCCAAAGGGGAAGTTCTGAAGAAGCATAACTGAATACCCACCTTAAGCTACTTATTTACTTTTAAAGATAATCTGGTCTGGAATCAAATAAACATCAGAATGAAATTATAAGGTAAGAGTAGATTTATTCTGTACCCCGAAAGATCTGTAATTCAATGTAAAGTTTAAGTGCAAATTGAATTTTAGTAGGAGAACTGTAGAGTAATGTATTCCAGTACAATCTAAAACCAAGGAATAGTGAAACATGTTAACCTGTATCTTTGAATGGATGAGCCATTGTACCATCAATACTACCCCACTCAAATATGAACTAAAAACAAGCTAAAAACAAAAATGAGTGCTAAAAATGTATATGTTCCTTTTATTCACACAGGCTTCAGTGGTCTCAGTGTCAGCACAAGATTTGCTTATGGATGTGCACAAGTCTGTTCTCGACTGACATAATTTTCAAAATCTGAATCAGCAATTCTTGTATCTTCATGTTTTGTTTCTAGTGTTTTCCCCAGTCATGTTGAAGCTAAACATTTAACTATGTATTTCATAAGCATTTGCTAAGTCAATCCAAAATTTAGAGACAAAGCAACAACAAAAGCTTGATGTTTGTAAAGCTTGTCTTCAGCTGTTCATGCTGTACCATTCCCCAACTCAAGCATTATCTTACCAAAACTTCTTGCTAGTGTATTTACTTAGAGAATCAGAATCCAGTTACCAAATTATACAGCACCTTCACTGGTAAAAAATTGACCACAGTTTGAAGACACAAAGACATAAGGTGAAAGACAGAAACATCATGTGGTCATAGTTTCATGCCCAGAAATCATTTGTGCAATCAAGTATAAAAATCAGCAATACCAAGTTCCAAAGTTTGTCATCTGGCTAGTTTGTCAACAACCCTGGGGCACGCCGAGTCCCAAAGACTGTAAAATTGATTTAATCCAGGGGGTCCGATGCTCAAGCAAGAATGGCATAGACTGGAACAACTGATAAGTTTTATTGCGTTCACCTATTGCAACACACAGTGCAGTGTTTTAAAGCAAGCAATTGGTTGTGGTGGTTCAGGATATGATGATAAATGCTGCAGTGGTCTTGCAGCTGTCGGACTGCTCACTAGGGGCTGGGCAGACAGACTGATAGAATTGGTCTCACACTGATTCTAACAAATAAGAACCCTGAGAGTGCAGATACACACGGAAAAGTCAGCTGCACAGCTTCAGTGTTTGACATCACCCTCACTTTCTCATTATTAGGGGGTTTTTGTTTGTCTTTACCTATGGAAAAGGTAAGAAGTGATGTTATTTATAGTCTTAGCATTAAACCACTCTAATTGAAGGCTCTACTAATAAAGGAACTCTTGCTACCTTTACTGTAAATTTGAATCGCTAGTATGATGCTGGAGGTCCAGTCTTCCTCCAGTCCACCAGTTAACATACCCTCTAGATATGTATTTGTGTAAAAAAAGCTGCATGAAAAACAGCTGAATCTAATGCCTTGCAATTAGAGCTGTAGCAGTGCCTTGCAATCCCAGACCTGGAAAACACTTTGTACAGCCCACAGCATATGCAAATTTGTGTAAGGAAGAGCAATGTGGCAAAGCAGCATATATAATATTACAACAGCATCTGGAATGCAGTTCTGAAGAGGAAATCAATGCTTATTGTTATCAATATGTTTCAGAGATTCAGGGTTTAAGGATCACCTATTATAAATATGTGCATAAAGTAATATTTTTTCATTACAGAATTAAAAATGAAATTCTGATTCCAATATACGTGGAAGTTCCAAGTCTACCTGTAGAAGTTTAAAATTGTCTATGCCAGATAATATTGCATACTAAACAAATAATTCTTGTCAGGCAAATAAAGACACTAATCTGAAATCTATTCAAAATAATTAATTAGACCTTTTTTTTTGCTCCGTTGGAGGACATATGTCTGAACTTTCATTAGTTAGCATTCTTCAGTGCAAGTATTAGTAAAAGCAAAGATTCATTCAGCATTTTTACTTACCAGAATGTCCTTCAGCAACAGATTCTGAGGTAAAAAGAAAGCGTTTTTCTTTTTTTAAGGTATGAATGGACATGTTTTGGTACCCTTAGCAAGCCCCCAAAAGAGAAACACCCAAAGCAACTGGACTACAGAATAAGCACAGGCAGAAAGTGAAGTGGAAAGGTTAATGTACCTATGCAAACAAGTGAGGTAACTGCTTCTGCATGTTTGTTCCTCAGAAGTTCAATAGATTAAGACTTATCTATGTGGATTTCACAGTGCACCGCTACAGAAACTCCTTTCATAAGACTTCTGTGTTTGCTTAACCTTGGCCCTGCTAAACTGCAGAAGATTGTTACATGAAATGTGAGCACAGCTAAGCCGGAGTTCAATGGTTTTGCACACTTCCCCAGACCTCCATTCTTCTAAAGCATTTCAAGGCAGTAACACAGCACAGAGATTTAATCTGAATTTGTAAGGGTGAATGATGCTTTATCGTATACATAATGTCCATACATTCTACTCAGCTGCAGCAGTGACCTGTGCAGAAATGTACCTCTCTTTATGTGAGAACAGATGTTCATAATTGCTCCAGATGGTAAGCTGTGCTCTTCTTCCCAAAGGCTATTTGTGCCACTGACTAAGTGAAGAGTTGTAGGAACAGCTATAAAGACAGGGGGTCTATTGCAAGTTGCCTTGAATTCTGAGGCTAAAAGATATGCTCCGGCTCAGCAAACCAAACCTGTCCGTGGTCAGGCTCTTGCAATTCATGAAGGTAAACGGTAAGAGAAAAGGAGTCTGTGAAATGAAGAGATACTAGTAGGAAGCAGCTGGACTAAAGGATTTAAACTAAGGAAAGAAGAACTGCCCCTTTGAAAATGCTGTTTGATTTTGGCTTACTTGAGAATATAGTGCAACAGCACACCAGAGCACTTGGGTACAGGGCAGTGTTGCAAAGCTACCTAGAAACACCTGGTCTTAAAACCCCTTATCCTGCTGAACTGCTCTACACTGCTGCAATACATTATGTTCAGCTCACATTCTCTAAATTAGCAGTCATATCTCAAAATGTTGCTGCATAACCTAAGCATGTTAAACAGTAAAAAGGCTGGTACTGAGCTACAAGTACAATTTTAGCTACAAGTGGAAGCTTTACTACTGGCCATCACAAGTAAGTACCATCCCCCACCAGACCACCATACAAGATATTATTCTGCAAAGTCCTCACTGCCAGGAAGCAGCATGCCACCACTCCAGGACATCTCCCAGTAGTGAGTTATATGAGGTAATATAAGTGGAAATGAAGGCAAAGCACTTAGCATTTAGCTAACTCTCAAAAAAAGTCAAGCAAAATTGTTTTTTGGCTGCAAGGAAAACTGGAGAAGGCACTGTCTAAGTGCGGTAACACAAGTGGTAGCTAGTGTGCACTAACAGGTCAGGCACTCTCACCGAAAACCATGGCTCTATAGAGTGATACGTGAAGAGGTGGCTTGGTTGGAGAGACTATCTGCACTTCTTTTGGTTTTGCTGATTTGTTTCATTTTTTTCCCAGGAACAAATCAGCAGGTAACACCAAAGCCCTCCAGTTCTCAGAGAATATGAGAGTAATAAAGAGGAAGACTCTAAACCACAGTTAATGATTATCAGAAGTGCCCTAGGATACCCATTAACTTATCTATTTAATTGCCTTTCTTTAGCTCTGGAATTTATTGTGATTCAATACAAAATTAAAATAGTCATATAGAGATTTGTGTACCTAGAGGTGACTCAATTCGGTGTAATAAATATGCTTTGAGCTTAAATTACATGTTCCACAAAACACAAAGCATAGAAAAACTTTCATATAAAGAATTTCAGTTTCTTCCACCCATATTCATGTTATGCTGCATTCTAAAATACTTGTGATTTATATTGTGTCTTATTCAACATACGTTCTTTGGCATGTTTTATAACGCAGACTATACATACGGTCCACCTCCAGCCTTGAATGCCAAAGGAAAAAATATATACAAAGAATAGTCAATCTTTGTANAAAAAGAAAAGAAAAGAAAAGGGGCAAGAGACACCAGAGCAGAGAGAAGAGGGACCAGGGCAGGATACATGTGAAGACATGAGGATGCTGCCTTCACATGAAAGGCACAAGAGAAGCTGCCTGAAGAGGACTAGACCAGAGAGACACCTATGCAGGGGCAGATGCACAGAAGAAGACGCAGAGCAGGCACACCTCCAAGAGGTCTGCAAACGGTCAAGAAGCCTATGCCAGAGAAGTGGAGACAGAAAAGTGGAGCAGTAATCACATCACACTGCTGCCACTTGCACTGTTCACCAAGGAACTGAGGCCAGGAAGTGGGGAGGAGAGGTGTCCAGAGGGAAGCTGGGATGTTTTCCCTAACTAGTCTTTTGTCTATTTTTCAGTGCTAGAATCGGTAATTACAAGTTTGTTAACTGGCAATTAATTAAGTCAAACTATCTGCAACAAAGCTGTTCTGTTGCCTGTGGCAGCAGGGTTGTGTTTTACAAGGCAGCTGTTCCAACTGAGATTCATCTATCACTGGCGAATATGTTTGAGGAATGTCAATTGTTTCTGTAAAAGTCATGTTTTCCTTTGTTTCTTTTGCTGACGTTTCTTGACCCAGTGTAAAACACACCATTAGTGTCGCTAGATTCAGAAAGCTGCTATGAAAAATGGAGAGGGAAGAACGGCAAGAACTTTTAAAAATAGGATTGCTTCATTCGCTGAACTTTCAGTATTGCTCTGCATCCCAGTACCTGACAAAAAAATTACTGTTGGAGCCGTAGAACTATACTTGTCCCAACTGAAGTCCGTGCATGTTCTGCTTATATTTGGAACACCAATTCAGTATTTCAGCCAAAGGCTTGCCCCTTCTTGTTGTTTTTGGTTTTGTTTTTAAAAAACAACAACAAAACCCAAGCCACAGTTCTGCTATTTTCTCTCATCATCTGTACAATACTTCAGCTTCTTTATAAAAAGAGATTGAGTTTTGAGATCTCAGCTGAAGTGGCTCTTGCATCTCAGTCACTTCTGCTGTGATTGGTTCAACGATGTGTGCACCAGCTCAGACCCAAACGAAAATGCCGTTCATTCATGTACCTGCTTCTGGAAACTTCTGCAGAACAAATGATGTTTGTAGGGGCAAATGTATTTAGGTCCTTCTCCCTGGACTGTTTCTGGCATTCCATCAAGATCTCCCGCATGTTCTTTCCCAGCCCACTCTTTGCTAAGGCCCATTACAAGTGCCTCATGAAAGCCTTCCCATAGTTAAAAAACTACATGGTTGCTGCATGGTTGCTGCTTTTTTCTAGATGAGGCCTCCCAGCTGGATGCACTTCTCCAGGATCTCACCAGGGCAGAATAACCTCCCTGGAACTGCTGGCAACTTTTCTTCTGATGCAGCTGGCTTTCTGGGCTGCTGGCTGACGGTGAGCTTCTGGCCCACCAACACCCCCAAGTCATAGAACCATAGAACCAAAGAATCATCCAGGCTGGAAGGGACCTCCAAAGGTCATCTAGTCTGACCTCCCTGCAGCCGCAGGGACACCCCAACTAGACCATGTTGCCCAGGGTCTCATCGAGCCTCACCTTGAATCTCTCCAGGGAAGGGGCCTTAACCACCTCNCACTGCCTGCTCAGGTCCAGCCTCTCGTCCATCAGGACCCCCAAGTCCCTTTCCTCAGGGCTGCTTTCTAACACTTATCCCCAACTCCTTCTCCCCAGAGCTGCATCCATCTTCCAACGAGCCTGTACTTCTGCTGGGGTCTGCCCCGACCCACAGGCAGGCCCTTGCGCTCAGCCTGGAACACCTTCTGG
>VXBW01003919.1:378266-394010 GCA_013400375.1 Thinocorus orbignyianus | reverse complement strand
GTGGCCACCCGAAGCTTGTAGTATTATAATAAAGGTGTCGATATGGAAAAGAATGTCAGGTACTAATGAGGTTTTATGTTTCAGATTTTGCCTGTGGCTCACACAAAAATACATCCTGATCAGGTATTACCTGTCTTCCGTTATGTTGTTTCTTTGCAAATACGTGTATTATCCTACTTCTGCAACCCCGCTTCATTTCAAGTTCCAGACTTTCAAAGAGCCCAAACCATTAAGTAACATTAAAGCAAACAGAAATTTTCCCTAAGGGTTGGAGTTGCGAAGAACTTAAATACTAAATATATACTCTGCAGAAGCTGGGGTATAAAGCCTGAATTAGCTCTATATTGTAGGTCTTAGCTTTTATCCACTTACTTTTGTATGAAAAATGGGTTGCCCATCAGACCAAAACATCTTTCAGAAAGCGTCTGCTGTCTTTGGTACTGCATCATCATTTAGAGATGCTACTTACAAAGTGCAAACTGAATGCTGGTTATAAAATCTGGTTAGTAAGAAATGTGATCAGAATAAGCAAAGCTAGAAAAAGGAGACAACAAAATAAATTCATTCTGGAAGAAACAGGAATGTTAGGGAGCGTAATAATTTGAGAAAGTTTACAGGGTTGTTTTTTTTTTTTTAATCATGATTTATTTTTCTGCTCTTAAAACAGACCAAGATGCAAATACTTTGTCTCGTTTAGTTTTGGAAACTCAAGTGTGACCTGTAACATGGGAAATAGGCCACACAATTCTATTTAACCCACTGTGGTGGTATATGCAAAATTTGCTGTGATAAGGCCCTCCTGTTCCTCATTGTTAAAAATCATCACATGAAAAGCTGTGTGATTCTTCTACTCCAGATGTCAATGCAAAGAAAATAAAAGAGGCATTTTGTGGCCAGCCATCCTCTGAAAGCCATTATCACAGTAATAGTGATGAGAGGATGCATAAATGGGTCACAATGTGAACAGAGCAATGGGAAGCCCTTTCACAGTTTAAAGAGATGTGTTGGTATGTCATATGCCACTAACTATATATTTCAGCAACTTACAAGTGTCTAATAAACTAGTTCCTCTGCATGGTAGTAAATACATTGTTGGAAGAGAATACCATTCTCAGCAGGAATTTTCAAAAAATCTCTTTCATTACTACATGTCCTACTCGTTTGCAGATATTACTAATAATTTCACGATGTAACATAAAACTTTCTCTACCTCCGTGTGTCTGTTTCAGAAACTAGGTGAAAGTGTTCAGCAGTTGCTTCTAGCAAAAATTGCAGTCTACTTGATGACCTTCTTAATAGTCACAGTGGCATGGTCAGCTCATGTAAGGTAGGAAAACAGTGTTTAACTCCAAAGTTAAAGAAGAAAATACTGTTTAAAAGGACAGGAGGTAACCATTTGTCTGATACATTTCTGTCCTGATATTTCTGAAACGTATTTTATTGGATAATATAAAAGTTCATTGTAAAGAAATGCAACCCTAAGCAGTGAATAACTGTACTCTTAGATTACTGACACAGTGATACAGAGAAACACAACTATTACATACCTTTTCAATTAAGAGTCACTCCATTTTACTTGATATTCTAGATGAAACGAAGTTTCAAGCAAAGCTGAAAAAGCATGACTTTGTAACTTATCTGCTACATCAAGGAACTGATACAGTACAGCAGGTTTAAAACTTGTCTCTCTCACTCCTCTTTTGTTTTCTAACAAAATCAATTGTAGTGTTGCAGTTGCTGCATTTTATAGAGCTGTGGACACAGACATCTGCCCTAAAAAGAAATTGACATGCAGGTATCACACTGGAATTGGGGCAATTTTTATTTGAATTTTGAAATTTATAAATGTTACTCCTGAAGTGAATTGACTGAATTTTTAGCAACAAGTATGCAAAAAGTAACTTTGAAAGGAAAGGCGGAAGAGAAAAGGGGAAGGAACAGATAGAGAGCTAGGCAGAGACACATTATGAGAGCACTGGTCCAGGTTCCAGCATCTTCTCCAGGAATCATCCCAGGCATAATCTTCTTTCTTGGGAAAAAAAAATCTATTGAGGTACAATCTTCTGTTTTGGGAAGAAGTCTTGCTAGGCATGATTTTCTTGTTTCACCCTAGGAGCACTTGTTTTTCGCTTTTATGTTTGCTAAATTTGCATGGACCACCCCACTTGTTATGGGGCAACATCATCTCATGTTTCTCCCCCTCCTGGGTGATATGTAGCATGATTTGGATGGAGAGATGAGTGTAACAGTCATGTATGTTTACCATGGTCTCTATAGTCTGCAACAGCATGTGCAAGGGTGTACACTTTCATATGCATTGCATGGATAATGAAATAGTTCACATACTGGGTACAATAACCTTGAGAACAGACCATGGGAGTGTCAGAACTATCTTGTCTTCACAAGGCAGTTCCCCCACTGCTTCTCAGGTGCCTGTGAGACTTATCAGTTCTTTGAGCTCCAGGCCTGCATTATTTATCAACTTGGGAGTGTTTGAGGCATTCAAGGAAAGTCTTCTCCCCCTCCCTGTCCTCCCCTGCTATTTGTTGCAAGCCCTCTGGTACAGTGATGGGTTCTGTTGATCCTAAGTGACGCTTCTGTGGATCAGAATTTCATTAACAAAGTGTGGGACAGTTCGAAAGGAAGACTTATTTTCTTGGTGCACTAGCATCTGCGCTGTATCTGAGTGAAACTGGGAGCAAATCAGAATAGAACTTCACAGTGGCATATGAGACAAAGGAAAATCTGAGGCTTTGGATGGACTCTGAAAATCCAGATCTGCTCTGAAAGATCTGCAGGGCTCAGATCCTTACAGAAAATCTGACATGCTAAAAGTCAGTCTTGTGCCTCTATTTTAATATCAGACTATCAAATGGACTTGTTCATATTCTTGTGTGAGAACTAAGCAGTGCTTGCTGATGAAAATCTGCTTTTGTTCATGCTTCAGAAGCATCGGTTTGATAGTAAGCACAGGCCATTGGTTTCCAGCTAGTTCTGGGCCTTGTCTGTGTTTAAGTAAATGGGCAGTTAATTGATAGCTAATGATAGTTGTCCTGTGACTGCTGAGCCTTGTGCAGCTTACTAGCAGTTTGCTGGCTGTCCTGTGGTAAGTGCCAGGTGACAAAACATAGAACTGTTCTGGACCAAAACTGCTGTGGGAGTGAGCAAGCCAGTAGCCTAGCCTGTCACTTCACTGCATTTCATCCAACAGTGAAGTGGTAACTCTCTCCAGAACTGAGAACTTCTGCTCCCAAATTACCCCCATATCTTCCATTTTCCAAAGAACAGGAGCCATTTGTAGTTCATTGCCTTATTAAGTTCTGGTATATGACCTGATGGGTCAGAGCCAACATCTGGATCACTTCTTCACATCCAAATTGGCTGTCAACAATGATGACATTTACTTCAAAGTAAATATATAATTTCAGGTATAGAGGAAGGATGGAGTAAGAGAGGGAAAAAAGCCAGTTTTCTACTTCATATGCCGCTTGTCATAATATGCCACAATAGCAAGCACAAATAAAGGTTGGGCAGAGAATGATTGGAGAGCAGCCCTGAGGAGAAGGACTTGGGAGTGCTTGTGGATGAAAAGTTCAACATGAGCTGGCAGTGCGCGCTGGCAGCCGAGAAAGCCAACATATCCTGGGCTGTGTCAAGAGAAGCCTGGCCAGAAGGTCACGGGAGGTGATTCTGCCCTTCTGCTCTACCCTTGTGAGACCCACCTGTAGTACTGTGTCCAGCTCTGGAGTCCTCAACACAGGGAGGACATGGAACTGTTGGAATGGGTCCAGCAGAGGGCCATGGAGATGATCAGAGAGCTGGAGCACCTCTCCTATGAGGACAGGCTGAGAGAGTCAGGGCTGTTCAGCCTGGAGGAGAGAAAGCTCCGGGGAGACCTGATAGCAGTCTTCCAGGATATGAAGGGGACCTGCAGGAGAGCTGGGGAGCGACTCTTTCTCAGGGAGTATAGCGATAGGACAAGGGGTAATGGTTTTAAATTGAAAGAGGGGAGATTTAGATTAGATATTAGAAATTCTTTCCTGTGAGGGTGGTGAGGCACTGGAACAGGTTGCCCCGAGGAGTTGTGGCTGCCCCATCCCTGTAATTGTTCAAAGCCAGGCTGGATGGGGCTTTTGAGCAACCTGCTCTAGGGAGAGGTGTCTCCTTGCCCATAGCAAGGGATTTGGAACTCAATGATCTTTAAGGTCCCTTCCAACTCTAACCATTCTATGATTGTATGATTTTCCTTCAAATAGGAATGAGGTTCTTAATAACTTCTCTGTGATTGAGCTTGACAATTCATCTCTCCCTTTTTGAATTTTTTCTAACAAATTATTTCCATGTTTGAGCTAATGAGTGTTGATAGCACCGGGAGTAATAGCATAAATTCTGGAGCAAAGGAAATCAGGTTGCCCCTATAATGCCATAAGTGTACAATTTCTATACGGTGTTGTAAAACACATTTTGGAGCTGGTTTGTTCATGATGTCTTGCCTTGTCTTGACAGGTTGTTTCAGGTGATAGAGCTTATAGATGATGTCCTTGCTCTTCTAAATCTGGTGAGTCTTGTCAGACATGCTGGATGTTTACTTAGCAAGTACAGGTCATTTTTTCTTAAGTCTGTACCTATTCAAAAGTTCCTAATTTAAATAGCAAAACTATGACAAATTTCCAAGTCAGGAAGATACAAAGAGCTTGAATTCCTCCTTTCCAAAGCAACTGATTGATAACTAACTTGCTTTTAACTTCCACATGTTTTCCTGTAAGCCAAAAGAAGCTTTACAACAGGTTAGCCTGAAGTTCATCTGAGATAACAGAAGAGGCCCTTACGGCAAAAGCTTTTGACTCTGTTCATCTGTGTCCACTGAAGTATCTGTCCTCTAGGCCTAAAAAAATTAAATGCTAAGTCTTCTGTTGCAAAAAATCCTAGTGGTAGATTTGAATTACAGTTATGTTTTCAGTCATTTCTCTAAGTTGCTCAGAAATCAATTCTGAAGCTTATTTGAAACAGGATTATATGATCTTTCAAAAAGTACCACTGAGAGACTAATTGCTGAATCACTGTTTTGAGCTTTACACTTGCCTAAATCTCTTAAATCTTCTTCGTTTGTTGGAGTATGTTTTTTAGTGAATCATCCTGTAACATCTTGGTTACTGAGGGTTGTAATGGGATGCTGCAGTGGTGAACATATTCTTGCTTACAGCTGGAGCTTTGTATTTTACTGTATTGTTAGAAATTCTGTTCTCTGACAGTGTGCAATCATGCAGTTAATTTATTTTGTTCATAAAAATACAGAGTTTAAACTCCATGAGCTAACAGTACAGGAAATTGCATTAGACAACTAGCTTAAGGCATGAATTCTTATCTATGTAAGTTTCCAAGGAATATATTTCTTTGTGATTGAGGTGTGGTTTTGTTTCATTTTGTTTTTAATTTGGCTTTTTTTATATATGAAATATTTGTGACCAGAGATTAATGTTTTTCACAAATCAGAAACATATCTTTAGGAGATGTAGTACGTTTTTGGCTTGCTACTTTAGAAAGAAGTCTGTTAAGAACCACAGAACTTTTACCTGTGGTATTGGTAACAAAGCTGTAGTGTTTTCTTAAATCAGCCTGTATAGTTTGGATAGCAAACATGGAAGACGTGTGCAGAACTAGCCATTTGTTAACAGTCAGACTCACTGACTTTACAACAGAAATAATTTTTTTTTAATGACAGAACAAGTATTTGATCTATTTGAGCTGTGTTCTCTGGGCATATCTTTAATGAGGAAATTGGTTGCTTTGTATTCTGCCTAGTGTTTCAGTACACTTTTTTTTTTTTAGGCTTGTATGATGATCATAACATTCTTGCCATACACAGTAAGTACTTTTGAAAAATCTGACACATATTTAATTATGGGGTTTTTTTCTTGATTTATTTGGAAACTTTACCAAAGTATTCAGAAGCCCAGAGAAGTGTTGTTATTGTGTAAACCCTAAATCCATACTAATAGTTATACCTCACTTTTTAAAAATTCTTAAGGACATATTATAACCTCCAATTACTGCATGTTATTAACTTTCTGACAGTTCTATGTGGTAGAAGAAAAGTTATAATCATGAGAAATTATAGTTTTCTGTAGTTTCTTTTAAAAAAACAGCTGTATTGAAAAATGTTGAAGTTGCATGATGAGAATTTTGTAACTTGTAAGGAAACTAAAGTTGTATTTCAGATTCCCCTGTTGACGTCTCAGCATTTTCCTTTAGTAATTTAGATGGAGTTTTTGGTATTACTTTTGACTTATTCAGCAAGGTTGATTTCAGCAGCCAGTCATTCATTTTTTTAAATCTCCAGATTTGATGTTTTGCACAATTTCTGGTTTGATGACCTTGAGACCTAACAAGAGTATTTGCAACTGAACACCATATTAGCAAAACAAAACAGTTGCTTAAAATGCATTTATATGACAGGCAGCTGTTTCTCTTTGGATGTATCTGTAACATATTGGCCTGCAAAGAATAAGACTATGGTCAGTAAAACAATCTTTATCAGCAATAGTGTATATTTTTTACTTTGCCTTGAAGCTGAAATCATTTTTGGAAAGTTGTTGATGCTACCCTAATACTACTCCCTGCTTCTTTCTTTCCCACTAATGAAGCTGCAGAAATTAGTACAACAAGGAGCTATGGAGGTAGGGAAATTAAAAGATTCAAAAAGGTATCCTAATATCAGGAATTTTTGCTGCTATGAACTGAAAACTGAAAACACTGTTAAACATTAAGCTACAAGCCAGTCCGTAGAGATTATGGAGACAGTGTCAGAGAGATTAAGGTTTTGCAGTATCAACGTTAGAGCAAACCCATCTCTCCAGTTGCCTTTGATTGGAATGCCTGCATGTATTTGTGTCTAGAAATTCTAGAAATTGTGTTTAGTCAAGTGATGTTGAAATGCAAAGTGTTACTTAGGTTTTTGAGTTTCAGTATTGAATGAAGAATACTTCCGTTTCTCTACTGGTATTTCTTCATTGCTTAATAATTAAATAATTCATGTTGCTGCAATTTTTTTCTAGTTTTCCTTAATGGCCTCCTTCCCAGAGGTACCTTTTGGTATTTTCCTGTTTAGTGTCTGTGCTGTTGTCATCGGCCTTATACAGGTATTGGAGCTATCTATTTACATTTTCACTTTTAAACAGATTTTCTTCTGTAGAACTAAAACTATATTTGTTAACTGTGGGTATAAATGACTACATTTGTTTGTATAGTGTTCTTTTTCAAAGTTGTGCCTGCTGTGACTATAGTGTCTGTGAATAAGATGAAAGTTTGCATTGTCGCTGTCCTGTGAAGCTGATGTATGCAACTAAATCAGCTGATCTGAAAGTCCACAGAATAGTAATTGCTGTCCCACTCTTTAGAAATGCCTTGGGGAAACAGCAATTCCCTTTTCCTGCTGAGGTTCTTACTGAGCCGTGCTGCAAGGCCTGACTGCACATGGGCTTTAAGCCTCAGTCCAGTGGCACTGTTTTTCTCCTGGTGCAGATCCGTGTCGCTTTCTGTTCCTTACTGTGGAGGTCTTCGCTCCTCTTGGTATAAGATCTGTGGCCATGGCAAGCTCTGCAGAGGAGACTAAAATCTCAACATGCAGTGTATTGTGAAAGCTCAGTTTCTAAGACCAGCCCTCCATGTAGCCGTGAAGAATAATGTTGAAAGTGTTTTGGAATTTGATGATTTGTAGTTTTACAGTTTTATATTTGAAATGCTGCAAATACTATGTAATAATTTCAGTAATGCTCTTCTCCTTGCAGGCTCTGATAGTAGTGTATGGATTCTATCACCCACACTTACTGAATCAGCAGATACAAGTGTCTGAAAATCAGAATTTCTATAAACGTCATATCTTAAAGATTATCCTGAGAGGACCAGTGTTATGCCTTTTAGCAGCCATTTTTTCTTTTTTCTTTATTCCTTTGGTAAGTTCTCCTAGTTACCTGACGTCTTAGAGGCAGAGGTTTATATTAGTTGTATTCAGCACTGTGCATTACAATAATGATGTCCTTTTTAAATGTGCAGACTTTCTTAGTTGCCAGTTCATTGGTGTTACAACGACGGCTGCTGCTTCACACTGAAAGTGTTCAGTTCACAGAGACCAATCCGTAATTTGATTCATGGGTTTGGATAGTTTTGAAAGAATATTTTGCTACAATATTTGCTTTACTTGCTCTGCCTGATTTTCTTTAATGCTTCTGTTAATTAGAAGCAGATCTTTTAAACTGTAACTTAGCATCATGCTCATCACAAGTAGGTGAGATAATAGGAAAGGTTACATGAAATAAACATCGTAATTGCTGCAGTAACTCAGGGTGTAAGAGCAAATAGAATAAGTAGACCAATGAGCCAACCTGAATCTCAAACCAGATGTCTTCTTCTCTGTCATCTTTATTAAATGGCAGTGAGTTGCTCCTGCTTACTAATAGCTTTTGTCTTTCTCAGAACCACCACTTGGAACTGAATTGTAGTTTTAGGATGTATCCTGATATTCCCTTTCTCTGTCTTGTTCTTTAGAAAAAGGTGGACTTAACTGAATTTTGAGAAAGATTCCATGGGAATTAGCAGTTTTTAAATAACTCCGCAATTTGTGAGGAATCAGATTGCTGTTGATAAAAGGGTCACTTCTGAGTCCAACCTTGAAAAAGCCTAATTTAACTGAAAATGTGTTTTCCTCTTACACTCACCTTGTTCACTAGTGTATTTTCTTTTATGTTAATAACAGTGAAATTAGTCTCCAAGTTGCTCATGTGCTTAGATCTGTGCTAAGCCTGTGAACACTTGAGACCCACAGATGTGTCTTTGTGACCGAAGTAGTAGAATCATAGACTATCTCAGGTTGGAAGGAACCCATAAGGATCATGTGGGATAGTTCTTCAGCTTCCAAATAAGTTATTACTGCATTTTTGTTAGGAGAATTATTTCCCTCTTTCATTTAGCTTGCTTTATTACTGGTACTAAATTAGCTATTAAAGAGCAGTATTAGGGTGCACTTGCAATATTCAGGAGGTGCATGTGCATTTCAGGTGAGCCTTTTCCATATCATAAAGTCAAGATTTGTTTTTCTCAATGTGTTTATACATAAAGATTAATAGTTTAATGTTAAACTTGTAAGGTAATTTATATTTTGATAACTAAATTTAAACTGTGTTCCATTTTCCTCTCCATAGTCTTACGTACTTCTTGGGATGGTAATCGTTTTTCCATATCTCACTCGGTTCGTTACATGGTGTAAAACCAAGATTGTTGGTGAGTAATAATATTCATAGGAGTATATTCATATATGTTATTAGGTTGTCAACATGTTATCCAAACAGCCTGAAATTTTAGTTTTATTCCCATTTTCAGTCTTGGAACATAGTCTATTTTAAGGTTTATTGCCATGCTTCCAAACAATTTCTCCCTGAATCCCTGCTTTCCCTTAATTTGTGACTGGATTTATGTAAGTCATAACACATGCAAAGATCGTTTCTGAGTGCAAAACCTCTGATTTCTCCTGAATATGCATGGGCACGCACACACACACAAGTACGTGAATGATGGCTGCAGGCCATCTGTTGCTTTTTCCTACTAAAAAGGGAGTGTGAGGACTGAAGAATACAGGAAGCAAGCTCTATGCCTCTCTGTATGCACATTCTTCCCAGCAATATTGTATGGCACCACCTTTTCAAACTGGCAAGCAGAGCACCTATAAATCAAGCTTTTTTAGGATAATTAACTATTTCGGGTGTTACATCTCAGTAACCTAACTACTGTGGTCTAAAGCTGTGCGTTTACTCATAGCTTAAAGCCTAAATCCATACTTACTTCCCTCATGCTCCTTGCTTACACGAACATACTTTTGCTTCTGCCTCATGTGGCAGCAACAATTGACAGGGAGGCAGAAATGCTGAAATGGAAACAGCCTGACTCTCAGGCAGCCCCTGTGCCTACAGCTATGGGAGCAATGCACTTTACAGTCAGGTCGTGTCTGTGGACTTCTCATCCCATCAGATGGCTGACGTAAATTACTGCTGTATAGACTGAGTGGTGATCACACTTACTTTGCATCCTTACTTCATCTGGAAGCTGTAAGAGTTTTCTTTGTCCAGTCTATACTCCTGAAGTGGTGCAGCCTGGCTAGCTGGGCAGTTCAGACCCCAGTCTTCAGGGTTGTCTGACGTTTCTCTAAAAGCTCCAGAGCCCCACCTTTAGACCAAAGACTGGATTTATTTTAAAGCAGGCCATCTGTTGTCCCAGTGCAGACCCGGTGCTCCAGGGAGCTTTTTCTCCCATGTAGTAAAAGTTCTCCACGCTGTCTTAGAGGACCTGTAGCCATTTGCACTTCCTGAGGCACAGCATCTGATTTGTTTAGCTCAGATATTTTGTTCAATTATAGCTTGAAGTCGTTATTCACTTAGTGGAAATAGTCTGCCATACAGTTTGAAGGACAGAGCTGTTTTTGTCCCTGAAGCACTTGTTGTCCTGAAAGCAACATGAACACAGCTGCTGAAAATAGTGGAGTGGCTGACCTGTATGGAGGAACAGCACCCTTCTTTCTACAGAAAGATTTTGGCAGGTGGGAAGAGGGGAAAAGGGAGGTCACAGAAAGTTGTTTAACTACTTTGTTTTATACTGCCTGATTTTGTCTTTGATTAGTAAACATCATTTGTATCCAGGTCAAAGAGATGAAGAGGAGGAACACCGTAGCTTAGAAAGCTTCACTTTTTACCTCAGTGAGCCTCTGAGTAAGGAACGGGTAGAAGCATTCAGTGATGGAGTCTATGCTATTGTAGCAACCCTGCTCATTTTGGATATATGGTAAGGCTTTGTGCTGCCTCTTACACTTTTGCGTTGCTAAATACAATATTAACTTTTGTCTACATGTAATATTTGAGGAAATAAAATTAACCAAACATTGTCTTTGAGTTCTAAAACGTGCCGTGTGATTTTCTGGAAAGACAGAGAACACAAACAAAAGATATTTCTAATGCCCACATTTCAGCACTAGTGATCATCAGTCTGTTTAATGTATGTTGAGGTGGGAAATCTTGAAGAGTAAAGCTTCCTTTTTGCTTAGTCATGTTTTCAGATAAAAGGCTTTTACCAACAAAAGCTGCTTAGTCACTGTGGCAGCTTTGTTGCATTAACTTAAACGAATGCAGGTTTACTTTCAGATTTACTTTCAGACATAATTTATTTGCAGGCCTGTTATTTGAAATGCAGTTTTTGAGTTACAAATTGGATGAGATGGTGGAAGAAGGTGGATGCCTGTTGTTTCCTACTTGGTCAGAGTAAAGCACCATAGTTCACTGTTGCTGCAGGTGTGTTTTCAGAGCCATAATATGCAAATTAAAGCAAGTTTTCTCTCTGCAGTGAAGACAATGTCCCTGACCCCAGAGAAGTTGAGGGGAAGTTCCACGGCAGCCTTCTTGAAGCTTTAAGTGAATATGGTCCGAACTACCTTGCCTACTTTGGATCATTCGTAACGATTGGTCTCCTGTGGTTTGTCCATCATTCGCTTTTCCTTTATGTCACAAAAGCTACTCGATTGATGGGAGTGCTTAACATACTTTCGTTGGCTTTCATCGGTGGGCTTCCACTAGCTTACCAGCTGACCAGTGAATTTGCAGAGAAGTCTCACAATGAAATAGAAGCCATTCAAGTCAGCTGTGTCATCACTTTCTTTGCCAGCATATTTCAGTTTGCCATATGGACTACAGCCCTCTTCAGTGAAAGGGAAACTTTGCATCCTTTTGCTCGATACGGTGGCAAGGAGCATGCCTTCATGTTTGCTAAGCTCGCTCTCTACCCTTGTGTGAGCCTTGGGGCCTTCTTTCTAACGTGTTTGCTAAGTGAATTTAGCACAGCCATTTTCCATCTGATGCAGATTGTAATCCCATTTGCTTTTCTGGCCTTGCGCATTTTTGTTAGAATTTCTTTAACCGTCATAAAGTCAGTGATGTCTCTCTCCAGACAGAAGGTTGTGTTGTTAGAGGAAGAGGAGGCCTGTTTGTCTCCTACTGAAACACTGTCCTAAATTTCTGTACAGTGCATGTGAAGTTATGACATTAACTTCAGTTCTTCTAAGTCATGTTATCCTCATGTGTGGATTATATTGGTCTAAACCAAAGCCTGCACTGGCTATAACTGGGGTGTATTTAAGTTTCACTTGGTCATGCTTGAGACCCTTTCTCCAAAAGTTGTAATTGAAAACATTGGGCAAATAGGGAATACAAAGAAAAGCATGTTCCTCTTCCTTCAGAGTTACCCTCTTGGAAGAAGTGCTTCTTGATGTGTAACTGCAGTCATGATTGGTTAAGAAGCACACAGATACCCCGAAAAATAGCCATTTTTTTCTTATGTACAGCAGTCGTTATGGCAGCCAAAGACAGGTATAGAAGGTAGCTGTGCTACTGTAAGACAGAGAGTGGGGTTGGGAGACATGGGGACTTCTGGATCATGGTAGAATGTTTGTGCACATGGGTTGTTGTTGATTTTTTGTTTTGTTCTGTTTTGTGGTTTTTTTTTTAAATTTTGAAAACTACTCATGTTTGGCTCTGAGCATGAGTTTAGATGGGGATTCTAATTATGACCCATGTGCAGTCTTCCAGGCTACCTGACTGAACACACGTTCTTCAGGCCTATCTGTTCTTTCAAAGAAAGATGTATTTAACAAATGAGGATTCATGTGGTTATGTATCTAAAGTTTGAACTAGAGTTGGTATCTCCCAGGGAAGGCACTCAGAGGACTGCGGGAATAGAGGTAAATTTATTTTGAGTTCTGAAGCAGCTGCTAATCTGAAATACACGTTTCAGTTTCTCAGGCTTTTTGTGGCTGTTTCCATGCCTATTGAAAGTAATATCCTTCGTGTATTCTGAGGGCATGATGTGATATTCAGACAGTGTATGAGACTTCCCTGCCACATATGGGAGTTCCCTATGAGGTAAAGGAGTTGAGTTTTTCCCTAAGAAGAGGGTAACAAAGGGATCACACAAATTTCAGAGTCTCAGCAGGACAGCAAAAGAAACTACCCCTGTAGAAGTTCCCGTCCATGGCATGTTGAAGTCTCTTACACTTACGTGCAGTTTGACAGCTTTATGCTTATCAAACGTTGCCCTGCAGAGAGCTGTACAGAAGGAGTGGGCAAAGTCATCTAGTTTCTGGCTGCCCGGGAAGCCTTTACATTTCTTTTTTGCAGAGCCATTATTTTCTGTCTTGAACTGTCTTAGTGCCTGATAACTTTTATGCCATATTTAAAGGCATTTGAGGAATTTTGTTGTTCCTCTTAAAAAAAAAAAATCAAAAATACTGTGACAAAATATGCCTGGAGTGATTGTTAGTGAAAAGAAATTCAGATGACTTGTTTCAGTTCAGATGAGTCTTGAAAGCCCTTGTGCTTTCAGTTTAAAGCACCTTGGTACCAATACATAATTGTTAGTATGATGTACTTCTTGTGGGAAGTATGTTCAGATACTCAAGGGGTTTTAGACCTGATTGAAGTTAAATGACTTGCAATAGGATTCTGCATTGTGTTGTGTCTTGCAGGGTTTTTCTGATACTTAATAAAATCACTTTTTGTTCTATATGGTCTTGTTTCTAATGAACAGCAGGCACATAATAAGCAGTGGATATGTGTATTTGTAATAAATTTCAATCAGTGAAAAAACAAAGCTTCTAGCCCTTTATTTCTGCTTGGTGAAACTTAAATCTGATGTCTACAATTAAAATGATGTTGGACATCTTTTTATTTTTTCTTCTTCAGAGTCATCAAGCTCCCTTCCAACCTCAAGCACTCTGTGATTTTTTGTGAAACACCAGAAAGCTTTTAATGTAATGCAAGGAGGTAATTTGTTCTGCAAAAAACAAGAGTTACTTTTATTTGCTTGTAGTCAGGATATCCAAATGATTCATTATTCACCCCAAATTTAGTAGTACTTCAGAAACTTGAGGACAAAGTTGACCTGAGGTTTTGTATAAACAGAGTTGCTTTAGGATCATTCTGATAGTTTTGGTAAGTTCTCAAGAAACAAACTGCATTTCCAAACAAGGCATTAATTTGAATTGTGTGATTTCAAGTAGAAAGAACATTCTTGAATCTAACTACAACTAGCTGTTCTTCACAGAATTACTAGAGACCACAGGTTTTTGTCTCTGGAAAAATTAAAGTGAAACACTTGTAATGACTGTGTTAATCCCAGAATTACAGAATGAATTCGGTTGGAAAGGTGCTCTGGAGCCTGTCCACTCCTGCTGTTTAAAATAGCATCAACTATAGCCGACCAAGTTGCCCACTGCATCAGTAAAGGAAGATCAGCACATCTGTTCTACCTGTGTATCATCAAAAAGAATGAAGGGCAATAGTGATTTTAACTCCCAAGGATCAGTGCTTTTTGTTTAAACATCCAGGGCAGGGGTGTGTTAGGTCCTGGTTTCTCACATCCAGTTTCTCGCATGATGACATTCAATTAATTGCTCAAAAGCATTAAAAAGTGGAGCATTTTGTTCCTTTGAATAAATCAAGCTCAATCAGTAACTCAGTAAAGCAAAAGCTCAAAAAATTAGTGCTGATTCAAAAAGACTGGCTAAAGAGCAGAATCTGCTGTTACTGGCGTATTCTCCCTGTAGAACTGATTTTTTTTTAGAAAGATAAGAAACATGTTTCTTTTTTCTCAACCTGCCTTTGGAATTGGGAACTTTTAACATCTGGGACTTATTTCCCTGCCTAAAAGTAATTGGTATTTAGCACCCACGTTCATGTGAGTGACAAAACCAAATCAGCACTGAATTTGTTAGCCTGGGTCGTTAGAAAGTGGTGGCAGGTACGCAGAAAAGCGCATGAGGTGGCTGTTTAAATATTCAGTGTATTTGAAAATAAGTGTTACAGTAATTCATGACCACCACAGTTTGCAACTTCTTCGTAGTAGTGAAGTTGAAAAACGCTTCTGGCTAATATATGGTCTAACTTGGATTGTTTGCTTTTAAAACTGGTATGATAGCATCTGGAGAAATGCCAGACTGGGTTCTAGTTCTGCAGGTGTCAGTCTCCAAAATCAGCGTATGTGCTCATCACNAGCTTCTCTGGGCAACCCGTTCCAGTGCCTCACCACCCTCACAGGAAAGAACTTCTTCCTAATATCTAATCTAAATCTCCCCTCTTCCAATTTAAAACCATTACCCCTCGTCCTGTCCCTCTCCAGCTCTCCTGTAGCTCCCTTCAGATACTGGAAGGCTGCTCTCGGGTCTCCCCGGAGCCTTCTCTTCTCCAGGCTGTACAGTCCCAGCTCTCTCAGCCTGTCCTCATAGGAGAGGTGCTCCATCCCTCTAATCATCTTGGTGGCCCTGCGCTGGACCTGTTCCAACAGTTCCATGTCATTTCTCTGTTGAGGACTCCAGAGCTGGACACAGTACCCCTTTTAAAAAGGATTATTTATGGTGGTTGGTTTTCTTTTAATAAATGTGCATGATTACCTACATTCCCTTTAATGTCTTACTAATATAGCACTTATGGGAATAATTTAAAAACTTTAGGACACTATAAATGAACGGCATGCTGAGGCTCTTCCAGCAGGCTCCCTAGGAGACAAACATTTCTGACCTCTGTCAGTGAATTCCGGTGACCAGGAGCAGAAAGCAGCACGGTCAACCAGAGCTGTAACAATCGCATATTTATATCCTTTTGCTGCGTATTTTTAGCGTTAGGAAGGATCTGAAGCTACCGTCAGCGTCGCGCACCC
>VXBW01003919.1:362805-374377 GCA_013400375.1 Thinocorus orbignyianus | reverse complement strand
AATACCTCTTGCATTGGGTAAAGTTCCAGTGTGGGTGGGAAGGGTGCTACAAGCCTTGTTAGTCATCCCACACTCCTGTCACGCCGTTCTGTCCGGGCAGTACAGGCGATTACCAAGTGTGAGCCAGAAAGAAGGCGATGCTGAGTACCTGCAGCAGTGGTTGCCTCAGCGCCGCTGTTGCGGAGGGAAGCCTTAGAGACACTCATGCTCCCGTGGAAATGGGCCACCCTGGAGAAACAGGCTCCTCCACTAGCACCCCACCCTGCGTGTCCATACCCCTCTCCACCTGCATGCACAGTCCCCCATGGAAATACAGGGCAGCACGCCTGCCCCGGAACTGTCAGGGGCAAGCTGTGCTCCAGGTGCATGCTGGCAGATGTGGCACAGCTGACCACGGCCCCAGGTCCTACCAGCATTGCTGGGCAGGTGCCCCATGCTCCTAGTGCAGGAAGCCTTGCTGGAGCATCCTGCAGCACTCTGAGCACCTTTTCATTGGGCACAAAGGGCCGGAAGATTAGCTGTTTCCCATAAAATGAGGACCTAAGAATCTTTTCTCGATGTTTAAGTGTACAGTGGCTTGTGATGATCTGTAACACGATAACCTTGGGGCATTTTTTCCACTAAAAAACCCAACTTGTTTGACTTTGTGTGATGAAAACCTCCTACATGGTTCTTAATGAAATTGAGACATACAGTATGCAGTGGCATATTTAGCTTTCATACAGATGTACCCATTTCTATATTTTCCTGAAAGACAGTGACAGAAGCTTAGTGACAGAAGACTACATCTTGCTTACTGTATTGAGACACAGATAAATGATGACCAGGTACCACCATATCTCTAGTTTTTCTTTTACTGGCAGTATTTTTGTAATGCAAAACAAGATACTGAAGGGTAAAAGCACTGAAGGTAGCAGGAGTAATAGAAGAAGAAGAAAATCCCCAGCAAAACATATCTCCAAGCACTTTAAAAAAAAAAGAGAGAGAGAGGAGTAAAGAAGGATGTCTCTATTGCTGCAAGAGTGCAATTGAATGTTCTTACATAGTTGCATGAGTAATCACAGAAACTAACTTTTATCTGAAATAAGAGTACAAGTCATCAGTCTTTAAAATGTCTGGAGGGGAATCTAGAAACCAGACTTCTCTGAAGAGGAGGAGGGAAGGAAGGAGGGTTGGTACTGATTGGAAGAGGACCGTGTTAAATAATGTTGGCATCATGAGGCAAACCAACAAATTTAGGAGATGCCACGACACAGGTTGCTCGAGTAACTGTATGTGGAATTGTAGTGGTAACAGTGTCTCCTTGCAATCATGTTACAGGGCAAAGCCTTGGTTAGCGCAGTGTGGATCCTGCTCATGAAGACGCCAGCTACTGGGTGTTGCACAAATGGCTCCATGCTTTAGAGCAGCAGCCTGTTCAAATTCTCAAAGTGGCCACAGAACTATTATTTCTGTGAACCATTTCTTGGATTTATATGGAATCGTAACTTTTTTGAGCAGTTCAAAACTTTACCATGGTCAGTTTTCATGTTTTATGCCTACCTGCAGACTTCTTTCTGATATCCTAACAGACACAGGCTTATATATGATAAATTTGGCGCTTCAGTTTCCCTACTTTGTAAGCTATGATTGCATACATTGTGAATCACGTGAGGTTGTATGGAGCAGGATATGAGTTCAACTGGCCCAATCAGCTTTGGAGTCAGAAGTGTTTCAGTACAGGAGAAATGTTCTTCCATAGTCATGCAACCTGATTTATTGGGGCAAATGTTGTTCTGATCTGCCACATGTCATCTGACATCAGGAGCATTAAATGGAACAGACAGGACAGAACTGGCTCCTCACCATCAGGAAGAGATGATGCAATTAAGGCAAACGAGATCTAGTCCTTCCCTGGTTGATCATAAACCTAATTAAAATAGCAGAACAGTCCAATCAGGGATGTATTTGTAAGCCATGATATTATTATTATTTTTTTTAAAAGCATGGGCATTCTCATTTTGGGTGGTATATATTGTATTGGTAACAGGTCTAAAGTATGCTACAGGTTTTGGAAGCTGGAGCTGTTCCTCCGTTACAGGTTATTCCATCTGCCATATAAAAAGAAACAGAGAATTAGAGGTACAATCACAAATGTCCTTTTCAGTCATTACAGGAGTTTTTTAGCACTTATAAGTAATTCAATGATTAATGTAGGTCCTGCCTATAGTACCCATATCTAGAGCTGTCTGCCGTGCAAAATCACCAGACTTGTAAGGCTGCTTGGAGAGAGCGTTTTAGAGTTCCTCAGTTAAATACTGATTATTTAGGAAATAATTTCCCAGAAATTTACCAAGTCATAGCTAAAGCACTCTGTGTTCAGTATTTCAACTTAATTACTATGGATTAAACTGAGATAAGGCATGTAGACAGCTCTAATAATTTCCAAACTGTGTTATTTGAGGAATGTCCACCCCATGGGCTGTTGGTATTTGGGTCTAGTTTAGAATAGAAGGATACTCCAAATGCAGTGTCTGTGGAGTGAAGGCACCAAATTCTTACGGGTGTTTGCTCAGACGCTTGGGAGAGGCCAGGAGGGCCTTCTGCTTCCACTTCTCTGGGAGTCAAACAAATCCTCAGGCTATGAAACAAGTTTTCACCCAACAGCCACTGCAGCTGACGGATTTCAGTGCTACTGACGCTACTGAGACTGAGCCCACACAAGAAAAATGGATTTGTCCCACATAAACTGTAACTAGGTACTACTACTGCTGCCTGCTACTAGGTAGTACCTAATCTGGGATAGAAATGGGATTAACTGTAATTCCTCAAGTGTTCTCACTGGGAGTATGTTAGTTTTTCTTAACTCCTGCTTTATGGCCTGCAAGACAGCACATCAGCCACAGCTCTTGTGTACAAAGTGATGTCTCCCTGCTCTGTTCCAGGGACCACGTATACTGCAAAGGACTTTCTGCTGTTCCCAGCTGCATGAGAACTCATGGTGAAGGTAGTCTCACTAGCTTCTCAAGCACCAGCTCCTGGGCATTTGAGTAGGTGGCCTTTTTTGACAGCCTGACATGGTGTCAGGTTTGAAGACAAGGCATCTTCAGCCTTGCCAGTGGAGCAAGACTGAGGGAACTTGTTTTGGGCATCTGACTATTAATTCAGCTAAGCCTGATGCAGATCTGGGGGAGTATCTGTAAGTGTTTTTGAGGTAGGAATGAAAAGCTTAATATTGTTTCTGACCTTTCTTTGCAGCCATCTTCTCTTCCTCTTTTTTCTTTTCTTCCTCCAGTGCTTTCATTTTTGCATCATACTCATCAGCACGAGTCTTCCACTCATTTCTGTTGTTCAGCAGCCCATCAAGCATAGGCTGAATTTCCTCGTGGAAACGGGAAAATTCCTAACCAAAAGACACCTGTCAGCACAATGCAGCGCAGAGGCAGTGCTTGTCCATCAGACCCCGGGATGGACCCAGACACTTCACCTCCCAGGCTGGCTCATGCAGGAAAAGCATTAGCAGCACAAAGCAGGACCATGCTGCAATTCCCTGAAGAGGGGCAGCTGTTGTCTCCTCTACCTGCCCCTCTCCCCATGACTGGAGTTTCTGCCTTGGGGCTCACTTACCTGGGATTTGAACCCCTGTTGAGAAGGATGGGATGTGCAAGGGTGCACTTTGCTTACCTTATAGACAAATGTGCACACAAAGTCGATGAAACCCACTTGAAGCTTTGGAAGCTCAGCAGCTTTCCTCCGGTCCATCATGGGCTGTGGGTGGACACAAGTTCACCATGAGAACACTTCATTGAAAAACATGCCTCTATTTCCTCCCCAAAACTGCCTTGTTGTTTCAGCCTAGCAGTTCTGCCATGCTGTCCATAAGAGCCGTCCATCACAGCACTCTTCCTCTGCTGCAGAGGAGACAAATGGGCTCGTTTCCTTTGCCATTCTAGCAGAAATTTTAGATAGATTTTTCAGTGTCAATGACTGCATCAGTAACCACTTTTCCAGTGGATTTTAGCAGGCATTGTGATTTCAGGAAGAGACACAGTGCTCTGAGAGCAGCATTACTTGTAGTAAGTCTCTGCTGGGACTTGCTGTCTGAACTGAACTGTCTGACTTTTGCATTGTACTTACAATAGGCTGTTGCTGAAGGACGCTTATTTCTAAGTCTCCTTGCTCCCAGAACTCAGCTGCTACCAGGAGAGCTACCTACATTGCCAAGGAGTGAAAAAGAAAAGTTAGCACGCATTTCAGCTATATAACTTGATTCATTTCAGTTCTAACCATGAAGTAAATCTTACTTCCAGCCCCTCCATTTCTTAATGTCCAGCCACAGCCCCAGCCTTTCTCCTGGGAAGGGCAGCAGTGGCAATGGGATTGCACTCCAGTAGTAACAGTTCAACAGTCTTACTGCACTGCAGTTCATTATTCCACTGCTCATCTATTAAGATACGTTTTCAATGTGTCCCCTTCAAGGATTTGCTTTTTTGTCACAGTTGTGCCTGGCAATCATGATTTTCTCAGTTGTCCTTTCTCCATGCTGAACAGGAAGGTGAGTTTTATTTCTTCTATCATCCTTTAAATTTTTATGTTTCTTACTTAGCAACTGTTCAAGTACAGCTTAGGAAAGAATTCCTAAAGGATATCAAACAACTGAGCAAACAGCAAGTATTGCTATGAAAACCCCAACCCATATGTTGCATGCAAAAAAAGTCACCGTAACCCAAAAAGCTAAATATTTGGGCCTTTTTTCTTTTATTTTTTTGGCAGCCATGAATTTTCTACAGAATTCACAACTATTCTGTTAAAGATTAGTTTATCCATCAAAAACATAGTTATTCTGAAGTAATTTTGGTAGGAGACTTTGAACCAGCTGTCCTGATTTCTCTCTAGACAGAGGTAATTTTCTTTCTAGTAGCTGCTGTGTTTTGTATTTAGTATGAGAATGATGTTGATAATACATACTGGTTTTGTTCTTGCTAAGTAGTGTTTATATTAAGTCAAGGACTTTTTTTATCTTCCCATAGAAGCTGAGAGGGACCACAGACAGGACAAGCTGGTCAGAGGAATATTCCGTACCATAGACATGATGCTCAGTATATAAATGAGGGCTGGCCAGGGGACAGAGTTCTGCGATTACTGCTCAGGACAGGCTGGGCAACTGATCACTGGGTGGTGAGAGCAACTTGCCTTGGCCACTTTATTTTTGTATATCATTTTACCATTACTATTGTTCTTATTTTTGTCTTCCATTACTGTTCTATTAAACTGTCTTCATCTCAGTCCACAAATAGGTTTTTCCCTCCTTTTTCTCCCTCTGAGAAAATTTCTCCTTACCCTACTGAGGGGTAGAGGAATGAGTTAACAGTTGCATAGTCCTGGTTGCCAGCTGGGGTTAAACCACAACAGCACTTTAGGAAATTGTATTACTTTAAAGCTAGAGAGATTTAAAAATGTATCAAGCACCTGACCTTACTCTGGACTTCCCAAGGCTTTGTGATTGCTGACAAATCACAGGCAGTCATCATCATGGCCCTAAAAAGAGGAAAGAAATGAGTTCCTTCTCTGCAGCGTGCACCCTCTCTCTTCCAGCCTCAGGATGCTCACGTCCCAATACCATGTCAGAGTTCTCCCCCAGTCACTGCTGAAGTGACAGATAAAGAAAGATCCTTTGCTGTAGCAGCCTTGGCTCTGACTGGGACATTCATTAAAGATTGCTGTCTTGATTAAAAATGGCTTTATGCTAGGGAACTGCTTGCGTCTGGCACTAGAGTGGCTGCTAATTTAGTCATTGCTGGGCTGAACTTCTTGATTTGGAGTAGCATCTCTAGCTCCTGCACAGAGGTGTAATAGTGCAGACTGCGGTGAGGCTGTGGGTGCACTTCATCACCAGTGCAGAGAGTTCTGCAAAGTGTATGTCTAGTCCCAACAGCAGCCTTGTGCAACTCGGTTGCCACTGGGAAGAACAGCTGATACTCTTGATTAGATTCCCATAGTTCTGCCATTGCAGCCTTCCCTTGCTTGTGGCCTACAGAGTGGTCTGGGAGGAGCTGTTAGGAGTATATGACAGGAATAACACTCCAAAACCAGTCACTTATCTGGATAAAAAATGGCTTTGAACTTTTCGCCCTGTTTTATTCTTTCTTCTCCAGAAGATCAGATTTGAATGTAATGTATCATGTGTTGATGATTTTGTGCAAAGTGCAGCACAAGGCATGTTCTGGAAGCTCTCACCAGGCAACCACATCACTAGTCTTTTCAGAGCAGCTTACTCACATGACAACCTCTTTTTTTGTTGTCTCCAGAGACAGGTATTCAGTCCATGCAGTTGTGCTGTCATATGTCTTCGACTCATCAACGATCTTTTGAAACATTGTTCTCTTTCTTTGAGAGGGAAAAAAGAAAAAAAGAAGAAGAAAAAAAAGCTCTAAAACAAGGAAACAGAAGTGTTAAAAACAAATTTGTGATTCTGGTATTGATAACCCTTCCAGAAGGGTTTCCAGATGTTACTGTCCTGATATTTAGATCCTCAAGTAAGCCCTCAACAGCACAAACTATCACCTGCTTCTCTTAAATAGGGGAAACTAGTCTAAATTACTTAAAAATAACTGGTGAGACATGAGCAAGACTTGAAAGTATGACGTACTGCAAGTTATGTCAGCTGAGAAATGCTTCCACCTTTGTTGGCAGCTAAGGAAGGCTTTTCCTCTGAATGTTAAGCAATCTGTGGAAACCTAGAACTGATTTAGGTATTTGTAAAGGTACCTGGCTTTATATACTTAGCCTGACTCTGTTAACCTTATATTATTAACCTCAACCCATTATTCCTTTCTTTACAGGAAGGAATTTATAGAATATACACCCATGTTTTGAGTGGCATGAAGTTTGGAAAAATCTGCTGCTTCATTGCTAGCAGAGAAGACATTTAGGCCAGACACACAAAGTGGTTTGCATACGTGCTCTGTCTGTATTGTTTTGCCTGGACCTAATCTCAACCAAACCTTAGCTTGCAGATCACGGACCAAGAAGGGCAAAGACTCGCTTGTTCCCACCTACTAAGGAGGCGGTGGCATCTGCTCCTATAGAACCACCCTGTCTCTGGAGTTGAAGGACTGGGTATTGCACCATCCCTCATACTCCTCGTTTGTGGGCTTTTTGTATTTCACACCATCACAGAATGGTATGGGTTGGAAGGAGCCTTTGGAGATCATCTAGTGCAACTGCCCTGCCAAAGCAAGTTCACCCAGAGCAAGCTGGACAGGAACCCAGGAGGGCTTTGAGTATCTTGCATAATCATTTTTAGTGCAAAACACAGAAGCAGTCTCTGGTCTTGGCACTGTATTTTGAAAGCACATTTTGAAAGCTCCTTGACAATTAGGAGTCATATGTTGTTGAATTCCAGCCTGATGTCCCAGTAGCCCTGTGTATGCTGCTCCAAGATATTTTTGGCATTCGGGTGTGAAATAGATCGTGAACTAGATATTCACCTACAATAGACTGCTTTTTACTTGTGTTATGCTCATCTCCCAAAGAGGTTAATGTAGCCCTAGCAAGGTCATTCACCATTTATGAGTACTTTTAGAGCTGAAGTGCTAGGCAAAAAATAAATAAATCAGGCATCTCTTTCTGTTAGGGGATCATATAGCACTGCCTTATTAGAAACAGAGGGTTGACAAGTCATGTATGTGATCTAATAAGCAGAAGTTCAAAGTTCTTTTGAGGTTCTTATGAGTTGCACCCACCAGCTCTAATGTCAGTATTAAAGGCAGCCTCCCAGATTCAGTGTCTGTGAAGAAGATTGCTGCATGGAGGGCCTCTCAGTTCAAAGCATCATGTTTTGCCTAGCTGCTTTCTGCCCCTCACACACGGTGGACGTGACCAACTTACTTGAAGTAGAGTGCCAGGTCTGTTGCTATAATGGCAATTTCCATCAGGTGAATCATGTGCTCATGTTGCCTGCGGTTGAGGTTCTGACAAATATTCAGTGACTGAAAAGAGAAGGAAAGGAGCTGCAATACTCAGGCACTGTGTCCCTGTGTCCTTGTGAGTTACTGATCATCACACTTTGTCAAATGTGCTCACTTTTTTTTTTTTTTTTAAATAACTTCAGCTTGCTGCCGTAAAGTGCAAGGGATGTGAGCTCCATTCACCATATGTTGGTGCCTGGTCTCCCCTCGCGTTCATTGTGTGGGGGCGGTGTCCGGAATCTTGTTTCACAGTGTGTGCCCAAACCCTGTCCCCTGGTCCCAGTGTGAATTTGCCTGAAATGAGAAGTTAGCTGGGGGACCGTGTCAGCCTCAGCCCTGTCACAGGGGCTACAGAAGGACAGTCCTGTATTTAACGTATTCCTTTGGGAATAGTGATGAGGCTTCTAAAGAAACCAAGTGATGCTTTTAGGAAGCCAAGTGTTTTGGTCCTGGGTGAGCACAGGGTACTTAGGAGTACTTAAAGAATGAGGCAGCTGCAGCTCCTCGGATATTCAAGCCAAGAAAGGTCTTATGCTGACAGCTCTGCTGTTGTGGGAAAATGTCCCTGATAGTAAATTATTCATGTTCTTACATTACAGTTCATTACCAACCTCTTCAGAGAGCAAGAATTTTCCAAATTCCAAGTGATGTCTCTCTAAAATTGAGGATCCATGAAGCTTAGCTAGAGGATTTTGAGATCTGGTTGCATAAAGGAAAAATTGTTAGTGCAGCACTTAAGAACAAAAAAAAAAAAAAAAAAAGTGTCCTATTTTATATTTGATTTTGTCACACACACAAGCTCAACTCATTTTAAAAGGCTGAAGAATACTGTTTTTAATAGCTAATGAGTTCAATCTAGTAATAGGCTTTTGTGACACTGCTTATAACTATTTGGACACTGTATAAAACAGTCTTCCAACTACAAATTTCACCCAAAATATTGTTTATGACTGGACTGTTATTATTTAACATAGTAAGCTTGTTTAATTCCTGAATAACTACATGGTCATATATAGTAATAGGAACTGTAAAAACAGCAGTACTTGGACACCTTCCTAGCTGAAAAGCAAGACCCTCTTGTATCCAAAACAAAAGACAGCTTCACTTACATTTTTCCAGAGCTCCAGAAAACAGTAAGACCGTAGGCCAGTAAGCACTGCAGAAGATTTGTGATCTGACACTACTTCAAGTGAGCAGCAGAGGCTCAACTGGTCCATGAAATCATGCAACTGTTTTCTGTAGCTAGTAACTACCTACAGAGACCAGCACCCTCATACTTATAGGTGCTTTGCTCCTGCAGATGGTGAGCGCAGTGCCATTCATGATGCTTTCCCCATAGATACCTTCCAGGAAAGGGTAGTCTTCTTATGTTCAGAATGCTGCTGGTGGCATCCTGAGTCTCCTATGATGCTCAGGCTACTAAATGCCTGCACTGCACTTGTTCCACCCTGTAATGGTAATGTAGACTCCTACTTTAACCACAGAAGGTTTGCTAGGATGCAAAGAAAGCCCCAGAGAGTTCTACAAAATTTCAGTTTCCTCACTGGCTGAAGCATAAGCCCAAATGCTGAAGCAAGCTGAAAAGCAAGGTTATTTGCAAAACAGCGTTGTTACCCTTGTGTATAAAACAGAGCTGTGCTGGAGTTTGTGTGATCACAGTCTGATCCCACTCCACACAAGAACAACAGTAAATGGTTTGAGAGGAAGGAAAGTGCATACTTCATTTGGTAAAGGTTGTTGGTTCCTCTGTGGTCAATATCGTGGCACAGAGCAGCAGTTACCATTGCAAGGGCTTCAAGGTCTGTGTAGTAACGCTTCAGTTTGCCAGTCTGGAGGGTAAGAATTTGCATGTTGTCTGTTAGCATTTCTTACAGGAAAAGGCACTGGGCTGTGACTGCTCTATGCTGGGGATCTCCTCGTTGAAACAGTCCTGGAGAACTGAAAATACTTGTGAAGCTAAATGCAGTACAGAGTATACTTTAGTTAAAATGGGGAAGTAGCTGGCACTTAAATGGTTCAGACTCAAGTAGGTATGTGTGTCGTGCATGTGTGCTCAATGCCCACCTGCAATGTTGGCTGCCTATAGCAGACACCCTGCTGCTCATAAGCATCCCTCCAGTCACTGGACACAAAACATTTTGGAAAGGGGCTCTGCATCTTTCTGGGCAATGAGTTCAATGCGGTCTTCCAGCTGAAACGCCCAAAGGAGTGGTGGAGCGTGGCAGGCATAATTCTGCTGCCAGCTGCGTGGGCCATACCATTTGCACTGCGTCCTAGTGCTGGTCCATACCTGGTGTGGAGCAGCAGACTGACATCTTCATTTTCTGTTGGGACACTTGTTGCCCCGAGACCCTGTGAGAAATGGCACTTTCCACATTCACACTAACCGTAGACTTAGACCTGTGCCTGTCTGCCCAGAAATGGAAAGTTTGAGATTGTCTCTGTCCCAGCCAGCTAATTTCAGCCTGGCTCTTACTTTCAGGAACTAGTTGAGGAAGGGAAGTCCTGTAGTGTCTCTCCCCTACCCTGCAGAAGGATTTAATCTGGAGGCTATTCAACACTATACACATCTGTACCTACGAAAATCAAAGCACTCCACTCATTGGGCAGTATTGGCTGCAGCTTTATGTGTAATGCAAGGGCTGTCACTTAAGGCAAATTAGCCGGACCTGTGCTAGGAGTAACAAAGTCTTATCCCACACCAGAATTCAAAAGGAGCCCTGCATATCTCCGAGGCGCAAGAAGACCTCCTGTAAATAAGGCTACGCCTCAGAATTAGCTGGGGTGTTGTTACCTTACCATCAGGAGTGTGAACATGGTCTGTGCGACATTGAAGCCATGGCGCCAGTTGTGGTAAGTTATCTTCCTGTAGCCTTTGCTGACGGAGTACACAAACCTTACCAGAACCTGCAAATCAGGGAAGAAGATGCTAGTTTGTGTGATGAAGCTCCTACTTGTTGCTCTTACAATAAAGAGTACGTCCACGAGTCATGGATGAGGTTCTGACAGGCTTTACAGAGGTGATCCCAGAAAGGAATGGGAAGTTGTAATATCATCAGGCATCCTTGACAGTGTTGCTATACTAAAGCCTAGTGGGGAGCTAAAGGGGACACTAAAACTTAACTCTCTGCCTTCTAATACCTTTCCCTGGGTTTTGGTGGTGTTTTGGTTTTGGTTTTGTTTCTTTGTTTGTTGGGAGGGGTGTGTGTGTTGGGGTTTTGTGTGTGTGTGTATGTGTGTGTGTGTTCTGGTTGGTTGGTTGGTTTTTTAAAGGAAAATAAAACCACAGAAATGCCTAGCTGGGAAACAAGAAACAGCAGTGTCTAGAGGAAAAGAGATTTCACCCTGATTTTTGTGAGTTTATTGAATTTGTGTGTTACCCTGTGTTGTCACTTAAAAGATTTATCCCTCCCATGTCCTGTGATTTACTAATACTGATACCTCTTTTCAAGAGATACGGCTCCATAGATGTAGAGAAGAGTGGTATGTATATCACCTAATATATTACAATATTACAAACTATTTTTTCCCTTTGCATTCTACTTCTTCATGTGTACTGCTTCTTGTAGCTATATAGATTTTCTCATTGGAGAGCTAATTAATTATGTGTAAGTATTCATTTT
>VXBW01003919.1:306488-362689 GCA_013400375.1 Thinocorus orbignyianus | reverse complement strand
TTAAAATCCCAGCTGCTGAGAGTGGCAGGAAAGCATGGCTACTTTTCACACTTGTATTAGGGGCTAGTTATTCCAGAGTACGCATTTTGAATACTTTTTGACATTAAGAAGCACAGAAGTAAATCCCATTCAGAGCCATTGTCTTCCCTCCTACTTCACAGCCTGGGTTTCCAGGGTGAAAATTGTTGCTGCAGGTACCTCTAGATCCCACTAGATGGAAATAAACCTCACAGAATGTGTCAAGAAATCCTTTGTGGGGAAGCAGAGCTGCTGAAATACTGGTTTTACAAGTCCTACAGGGACTTGAACTATGACAAAAGCTGTGAATTTGTACATCAGGGGCTGTGGGGTCCTTGCTCCCACAAGGTCACACCACCCCCTGTGGCCAGCAGTCAGGAAGTTGGCACAAACTGCATCAAATGAAGGCATGTCCGTATTTGCAGGGTGAAGAAGAACAGAGGGACTTGCCAGTGTGGGTTTTGGCATACGGTGGCTGAAATCTATAGGGTACTGTCACGTTTTAGTAGAGATGGGCTATATTACAGGAAATTAAACACACACACAACTGTGCACTGCCCCATGTTCCACCTGTAAACTCTGCTTGTACACCGCAGTGGAGGGTGGCATTAGACACAGCAAATGCAGGCGATTTCTGCCATGGTGTAGCCCCCATCTATATAACCCTGACAGCAAACCCACACCTGTAGCAGACAGTGCGGAGCAGAAGAAGCCAGCTTCAAGCTCCAAACTCACATGGAGCAACTGGGCTGAGAGGGGGTTCCCTGCTCTGGGCAGGGTGAGGGGCCTCAGGACCGATACTCCTCTCTCTGAAAGCCCCCATGAACACAGACCTCTGGCTACTCAGTAAGCTGCATAGGGCACACACGGGGACCTCAGCCACATGGTGAGTCTGCTGGCCACCCAAGATGACAGTCCTTGAGTGTTGCCAGCTCCTACCTCCTGCGGGATCTGGAACTTTTTCACCACGCCAAGCTCGTAGTACATCTGAATGCCGCACTTCACCAGTTCTAACTCAGTGCAGTCAAAATCGGAGAACCTGAACTCATAGATTTCAAACTTGGTGGGCCCTGGAAGTTCTTCTTTCTGTAAGAGAGGTGGGATGTTTTGTTACTGTGCAACTTATGTCATCCCTAGAAACACCTGGAATGGGCTTTGCTTAATTAAAAATTTATCAAACTGCTGTTGGGAACTTTCCCTTACTGAATATAACTCTTAAATAGACTGAAATGCAGCTTTTCATGGTAACCCCATTAGTAGGGAAAGAGGGAGGACATCTGTGGTAAAGCACAAGAAATATTGCTTGTTTTCCATTAAACATTTTTCTTGTTGAATTGATACAGTTTTGAGACTCTAAGCTTAATATGTCTTACAGAGGAAAACTACAGCCCTCCATGTTTACTCCGGTGAACAAAATGCATGACAGGGCAAGGTGACAGTTGTGTTTTCCAGGTGGACTTTGAACAGTTTGAGATAAAGTGGCAGAGAGCAGATACTCTCTGGGAGCTGGGATTCAGTGTCACTTGATAATAAACTTAAGCTCCCATGCCAGGGAAGGGCAAGGTGTGCTTTGCCTTCACCCTTCACCAGGTGCCCTGTTGATGTGTACCAGTGCATGAGCACTGGAAACTCTTCCCTGTATCCACCCAGGCAGTGTTTGTTTGCAAAGGTTGTCCATTCCAGTGCTATATTGCTCTTACCAGGATGCTTGCCAGCTCCTCTTCCTCGCACTCGCTTGGCTCCTTTCCCAGCTTTTCTCGTGTTGGCTGCAAAGAGTATGGACCTGTTAAACTGACAGCAGAACCCCACTGGACTTTGTGCTGTGCAGCTTTAGGGCAATATAGGGCAGCTCTTATGTGCAAATTGTGTTTTCTCCATGGACCTTACTTCTATTTCTGATATTTCAACCCATTCTTCCTGGTAAAAATATTCTCTTTCTCATTAATTTTGGCTCACGTTTCCCCCACTTGCAAATACTCCCCTGGAGCCAGTGTCCCAGCTGGGCCCTCTAACTTCATATCCTCTGCACTAAGAAGGCTTGGGGAATAAATAAGCTCCTCTTCCACCCTTACAGTCTTGACCTGGGTAGCACCTGCATAAGCCCACCTCCAGGGCTGGCTTTTTCTGAGGAAATTAGAAAGGACACAGTGTGGCAGTGTGCCGAGGTGGAAGGCAGACCACAGAGTCAGAACAAAGACTTGTTCTGCTGTTGAGCAGTAACTGGGGCCCTGGGTACTGCCTCCACACTGTGGTCGCTGGAAGCACTTCTGTGGGATGGGAGACCTTTGTCTGTGCCATAAGTCATGGGCCAGTACATTAGGGCATGTGCTGCATGTTGTGAGACATTACCAGAATTTCCTGGATTTCATCTTTGTCACATTTCACGTGGTACAGCACCATATCCTGAGCAATGTCCTTCCGGTTCTCCAGCTTGTTCATCTTATCGTATGTGTCTGTGTTGAGCACAGACCAGCCCAGGAACTGTGTCAAGGACTTGGTTAGGGGAAAAGAAGGAAACAATGAAATAACTAAAACAACTGTTCCTCAAAGACATAGAAATAGAGCACTGCATGATATATTTGTAGAGAAAAATGAGCTCTGCTTTGGCCACAAGTCTAGCAATGAGCAACAGTGTGTTTGCTCCAAATCGCCACTTGTTCCTCAGCAGAGCAGCTCCCCAGCCTTTGAATCAGCCTAGACCTCCAGAGCACCCATGCTGTGGAGGTTTGAGGACCCTCTGTCCAGTTCAGTGTATAGAAAGCTATTTCTGTGTTGTTGCAGGTGGAAACATGCCTAGGGAAAGACTAGTGTCATGATGGTGACACCAGGTCAGGAACCCTCACATCATGGGAGAGCAAGGTGGTCTCATCACCTGTTTACTCACAGCCTGTGTTTTCTCTCAACTTGTGTGCTGTCCAGTGGACAATTCAATCTGATTTTTGCTCCCTGCACTTCCCCCTCTCTCCTGCCCCCCCTCCCCTCCCTTTCTGTTTGATAAAAGTCTGTTTTAGTGAATGTTCCGATTGATGACAGATGCCAAGAGCTGAACGCCTATATTGAGTTGAAACTAGGATAGAAGTATTTCTAAGCAGAGAAATATTTAATTACTGCTGCTTTTGGTAGATTTTATAGCTGGCCACTTTTTGTATCTTAGCTACATAGATAATTTCTATGGAATTTCTCAAGGGAGTTGACCAGCCAGTGTGAGCCAGCTGTTTCATATGTGAACACGAGTGAAAACAGTTGTGTTAGCACATCATAGCTGCTCATGACTAGATGTCCATTCTAAGAATGCTGATACAAAATGATGAGAACACAGTGGCTTTCCAAGACCAAAAAGCCCCACTAGTTCATATAGTTCCTTATAAAGTTCCAGCTCCATAAGGAACAAAGAAACTTACTTAGCTGCAAAAAACTGGGGGATGCCTTGCAGGTGTAAAATCAGCAATTCTAACTAATCTAATCTAATTCTTAATCATGTGAACTACTTCCAACTACAGCAAGGAACTATACCTCCATGAGGGTCTCATCCTGTTCGTCAAATGGCTTCCCATCTTTTCTGTTATAAAATGTGACAACACCAACAATTTCTTCCTTTTTGTTGACTATTGGCATCGACAGAACATTTTTGATAGTCCATCCTGATTCATCTAGAGGACCTTCCTTGAAGCAACAGCAAGCAGAAAGACACCATGTACTTAACGTGTTTTCTAAATACAGCAGCACTCCCATTTTATAGCAAGACTACAAGCTAAAGAAATATTTTTATGTCTAATATTGGTTCTTAAATTACATTTTTGCAGACAAAGCAGAATCCCTGGCGGGACTGGAAGTTTTCACAGTACCTGAAAGTTAAACGTCTCATCTGCAGCAGCATTCATAATGTTGCAAATCTAGGGTATCACACAAAAGAAAAGGCTTTTACAATACAGGCAATGAGAAGTTTAAATATCTAAACAAAAAACTGAATTGACGAAAAATATTTGTCTGACTTCATCTCTGAAAGCCTTGATGAAGCCTAAGTTGAGTACTTACAAACCCACTTTCAGCCACATAGGTTGGCAGTCCGGTAACTAGTGCCCAGTGATCTGGGGTAGGATTTCTGGATGAAAGAAAAATGCATAAAGGAAATTGAAGAATGATCACGGAGCTGAAAAGAATCCACCCTGCTGCACAACCCACGTTTACATGTTTCACCTTCAGTTATTAAACAGTTCTGTTACTTTCAAAGGACCCATGTGTGCAAGCAACAATTGTTTAGGTAAGTGAATACTTTTCCTTCAAGGATTCAATACAGAATACCTCATAAAATATCATCATCTACAGAGACTTAAGAAAGAGTTGTTCCTGGGAGCGGGGACCACATTTCAGACCTTCAGCACAGAAAAAGACAGAAGAAAGTTTCTGGCTAAGAGTGTCTGCCAGCCAGAAGTTTTGAACACTGCTGTACCTAAGCAATAGGGGCCTTTCTTGCCACACTTACACTGATACAAAGCTGTGTGACTAGAACTGAGTGAAACTCCTGTGATGGTACATTTGTCCAAGGTGCTCAAGGCCCCCCTGAAAAGTTCAGTGGCAAGAAGAGAGGATGGTTTTCAGAAAGAGGGAGTCTCAGTGTGGTGTCAAGAGAAGAGGAAAAGCCAGACGTAGCCTTGAGATGGGGTGAGTGACTGCAGGATAAGAGAGAAGCAAGTAAGCTGGGAGACAGACAGGGAAGCAGGAGGGACCATGAGAGGTCTGGAGGGTAGCAGAGGGGTGAGAAGCAGGACTGAGTCAGAGGGTGCCTCAACACAAGGACAACCAGGATGGGCTCACCCACATCACAGGGAGGGCACCAAGGAGGAATGATGCCTCAGCCTGGCAAGGACAGTGGCAGAACTGCAGTCAAGGCAGTTAATTTCTGCGTCTAGAAAGAATCACTAGTTCCAGTGACTTTTGGAGCTTGACTTGCAAGCCAGGATCCCAGTGTCCTGGAGGAAATCTTTGTCCTACAGAGATGTGACTCAAAGCACCAACTTGTGTTCTGGCTCTCTTACTCAGTCTTCTATCAGTCCTTTGCCTGTCTCTTCATTAATGTCTTTAAATCATTGGAAATCCTGATTTTAGCTACACTCTGTGTCAGTACCTATATGCAGAAAGTGGGCACTTACGGGATGACTTTAATGTCTTCTTTTCCATGCAATATATAATCAATGACCTTGTAAAAGACTATTTCCTACAAACAAAAAGAATGGTGTTAAAATTAGTGGTGAAACAATCTAGGCAGAAAGGAGAGAGTTTAAGAAATCTGGTTCTCACATACCCTGCCATCTGGGGTGCGAGGTCCTGAGTAGGGGGGAACTTCTCCCAGCAGAACTGGCCACAGGTCAAAAAATTCCTGGTTTTAAAATGAAAGAAGTATTTTTAGAGTAAAAAAGTGTGTTCTGCCTTAAGCCTCAAGGTGATCACTACTCTGCAATTCTGGTTTTGGAGCTGTGTCAACAAGGCATGAAATAATAAGAAATAATAAGACTCATTCAATACTAGGCAGTAGAATGGTATATCTCGACCAGGAAGTATCAGTTGCATTATATGGCTGTATGCTGCCTATACACAGAATGCAGTGCTTCATTCATTGAACAGAACTGGCTGTATTCACAGAGCAAATGGCTATGGCAATATTTTATGTGTTCTTTATGTGATCATATAGCTGATTGGCTGATTATATAATTGCGGGCTTGCTAAAGACCTTTTTTTTTTCTCCTTATGCTACATTATAATGCTGATTAAAGTGTCTTTAACACACCAATGATGTTTTAATACACCTCTTCACAAGACAGCATGTCACAAAGGCTCTCCAACATGGTGGAGATAAAGTTCATGGTAGTCTGAGTCAGCCTGTCAATGTAATAAAGTAGTGCTCCTATGACAAGGATGCTGCCTAACCCCCATAAAAAGTTTGACCCAGGTGCAAACAACCAGACCAAGTCAGAGCTGCAGAAGTAACTTAGGTCCTGTCAGCTAGTTTTCATGAAGGCGAATTTCACCTAAATGCCTGAATAATGTTCACATTGATGAGTCCTTGAGGAAGGCAGCTATTTTGTCCACAGGTCTCTCACTATATTTTGGTATCCATAGACTTTGTGAGGATGTGCTGGTCTTTGACCAGCATTTAGACATGTTTGCCCTTCCTTTCTCTTACAAGCCTCTGGCTTCCATCCCAGTGATAAGCTCTTCCCTTTCCCTCTCCCTTTCTGTACTTTGTTCCAGAATCTTCATTTGCACAATGGACTAACAAAAATGCCAACCAAAGCAAGAATAATGACTCAAAGCTAGTTTACATTTGAGCTGTACCAGTAAAACTTACTCCCCCACGTCACACCTGAGCAGATAGCAGTAATTCAGAAAGACGTACACAAGACACGCGAACACTCACCTTTTGCTTTGTCATGTCCAGGAGACCTACCGAGTACCGGTCGCAGTTCAGGTATGCTCTCACTGTGTAAAAAGCCTTGTGGAACTGCCTCTCAATGTCTGTCAGTTCCTCAAAAACCTTATTAGCTGACCACAGCAGCACCTGCAGGGTAAAATCCAAATGCAAACATAGCCTCTCCTTAAAAGCTGGGCTTCCCAAATGTGTTTGGAGTAAGAAGGAAACGACTACATTTTTATACTACAGCTCCTGCAAAGTGCAATAGCAACACAGCCTGCAAAATGTAAAAGCATTTTGTATTCACACTGGGAATTACTAGGGAAAGATGCGCTCTGAGGAAGAGTCAGAGTCACCATGGACTGCTGTGCAAAAGTACAGTCTTACAAATATGGCACAAAAAAGTAATAGTGCCAAACATGCACAAGTAAAATCTTGCATTCAAAAACAATTAGCACCAAATGTGTTGCAAATTGTGGAGACTGGAGTTATAAATATCTGAATTAACACTTTTCGTAAAGCCTCTGTGCAGCTCTTTTAGCACACATCAGCCTATGATCCTTTTCCCCATTTAGTGCCCTGCAGGTGTACCCTTAAGAGACCTGTTGCTATTGGGCTGTTTCATTTGTAAAAAGATAGATTATGCAGTGAATTAGGTATTTCTGGTGGCACAAGGAGAAACCTTGTGGGCATAATGGAGAACTTTATTTTCTCTCAAATGATAAAGGAAGCCATTTTAGCAATTGCGTAGCTTAGTTGGTGCGTGTGTGCCTCTATCTGAGTATGTATGCTCTGCTCTCTGAGGCCAGGAGACTTGAGAGCTGCTACCTGAAGCTGACTGGACCTCTGCTTTAAACAAGATGTGCTGCTACATAGCCACATTCAGGAAAAGTGTGTCTCATGTCTCCACTGGGCATCAGTAGATATTTTTGACAGTTCTGAGCTGCATCAGTCTCTGTTTCTAATAATTGGTCTCTGAGCATCCCTCAGATAGGGCAGTGGTGTTGTCATACAAACCATCAGATGGAAATGAGCAATGCTTTCTTTTTGTCATTTCATAGCATGCAACAAGTAATGCTGAAAGCTGCAAAACCAGTGAGGAGGACTGAAAAAAGCACCTGAAGAATGGACAATTCATGGAATGATGTAAAGAAGTTGGGCAAAATGTGTTATACAGTCTTCTAATAAGATGGTTACACAGTACCTGAGCACAAGTGGATTGAACTTTCTTTACACAAACCATTTTATTTACACTATTCCATTGTCCTAGTAGTTAGGATTTGCAATATTAAAATCCTAGACAACTTTGGAGAGTGTAATTTTCTCACTCTGTACATTGGTACTTTCGAGTCTAACACAGGGAACAAACACAGACCATTAGATCTAGATGGCCAGAGGTCTGACAGTTGAACTATCTTCACTCTTACCTGGCCTCTTCTAGTCTCACAATTGTGAAGATAACTCAAGTGGTAAATTTTCAGGTTCAAGGAGGCAAAATTCAGGTACTTCAGAAAAAGCTGAAAAGGCAAACAATGAGATTGAGTTGAATGCAGTAGTAGCTTCGTGTATACTGGATTTCATAACACCCATTTAGCAACACCACGGTAATGCCCCTAGATACATGCTTTATTTTAGACTGGTGTGCCGAAATTATTTGTTTTGCACTGGCTTATCCCACTGTAACTTCCCTGAAAGATTTCTGAGATAAGCATCCTCATAATAAGCCTCTTCTGTTAGAGGGTGAGTCTCCTGTAGGGAAATTCCCACTGGTGGAGGTTCACTAAAGCAGATATCCCTAACATAGAAGTCTGTGTTACATGGCAGAAGCAACAAATTGATAGAAACTGAGCTACTGACCACTTACTGTTTCATCAGAGCTGGTGAAGTATGGGCCATTCAGTTTATTAATAGCCAAAATGACAGCAACTAAGTCTTTGCCATTCAAGATGGGTGTTGCAAGGATGCTTTTCGTAGTGTAGTCGGTGAGCTCATCAACAAACGGACTGAACTGGGCACACTGTTCAATAGAGAATTTACAAATTAAGCAATTTCCAAAATGTTTGCAGTCTTAAAACAAAACTAAAGCACAACTTCTCAAAGTAAGCTGTCTAAAGAAATTTTGCTCAAAAAATTATTAGGGAAGAGAAATGAATTAGCAGAAAATTGGATAATGATAAAGCTAGTATCGAGAGAACTGGCTGTGGTTTCTGACTGCAACATGTGCACTTTTTTACTTTCTGCAAACATCTTGCAAATCATAGGCTTTCACATGTCAAACTCTGTCAGAACAAGGAGGCTGTCCACTGGTCATTCTCAGATCACTACCGTCCTTCAGAGTACCTCCCCCATCCTTTCCTCCAACTTCTCATTAACATTGCAAGGTAAGTACAGCCAGTTACTGTGCAGCAGTGTGTAGCCGTAGTTTATAAACCTGTGGTGTCTGGTAGAGTCACTGGGAAGTTCACTTGTCCTCATTTTCCTTCTGCTTTTGGCTGGCACCTGACTCTTCTGTCAGCTTGTAGCCTCCATCAAGCCATTTCCCCCTCATTTCCCTTCCAAACATTCTCCCGAGCATTCCCTCCCATGTTGCTGACCCCTTTGTGCATGGGGTGATAGAAGATAGGGAAGGTATCCCAGTGGACGAGGCAGCTGGCACTCTTCCTGACACTTTCCCCCTATTCCTGAGAATAACCCACCACCTTCTGCCCCAGGAGCATTTTGGCAGCAGTTGCAAAGTACAGACAGAACCGGTACGGCCTGGGCTGCCCAGGAGGGAATCAGCATTCAGAACATTGAGAGAGTGCTGGGTGAATGTCACTGTGTTCCCTGTCCCAAAAGAAAACAAAGCTGAGGGAAAGACTAACGACCCATCACCTTGCCTGCACAGGGCCTTCTTGACATTATCATCACCAACCAACAGAGAGTGCCAGGATGGTCTTGTTGACCCAAGCTCTTTTCCCTGCTCAACTGAATAATTAGTCAGTTACAAGCCCCTCTAGTTGGCTTAGAAAAAACCCAACAGCTCTGATCATATTCAGAAGGGTGCACTAGAAAGAATAGTCACTCCCTAACACACCTTCTCTCCATACCTCCCCTGCTGCTGGCCTTCCTTGCTAGCTGGGGTATACTGAGTATCTAGTCTCTGGGTCTCCTTCCTAAGAATTGCCTTATGGCAATGCCTGGAAGTTTTGGAGTGCAGCACTTGGCTCACAACATTGAAATCTTTCCACATTCTTGGAGAAATGTCTGGAGCCAGAGAACTTTGAAAAGTTCAAGTCATATTCTGATGCTTCCCCTGCNAAAAAAGAAAAAAAAAAAAGCGCTTGTGAAAATAAATGTCTTCGCATGTTCTGCAGAGGGCAAGAAAATTTTCACTAGAGCATTTGGATATGCTTGTATTGAGCAACAAATGGATACACAGATGGTCTCTTTGTAAATAGCAAACAATAGATGGAGTAATCCAAAATGCCATATTTGGGTCACACAGATTTTAGCTTTATACCTATGATTAGAACAAGCAGATTGTTATTGCTGCCATTCAGATTTACATGATTCAGACCAGGAACATGGGAAGTAACTGTTGTCATGAAGGCATAACAATAAAACATTAAAATTCCTTGGATGCTTCCTGTAATTGCGGAGTGCAGTGTTGGCTGAAAGAGGTTTTTTGGTCAAAGTTTGTTTCTTGCCGCTTCTGATGAAGATGACCCACACACAGGTGCAGTTAACCCATCTGTTCTGAGGTCCACTCCCTCTGATTGATAAAAAGTACCTCAAAATTTCCCTTGGCCCAAGCTTCATCGACAACAAACATTTTCAAATGTCACTTGTGGTGGAAAACCCTTTCCAGAGTCACTGTAAAGGATTTTTCTCTCTTTGCTAACTACTCATGGAATATAGATGTGTGTAGAAGATTCCACATATGCAGATCTGGCTGTATCTCACTCTTCTCTGATGAATTATATGTGCCTTTTTTTTTTTTTTTTTAAATTAGGCAAGGTGTGACAGTGCACCATTTGCAGGCATTAACACCTAGTGTAATTAATGTGCCTAGATTCACCTCACTCCATTAAGTGACACTGGAAGCAACTTACAGGCTTGCTAATGGTTTTTTGTTCACTGTGCAACTATCACACTGTGAAAGGTTTGACCAAGCACCAAGTTGCCCTCTTGACTCCTCTGTACTAGTAAGCATGTGAGCCTTTCCTCTACTGAATGAATAAATCGTAAACCTACCTCACTGACATCCTTGATGTTCATGGTTTTCTTGGTCTGCGCAACATAGCCCACAATGCCTATATCCAACGGATAGACAATCTCGCAGTCTGGGGAGACCAGGCATTCCTCCAGGGTGCTTCCCTCTTGGATATTGAAAAGCCTTGTGGCCAGCTCAGGTGTGCCATTTCTCTGCCTGTACATGAAAAGACTACATCGGTCAGCATGAATAAGGGATCTGATTCTTCTTAAGGTCTTGAAAACAACTTTCTCCATGTTGATGCTTTCTTGCATGTCTTGGATCAACTCAAAAAGGATTTCACTCTCATTGTTATCCCAGGACTCTGTTCTTAGTTTCTTCTCAAAGTACTGCTTGGCAAAAGCGGGGTTGCCATCAAGAAACTTCTCCACGTCGTCTTCACTAATGCTCATCGTGAATGCGCTGGGTCTTGCGGTAGGTAGTAGTCCAAAAATGTGATCGATGCAAACAGCACTGTAATTTCCGATGCAGTTCCTAAATTTTTGTAGTAGATGTTGTTTGTAGAATGATCAAGGGTGAGGTAATACTGCAAAGAGAGCCTGTCATCAGGAAGAGGTATTCCTTTATAGTGCCGAAGCTGAGTCAGTGGGAAGACAGATCTTCTCAACCAAACAGATTAGATGACCTCTACAAGAGCTTTGGGTCAACTTTCTTCTTAATCTAAATGCAAACAAAAATGGAGTACTCACAATGTCTGAAAACACTCTCCTTTCTCTTGATGAGCAAAACACCTACTGAAACAATTACATTGAGGCAGCAGCAACAGGGAACAACTACATCTCCTAACATTGAAATAAGCTCTTTAAAGTCTAATTAAATATATACTGCTTGGGCCTAATCCTTGGCTAACAAGGTGAGCATCTTATTATTTCTGCTCTCCCAGCTCCCTGCAGTAGTAGGAAGTGCATCCTTCATAAAAAACCACAGTGATCACAAAAGAAATAGTGAGGTAATGTTGCTCTTTCTGGTCTTCCTCTACTGTTACATGGTTCTTCGTCTGCTGCTGCAAGGGCTATTCTCAAGTGGAAGCACCAATCCTGAACAGTTTAGTCCAGGATTTGAACCGAATTTGCAAGGTCTGTGGCCTTAACTAAGAAGTAGGAGAGGAAAACATGCCTCTTAGTGGGATCCCCTTAGGAAGAAATCCGTAGAGCTTCAGGTTGGGGTGACTCAAAAGCGTTCTGAGGAATCATGGGGAGCCCTGCAGAAAAAACAAACAGATAAGCAAACAAACCAACAAAAGCCTCACCTAGGAAGGTAGAAAAATTGCTCTCATCACTGTCAGTGGAGAAAGGGTGGGATCTGTGTCTGTGGGGGACAGAATTTGTTTCACATCAATGAAGTTACCATGTTGTGCAAATAGCAGGTGAGAGTTAGGATCACCCTGGGAGGGAAAACGGTATGGACACCACTAGTCCATTGAATTAGCACATTGAACGATACACAAGGGTTTTCATCAGTGAGGAACAAGGGTAAATCCACCACATTTCTTGAAGATAGCCAAGGCCCAATTGTTTCAAATAAAGGTTCAAGCTGCTCATCCCTGTGAGTGTTGGCTCTACAGCCAGGAGTAGTGTAAAGCAGCCCAAATGTGAATGTGGGTGCTTGGAAGGAGAGTAACCAGAGAAGAACCTGCGGTGGCAGTGTTAGAAACGCTCGTGCAGGTGAATTGGGAGCCCAGAAGGGGGACAGGTGGGGTGCGCCTTGGTTCCTATCAGCAGGGAGGACACAACAGAGAGCTGCTGATCTGTGTCCATCCCTGAAACAGAAGGTCCCTTCCAACTCTAACCATGTTATGATTCTGGGAGAATAAGGGAAGGGGGTTAAGATAGAAATCTTTTCAGAAGACTGCAGGTAAAACAGTGGAAACCAAGACAAAGGTCAACAGGTTTATTTTTTTGTAATTCCATTTCCTCCTATTCCCTCTTTCAGTTCCCTGGATCACTGGAGATGCAGTAGGAAATTTGTTGAGTTAACTGTTTGAATGTCTTAGATGCCTTTTTGCCAGTGTAACAGATACTTGCTCAGGTAATTCTCATAATCAGGATATTAAAATAGAATTATTGCTCAAGAAGACTTGGAGGAGGGGATGTGTGCCAGGGGTGCATACGCTGCCTCCAACATCAATATTTTAATGGAGGCTCAATGACCCTTGGCACTATGACAGTAGAGGTCGGCTCCAGGTCTCTAAAATAGAGGTGAATGAAAGCTATCATGAGTAGCAAGCAGGACTGTCCTAAGCACAAGACTTTGTGATAGCAAGGAATTTTAACTGCCTGACATCTGTAGAAATGGTAACACTTAAGGTTGCAAGCTTTTCACAGTCTTGCATGGTGCAGCAGTTTTCTGGGTACAAAGGGTGGCAAAAAGAGCAAGAGGAAATGTTCTTTGGTTTTGACTGGAGACAAAGGAAAGAGCTAATTGAGAACTTGAAGGTGGAAGACATTTCAGATGAGTGAGACCATGAAATATTTGAGAGTGGGACAGAGTTTGAAAGTGGAAAAAACACGTCATTGTGTGTATCATGTGCTCCTGTTAATCTTAAGCAAGAGAAAAACAGACAGAAAGTGTTTAAGCATGGTGAAGTTATTGAAGATACCATGAATGGGTAAAAATGTAAAGTCAGAAAGGCTGAGATCCAAAATGAGATTAAATTAGGAACATGAGGGGCAATGAGGATTTTCTGTTACCATATTGGGAAAAGAAGGAATATCAAGGAAAGTACTGAAAGATCAGAGTGCTTACAGACACTGTGTGAAGCAACCTCTAGGCTGCTAATGGTTTTTTTTGACAAGTTATAGAGGATCTGAAGTTCTGAAACTCTGGTAAAAGGTAGATGTAATGATTCTTTCAGCAAAACAGGAAAAAAGAACTGTAGATTTTCACAACAGACCAATTTAAATCTAGCTTCTAAGAAAATACTGGGACAAATACATTTCTGTAAATAACTAGAGGAGATAAGTAACAGCTAGTATGGTTTTACTGAGCGCAAACTGTGCCATACCAGCATAATTTCCTCTATGCTGAAGTGAAAAGTCTGTGGACAGGAGGAAAGTAACCACTGTTACAGCTCTTGACTCATGAGGAAATGACACTGAAGATGTTATGTCTCTTAAGGTGAGGGCTTAGATGAAATAGTTAAAAGCTGGTGGTAAATCCATTTGGAAGATGAAGACTTGTTATTACGAACTCACTACAGAGTTAAAGAACTTCTTGAGTAGGATTCTCTGCAGAGGCTGTCTTAGATGCAGAGTACCTCAGCATTTCCACTCGTAGGTGGAAAAATGCATATTAAGCCAGCGTATGAGCTGTGGTCAGGTGTCTGTAAACGTGTTTGAGCATCATCTTTAAGTTGCAGGCTGGTCTGTACAGGAGAAGAGGACTACAACTCACCAAGGGTGCATGGAAAGCCCTACTGACATGGAGAATAGTCAGTTGGTGAATTCATGGGGATGAGCCAGTATCTGGACTTATCATAAGCTCAACAACAACACTACCAGGCAGAAGGAGGTGTATAACCATTAGGATAAACCTTCTATTGTGTAACAGATTATGCCAAGTTGTACTAAACAGATGTGTTACTGGGAAGGCAGTGGGAAAATGTGACCTCTGAGGAAAGGCTGAGGTTTGTTGTGTCTCTTTTGAGTCATCTCTTTTCTAAACAAAACAGTCCTCAATTGTATAAAAGGCCACTACTCAGAAAAAGCAAATAGTCTGTTCTCCATAGCCATGTAGGACAGGAGATTTCAGACCTGTGCTGAACGGGCTTCCACAACAGTGGGAAGGGATGGCTCTCACCTTATACTCCTAGGCACATGTCTGGATACTCCTAGAACCAGAGATGTCCTTTTTTGCAGTGAATACCCCTTGTCAGAAGTGATGCACATGTAATAACACCGGCCTGCTGGAAATGGTGTGCACAAACAATTTCTAATAGCTGGAGGGAAACTGATTTTCCTGAGGGGTCCAGGCTCCTCTCAGTCCACAGCCTTTCAGGCCAATTATAGGTAAGAAAACCATTGTTTGGACACCAGGAAATAGCTCATTTTCAGCAGTGTTAACCTGCCAGGTGGGAGTAATTTTATGGATGGTTGGTGCACAGTGAAAGCCAGTGATATCCTTCTGCCTTCCAAGGTCTTCATCAGTATCAGTCTGGGCCCTCCTAAGGTGCTGTAAAGTGTAAGCCTTGTTTTATCCCACAATGACAGGGAGGAAAAGGAACTGGGTAAAGTAAAACCAATTAAAATATTTGCCAGGCAACTAGTATATTTTGGATTCTGGTATCCAAAAGTTTCCTATTATATAGACTTTGAAGAAGGTCTGAAGTGTAGCTCCTCTTATGGTCTAGCACACTGTGGCCTGTCACCTTTTCTGATCTAGTGGATTTCTTTGTGCCAGGTCAGATTTGTGGAGAGAAGGTCTCCTGGGAGTTCGTAGCCACTTCCCTGAATTATTTTATTGTCCACAAATCAGGCTGTATATGAAATGGATATCACAGCATGGAGCTATACAGTCAGAGGATGTACTCAGGATACCCTATGTCTGAACAGAAGGTCCTTTGGCCTTGGTGACATATGGTGTTTTCCAGACTATATGGCTTAACTCTTTATGTATAAGCTGACATAAACAGGTTTGATGGATGTATTAAGGGGTATGTAAATCATTGTATGCACTTTTGCATTTTGATTTGGGAGCTGAAAAATTACAAGTGGGTGAACTATTCATATTGAATTGAAACTGGCATTCTTTTGCATCCAAACCTTCCATCTGTATGCACTTTGCTGGGTATGAAACTTTCTGTTTGGTTCAAGATAAATGGGTTTTTTGTATATATTTCAGAAAAACAAGCAGTGTGCAATAGTGACACTCCAGAGTCAAAATACGCTCAGTTCCTTCCTCTGCACCCACAATTTGAAACTTAATAAGATTTCCCCTTAACACAGGAAAAGAAAAAAGGTCCTAAAGTACTGCAGTTTCTAGCTGAAGAAGTGGAGAAACTGAGGCAATACTTGTTAAGCCAATACAGGGCTGTATATCTACTGTGCAATTGAAACCATGTAGGAATGCAGGGTGAAAATCAAAATCATGTGTGCGAAGGGAACCAGCAATGCTGAAGCAAATCCCTTGGAGAAAGGTGGTGGGCAGACATACCCGAACTTAAAGCATGGTGTAAAGGCTGCAGGTGCTCCCTAGGCCTTCAGGGAAACTTAGGTGACATCGTGAAAGCCATTGCTGGTGTATCAGTCATAACTGAGGTGGATACAGTCTAAGCTTGCAATAGGATAATGCAGTTTGATAGGACTTAGGCAGACAATGGAGGATTTTGGAGGAGGATGAGGCTGCTATTTTAGGAAACTTGCGTTAAGCTCTCACAGAGCATAATAATATCTAAACACATGTGGTTGCACACATTTGTTTTTAATAGCTTTAAACCTGAATTGCAGAGTTGGCATAAGATGTCTGCCTTGTTGGGTGCTGGTGGATGTCCTTTAAACAGTGTTTTAAATGGAAACCTCACACGCTTAATCTGCCCAGAAGGCTTGGCTGTTGGCTGTGAAAATGGAGTCCCTGGGAATAAAATTCCTTCCCTCACAGCAACTCATACCACAATCTCTCCCTGGTCCTAGGATGGACACTATCAAAACCTCCAGTTGTGAAGTATAATCATCCAGCAAAATGTACTGCCCAAGAGAAGCAGTACTGTTAAGAGCCATTTATGGGACTGTGTCCAAAACAGATGGTGCAGATGCTACCTGCAAAGCAGAAAGGACAGTGGCAAGTGTTGGGGCTGTTAGGTCTGCAGATATTTTTGCCACTCTTTCATGGGAGCAATGTTTTCCTCCTAACCAAGAGGCTGTGGGGAAGGGAGCTACAAATGACTAATTTGATTAGGCATTATCCTTACAGGATGTTGTATTGACAGCTATGCTCAAACCTTTCTGGCCCACTCATCCGCTGGCATAACAAGATTGCAGCTTATCTGATTTACCAAGAAATATTCGCATGCCACCTGCTTGTATCCAAGAATAAGCTTCCCTGCCTGGAGCCATGGGAGTCCAACGAGGATCAGAGCTGTTTCTTTCATCCCTCCTGGACCCGGTCTTCCTCTGGTCCTGAAATTCAGCCCACTCCTCCAGCCACACACAGATAGTCTCCCTCCGTGTGGAGGGCTGGTGTCTCAGCGGTCTTGCTCAGCACCCTCCCCAAACCATTACTTCCCATTGTGGTTGGCCAGATGGCACCACAGCATGACCCTACCACCAGAACTCTTGTCCCCCATGCCAGATACTGCTGGGGTCCCTTTTCCCACCTATGGCAGAGGTCAGTGGAGCCACCAGCATGTGGGAAACTGCTGCAGCCTCCCTGTGGGTATCTGTGGGCAAGGTGGTTGGAGCTGGGCAAGGGACAGAGGGTATCTGTGAATGGTACCAAATTGAGGGAGCAGGGGGCAGGGCTGCCCTTCAGAAGCACCTCAGGGGGTAGACAAACAGTTACTGCAAACCAGCTGGGCAAACACCAAGTCCTGTCCCTGGCTGGCCAGAGCCTGACAGAAATGCAGAGTGGCAGCAGGGAGGCCGTGTGTCCGCTGGGGAGTGTGTGTGAGCACAGCATTGGCTGCACGCTGGGTTTATCGCAATCTGCCTGTTACACAAAAATACTGTGGTGAAGCAGAGGAGAACAGCTCAGTGACAATTCTAGGTCTGCAGAAAACACAGTTTGGGTAGTAGCTGGTTCTGCTCAAGTTCTGTTTTCTTGCTGGCTGGATAGGTGAAATCTGAATTGTAGCAAGAATTTTCACATGTTTATAATGAAGTATAAATGCCATGCACTACTGTGGACAGGGGAAAGTGTTCTGCTGGAAGTTCAATTGCAAAGTTTGAACAATGTATTTTAGTCAAAATTAGTACCTGGATGTGCCTCAGAAAATTTTGCTCACACTTTGGCCAGAATGTTGGCTCCATCTTCCCGTGACCATGGAACACCATCCCTCCCCTTATTAATTCTTTTGGAGAATTACTTTCCAATTAGCATATTAATTCTCCAGTCGCATTGGTGAATTGCATGGAACTGTCAGAGGAGTGGTTCTCACAGATAGGAGGTGGTGCTGTGGACATAGAAATAGGTACAAAGTTTTGCTTTAGATAGTAGTGAGTTCTGAGCAAGCAACAATCAACAGGCATGCTTGGGTTTAGCTTGCCAAAATGCTTTCAAGCTCCATAAATTGATAAGATGCAGAAAGTACCTCAACAAATTAATGTGAGGCTGGTTCTCACTTAATTGCTTTGTTTTATTTCTAAAAAAACTCACCTTTGCCTAAATGCAGAATCTCGCAGACTTTTAAAATAAATGCCACGTGGGGAAGTTNATTTCCTAGTTTTTAGGGGAAGTATAGGAGCAACTGCTACACTGGAAGCACTCAAGGGAATGGTAGTGTCTAAGAGGATGGATCCTGCACTGCCCAGTGCTTCAGGATGAGTTCTGGATTTCTGAAAGCAGCAACCCTTCCCTTGTGCTCTAGCACACAAGTCAGTTTGGGATTTGGCAATCTGGCTGCAGTTTTTTGGAGAGACATGTATCAGAAAATATATCTTTGCTGTGTCGGGAGACTGGAAATGTACCTGAGACTCAAGCAAGTCCACCAGACCTGGAAGGGTGATGTACCTTCTTGTCTTTATCTTGCTTGTGTACAGTGTAAACATGTACAGATTCTCTTCCTTTTAATTCTAAGGAGGTATAGGTGAGTTAAAAAAAAGAATTAACATACAGTAGCCAGGGCAATTTCTGCAATAAGACTACAGTAGTTTATTATCTTTCAATTGACAGATTGTATCCAAAGCTCTTAGCACAAATCACTGAACCTTGAATAAGAAGATTACTTAGTTGGTCAAATGTCCTGTGAAGCTGAAGAACAAAAAAAAGATCATTAAACTCTTCCCAAACTCTACCATATGCCCTCCTTGTGCAAACATCTTCCCCAGATACTCTGGGCATGGAATGAAGGAAAACAGAATGGTAGAATACAAGAAACATATATAAGGAACATTAATAAAATCTCAGATCTCCCAGAAGTAGGTTTGCTCATGTATTGTCACGGGGAAATGATGAAAAGGAGAGAAGAGGTTCTAAAAAAAAAGTTTGCAGATGTCTACACAACAAAAGGGCAGCATCCCAGATAAATGATTTTTGAGAAATGTGGCCACAATGGGGGAGGACGGGGAAAGAAAAATATTGTTCAGCAAAGAAGAAATGGAGTAGAGAAACTGACTCTAACTTCAAGAGTAAAGAAAGAAGAGAAAAGATGATAAAGTTAAGAGGAAGAGGTTATGTTGAGTCCATAAAATGCTGTGGAAGCAGTGAAGGACTGACACATGGGGAACATGGAAAATACAGTGATAAGCCAGGAGGGTCATGGAGCAGAAGTCAGCAGGAAATACCCATCCATGATTCTGGAATTGGTTATTGAAGAAAATCCTTGGGCCTCTCATCAGGGAAGATCCAGGGGACAGATGCATTTCTGCAAGCCAGGGAAGGTTGTTGGGTAGGCTGAAAGGGCTCCACAGGGAATGTTTCAGACTTTGCTTTTGGCTACTCAGATTGGAAGAGGTGATGCTGAGTGACTCTCAACACAACCGCTCCAGGACAACTAAAGCAGGGTAGGATGATGCTTAGAGAGATACTTGGTCCAGTGAGTTTAGAAAGAGGCTGATGGTACACTGAGGTAACCAAGATGGATATGGCTCAGGGATATGCCTTGCCAGGATTAGGTGACAGTGCTGAGCACAGGGATGCAATCACAGAAAGTGGCTTTAACTCAGAGGACAAACTGCTAGCAACGACTGAGTAACCAGAAATACGGGACCACTATGGGTGAGAAGAGGTGAAGCCACAAAATCATGAGAACAAGCTGGGAAAGACTGTGTAGGCTGAGTTTACACAGCAGAACAGCATGAAGAGAGGTGCAGCATTGGTAGGTACAAGGCTGGAGCAAAGAGGATGCAGGTCACTCATACCTGAGAGACCAGCAACAGGGTTGGTCATACAGGTGTTTTTCTGGTCATAACAGGAGTGTCTGTAGGTCCCTGGGATGGGGCTGCAGGCACAGAACTGCACTAGATCTGGCTGAGGTTTTGACAGTTCTTGGGCACAGTGCAGCCTGTCTCTTCCTCATTCTTTCCTTTGGGCAGTGGGATACTTAATGTTAATTTTCTGCAGCAGAAGTTGTTACAGGAATGGTATTTTTAATGCCATTTGTAACTATCTCTTTGAGGCAATACTGTGATATTCAGTGTTTCCAGCTTGTTCCTTAGTCTGAAGCGGATGTAAGCTTGGACTTTGGGTCAACTGCAAGCTTACAGAGGTGGTAAGACTTCTGTTACCTGAGAGTTGACTGGAACCTCTGGGACCCTCTGTAAAATAAATTGCTTTACTACGTAGGTACCCTCAGCTGACAAGAAGCATGTTGTGGTGAAAACAGTAACGTTTCCTATCCATGGAAGATTTACTCTACCCCAGATCTCGCAGTTTCAAAGAAAATCAGTCTTTAAAGTGTAAACAAACAAAATTATCTGTGAAAAAAAAAAATTATCATCTTTGATAGTTTAAAAAATCTCAGTTCTTTTCCCTTTTCAAAGGCAATTTAATGAAGTCCATCCTTTCCTCCCATGAAGGAAGCAGAGATAGAAAGCTGAAACAAAGTGGCATGTGAAAGCCTTTGGCTTATTATGTGATTGACTAATCAGCTTCACATTCCGAACTGCCCTCTCCTTGCAGAGGTGCTCTGACCTAAACCTTTCCTCCTTAGTCTGTTTCCGCCTTCTGTTGCAGATGGAGACTGTCTCCTCTAATGCTTACTAAGGCCAGGTGCCTGGCTAATGGCCTTTGGCTGCATGCACATACAGATTCCCCTGGCTTTGGTAATTTGTGTTTCTGGTTTTAGCTTTTAAATCCATCATCAGGGCTGGCATGGACATCCTGGCTTATCCAGAACTAGTCAAGCTCCGTGCCATCAGTATCACTTTTGTAAAGCACGTTGTAAAGCACTACCATGTAAGTGTCTGCAAATATCCCTCTGGAAGCAGCACTTACTGTCTGCAATGTGTAGAGGAGGACATTATGTTCTGCTGCTACATCATGCTTCGCAACAAGTTGGAGACTATAGATTTATTCCTGCATTTTTTGTGTTAAGCTGCTTCTGTTGCACGAACAGAAAAGGAACCAGACTTAGAATACTACACACACGACTTAAACCTTCAGGGATATTCACATATTCTCTATGCTTGTTGTTTTTGGAAGGTATCCTGGGAATAACACCAGGGATTAAATGAACTCAGGTCTGCTACCACACTTCAAAATGTGGCAGGGGGTACTGGCTGCCTCAAGGGTTGCTCCATCTTCTTTCTGCCTCCTCTCAGGAGAAAAATAGGATCAGGCCATGGATATACCTCACAGCTTTCTTTAAGTGCAAAGACCTCAATCCCAGGCAGCCGAACTGCCATTGTGTTTACAGATACCACCCTCCTTGCCAACTTTGAAAAGGCAGGCTCTCCAGGCTTCTCGTGCCGGAAGAGCCAATCTCTGCCCTCTAGAGCCAGCCTGTTGCCATGAAAAGATAAATATTTTATCTTTAAATAAATGTTGCAACTTAAATGAATAAACATACTGATATCTGTTAATGGACCCATTCAATTGTAGTAAAAGTTAGATATGCGTATAGATACATCTACAGTATGCCTAGCAGTAAGTACTAGGAAACAACCAGAATGTCCACCTCTTTATTTGATGGTCAAATAAATGGTCACCTCTTTATTTGATGCCCCTCTTTTTCATCAGGTTGCCTCAGACCTGGATGGTATTTTGGTCCAGAGTAGCAACAGGCCATTAGAGAAACTGCCATGGCTTGGAGAGTAAACGAGCAGCTCACTGATGAAGCTCCAACCCTCAGCCACACAGCTGTGCAGAAACATGGAGGTAGACAAAAGCTGATCTGCCTCTTTGGCTGGTGATTCACTGTACAGTAAAATCCCATTTCAGGAGAGATTTTTGCCAGCTTGGAATTCACCCTCTCCTGCCAACCCAGGAAGATGCTGAAAGGTTTGGGAAAGAGACTGTAACTTAGTTTTGCTGCCAAGCCCTTGACAACAGCTCTGAGACAACCATTCCCCAAGTTGGCTACCCATCTTAGCAGAGGAGCTGAGGCTTCTCAACTTCTCCATGCTTTGAGTAGCCTCCTGTTTTCACTTGCAGACTGGGTGAACACATGTGTCTGTGCCTGAGATGTGTTGTGTGCACTGGAGCATCGGAGCTTCTGCTTTACCAATTGTCAGTCAATATATTTAGCAAGAATGACAGTATCATACTTCAGAAGGGAAAGGTGCCTTTCAGTTTATGACATTTAAAGCTATGAGGTATTTCAATGTCACCTTGAAAGTCATAAGGCAATGATTTCTGATGCTTTTTTTAATCTGATGATGTAACACACCCAAGAACCTTACCCTTGAACCACAGAGGAACAAACTTCAGATTATTTCCTCTTCATCTGTATTGCACCACCCTTTTCACAGAGAAAGATTAGAATTTCTGAGCAGAAGTCACAGAAACTGAGAGCAAACAGCCTTCCTGTGGTGTGCTGCTTTGGGAAGGTCTTATTTCTCCTGCTTCCCACCCTGGTGAGGGAGTCGAGCAGACTTTCACTGTCCTTTCAGTCCTTGGCAGACCTGGGACCAGGATGTGGGTCTTCCAGCAGTGCAGGCATATGTGTGTGACAGCCCAGGAAGAAGCCCTGCATCCTCGGCAGCACAAATTAGATCTAAATCCAGAGCAGGAAATCCTTCAAACTTATGGTGCAATAACTATAGATTAGACGTCAAGGGCAACTCAAAATACATTTACGTGTAGTTGTTCTTCAGCACCCTGGTGAACAAGCCCACAGCTTGATTGCCTACTGGACAGCAAGGAACTTAAAGCCTGATGCAGGAGACTATTTAGAGATCTCATACTGTGCTATCGGCTGCTGAGCTAGCAGAGGTTGCTAAATCTGATCTGGCAGTGCAATTGTAGTAATTCCCAGAGCAGTTTACCCAGTGCTTATTCCAATAATAAGACAGAAGGAGGGGGACTGTTAGAGGTAGGAAACCCAAAACTGCTGCTGCTGCTGTATTTCGTAAGATAAGGAAGAAGATAAGATTAATTATCTCATCTCCATACCTGTTTTACTGCAGGCCATTAAAACTATCAGTTTCAAAGTTTTAATGTTTTAAACAGTTATTCTTGTGCTGAGCCCAGTACAATGAATATGTGTTTTGTTTGGCCAAGCCACTTCTAGCGCAAAGCAGACAGTTTTGATGAGGAGGTCTAGAACAAGCCCTTGGATATCTTTTTTGACAACCAGATCCTGCAGTGCACTTTAGTTTTTGTTACATCCATTTCATGTTGCATCAAATTAACAGGCCCAGGAATATGGGCTTTCAATAATTTGATGCCTACCTTTTTTTTCCTATGCCCAGCACAAACTACCAAAACAGTGTGAAATGAAGGTTAGTTTGATTTTGTTTTCTTCTTGCTCCAAAGAGCAAATAATGCATTGACAGATGTTATGTTCACTAACCAAAATCTTGTGCTGTGATTAGCTATTATTAGCATGTCTCTAATCTCAGGGGATTAAGTGGTCACCTAAGCATGGCTTCGAGTGTCACCTATGTCTCACATGGACATAAACTAATCTGTTTTGTTGGAAACAGATGTAGTGATAAGTGTTTCAAAGCCCTTCTAATTTACAGAAAACACTGCAGAAAACACTCTCTCAAATCCCCATGTTAGGGTGGAAAAGCACACTTCTGCACTTAGATTCAGTATCAGAAGAAAGCAAAACCCTTTGAAAACAAAGTGGGCACCTAACCCTCAAAACCAGTGTAAGAAGGAACTTTTTACATCATTCTTTAAGTGGCCAAGCATTTTAAAGAAGTTAAATGGGCTTCTGTTAATTTTCCTTTCACTTCTAAATGAAGGAAATGCTGCTGGTGAAGGTGCAAGTAAAAGGAGTGTGTGCCAGGGGAGCTGAAAGTAGGCTGCTCAGTGTGTGGAGAAGACTGTAGGTAGCAAGCTGTGTGTTAATTAACAGAGCTGGTTATCTCCATACTTGGTGCTGGAGGTTGCCAGCCCTATGCAATACTTGGAGAGGCCCTGCACAATCCTTTCAGAGGCCCTGCTCATCCCTGGAACACAGTCTATATGGTGAGTAGACAGCTGTAGCTGAAGGATTAGTTTAGCAAATGAGTGTTTGGCGTCTTTACAGAAAATCAGGCCAAGGGGTCCAAGGCAGGACAAGGTAGATACACATTACTCAGGACACGAAGCAGCTGGCACCTCATCGCAATACCTGGCTGTGTGTCACCTCCCCACACATCCAGGTCTCAGTGTCCCTTGGTAAACCCAGCCAAAATGTCCAGATAGAAGAGGGGACCCTTACACATAACACTGGGCAGCCTCAAAGCACTCCATCTGCCCCAACAAAAGCCACTTACAAAGTCAAGAGCAGTGTGATGGTGTGGCCCCACCACGGCTGGAGAGAGCAAGGAGGTTGCGCCCAGCCCCTCACCAGGCAGAGGGACGCATGCTGTGGTATTTGCTCCTGGTCACCCCCTGCCAGGACAGGTGCTCTCACATTTCTGTCCCAGTTACTAGCAGGTCACTGTCCTGGAACTTTCCCAGGTTTCCTTTGAAGCCATGCAGATGGCATGAACAGGGTATGCTCAGTCCCTCCGCCAGACATGCACACAGAGAGTATCACTGCCTCCCTCTAAAGTGTGAGGGAAGCTGCACAGAGGCCAAATAAAAGCTTCCTCTGGCAACAAGCAAGGACTGTCTTTCCCAGATAATGGGCAATTGTAAACAAGCTGCCTGGAAAGCAACACAGTTCACAGCAGTTTTGGGGTGAGATGGTGTGCTTTTGTTTAGGAATTCCTGGGCAAGTGGCTGCAAGTGACCTCTGCAGCAAGTCCAACACATCCAGAAGGCTTTAGCCTTACTCTGAATGTCAAAATTGTTGGATCAAAATCAGGAGGTTCAGGACTATCTGGGCTTACACCCTATAGAGTCTATAGCAACTACAGAGTCACCCCTAGTGGTTATGTTCAAGGATTCCCAGCACCCAGCAGCCCAGTAACTCAGAGAAGTAACTGCTGCTGCCGGCAACTCCTAGCTGAGTGTCTGAAGTCTTGAACCTCCCAGGTGAGCCAGAGTAGAAAGAGTACATGGGCAGCCTTCGCAGCTGGAGAAGTTCTTTGGGCTCTTGGGGAAATTGTAGGAATGGCAGGCACACTTGACTACCAAAAATATTTTTCTAGCCATTTCTGCCTTCTCATCTTTTTGTGCATCTCCATGGAAGGCTTCTAGAAAGAACATCTTGGGAAGGAGAGAACTATAGTATTTATGTAACTGGAAATGTTGACCAGATGAGCTGGGAAGAGTGTGTATAAAAACGTTCCAATGCACAGGAGAACCAAGCACTTCAAGGTTTTAGTGTGAACATAAGGTAAAATCTTCATTTTTGCACTTCTCCCCACACCCCCAGGAGATAAAGCATAACATCTTTCCACTGTTGCAAGGATGACCTTAATTTGATGATGCAGATATTAGAAGAGCTAAGAATATATCTGCTCCATGCTAGTTGTCAAATGCGAACACGTGCCTATGCAGATGAGTATGTATAGGCCATGAGTTTCTCTGGTTAATGCTCTGTGCTTATTCTAGCACGTGTTAGGAGCAGAAAGACTTCTATGAGACAAAGATGTGGCACAATCACATCAGTGGACTTACTAGCGTTCTGGACAGCTTTTTCCATTATGTAAAAGCTGTATTTGTATTAGTATAGCAGTCAGACCCACCAGTGTGAGGATTACAGTCGGTTTTTACATAATGGATTATCCAAGATTAAGCGTTTTACTCAGGCACACGAGCAAAAATAACCAATTAGTGACTTTGCAGATTCATTATTTAAAGGCAGCTGGAGGGCAATTGACACAAAACTCGCCTGCTGACTGCAGCCCAAAGACGGAAGCAGAGTAGTCCGAGGGATCTCCAGCATCTCTACCAACAGGTAGGTCTGCCTTCAGCACAGGTGGGCCAGATTGGCATCTTTTTCAGCAGGGAAGGGCAGCTTGCATGGCAGCAGTTGGAAACAGGGCAGCTGCCGGGATGTTTGGAAATCCTGAGTTGGTAGCTCAGCTCGGATGCTGCAGGCAAATTTCAGGTACTGTTTTATCTTGGCATCAGAACAGGTATTCAAGATCAAATGTTCTGCAAAGAGTGTGAGAAACAAATATGCTAGGATACAGATGAGCTGGGATATCTAAGGAGAGAAATAAGGCCATAGCCACCTTGAGGCTGTGCTGCAATATCAGATCAATTGAAATTGAATATTATTTGTCCTGTTTGTAGACGGAATGGTCTGAGGGCAGACAACACTGAGATGTATTTTGCCTTTAGAGTAGGCAGCTTGGAAGAGCCTGTTTCGGTCATGAGAACTGGTCAAAAAGAACACAGCTTTGCTGGCTTGAAAGCAAAGTGGACACTCACCATGAAATTATTAGAAGCCACATTCTTAAAACCTACAACGCTTTACCAGAGCTCATCAGAACATTGCTTTTCTTGAATATCCAAGAATTAAAAAAAATTTCAAATCTTTATCAGTTCTTACCAAACTTATCCAGAGACCGGCTTGATTTATAAAGTACAAATATCATGAATCATAATACCGCTACTGGCAAGCAAAATACTCTTGCAAAGCAATTGCCATTGATGCTCAGTTTTGGCTGGATTTAGGCACCACAATGACCCAGTGGCTTCTCAGTGGAGTTAGTATGGAAAGAAACTAGTTTTAAAATGAGGGGAATGCACATCTAGGCACAGCACCCACATATACTGCATGCAATAAAAATCCACTTTTTTGTCTTGCAGAATGAAATACGCACAGTATGTTCTCCTGGCTTCAATCTTCTCCACTGTTGAGTATAGCCTTGCTCAGACCTGTGCAGTGGAGTCCTTCTCTGTGAAAGACAATTTTGATCCAAAAAGGGTAATTATGGTTACTTCAACAGTATACGTGAAGAAGTTTCACACATAAACTGTTTTTCCAGGTTATGGTTTGTGTTAATCTAAAGGGGTTCCTCACCGAGAAGTTAACTTCTTTTGTACGCTGTTTAACCCGCTGAGCTTTATGGTAAAACTGGCCTTGAAAGTTAGGGCTGTTATTCTTTTAGACGTCATCTGTTAGCTTGAAGTTTGGTACAGATCCCAGGTTTGATTGGTCCTATGACTGAAACAATTTATATCCGCATCAGGGAGAAAGTCCAAACACATGACCTGGGGAGCTTCCACCCACCACCAGCCATTCTTGGGAGTAACAGTAGAGAGAAAATTTATGTAGCTGGGTATCTTGAACACAAACTGAATCTTCTTCAGACACAACATTTAATCTTCTTGCCACTGAGGAGGAAATCAGGGCTAACAATGTCGGAAAGGTCCAGACAGGGGTCCCAGTACCTATTTCGACTGTCCCTCAGCAAATGTCACTTCCTGTAGCTGGGGTTGGGCCAGCACTTTCTCTACATAAGACTGCCTTTGCTGGAAACAAACCCATGTCTGGGGAGAATTTTGGGAACACCTCAATTTTAAAACACCAAAATTTTATTAGGCTCCTGTATTTGGAAATTACAGGCTTAAACCTGTAACCTGTCAAACAGATCTCATTAGTTTCGCTGATGAATCACATTTAACACAGCTAAATTCTGCTTTTGTCAGTATTTATATTAATACTGTGAACTTTTGAGGGCTTTCCTGTCTGTCAGTCACCTGGTTAGATCTTGTTTTCATTTTACTGCATTTTCAGGGACCCATTTTTACCTAGAATTTTTATCCCCCATAACCTCATTTCATTTTCCCCTGCTGCTAGTCTCTCCAGCACATCCTTCCCTCCCCACAGCACACAGATGGGGAAGCTTTCTGCTTTCCAGGTAGACCCTTTTCACTGTCAGACATCAACTGTGGTCCCCAGCAGCCAAAAGAGTGTCTCCAGCCAGCTTGCTACGGTCTTTGTGGCTGCAGTTTGGTGGTGTTGATGGCATCTTCCACAGAAAAGCAGGGGCCTGAACAGGAACAGGGAATAACCGGCCTGACACCCAGAAGGCATCTCAGGACAGGAGAAACTTTCAGTGTGGGGTCACCATGAGAGGAACATCTCCCATGACAATGAGTATACAGAACTGCAGAGAGCTGCTGCACCCCACTCCTCCTGGCACAGAAGCAAGGGTTCATCTGATGGTGTAGCAGGACCTCTGTGCTACACACCAAACCAAACTCAGACTTTGTCCATAGGCCAGGAAAGGGTAGTTTGAAGGGTGCTACGTTTACAAAAATGGTTTTGTGCTAATCTTGCTGTAATCCAGATATTAATAGCCTTTCATGTTAGTATGCAGGGAAATGGTACGCTCTGGCCAAGAAGGATCCAGAAGGCCTTTTCCTTCAGGACAACATCTCTGCTGAATATACCGTGGAGGAAGATGGTACAATGACAGCATCTTCCAAAGGCCGTGTGAAGCTTTTTGGGTGAGCTCTCTTGATTTTTAGCTCTAGCTACTGCCACGAGGTACTTGAGGAGGGGGACAATGGATGGTGACCAATCCTGACCACACAACATGACCAGGTTTTCTTCATCAGAAAGGGAAGCTCAGTCAAGGTAATATATTAGAAGTCAGATGTTAGACACTTTTGAGTCCTGCATTACTTCTCATCCTGGCTGTGGCCTGCATCCATCACAAAAGCATAAAGTCAACTATAAAGTCAAATCTTTAATGATGGAGCAGTTAGGCAAGTGAGGCGCAGCCAAGTGAGAGGACCTAGTGAAGGCCATGGGGTTGCAGGAGCTGGACAGTTCTTCTTTCACTGAGGTGTTCAGGGGAAGGAGAGGAGTGTAACCGAGCATTACTTTCACAGATCTTTTAGCACAGTGTTGGGTGGACTTCTGGGGAAAACACGTAGCTAACTCTTGGATGCTGTTGCGATGCCTGAACAGACACATGGAAGCAAGTTTAAGATTTTTGCCTGTTGTTCACAGTTACTATCAGGAATTACAGCATGTAAAGGGATTGAATATCTTTCTGGGTAGAGAAAAGAAAACCCATGTCTTCCAGCAGGCTAGCACTAGTTCTGTTGTGCATTAACTACCAAGAATTATCTAACTGTGTGAATAATAGACTAGAGCAGGTGGCTATGAACCTTTTAGGTTGTAACAGCACAGCACTCCAGGATGTTTTGGATGAGGCAAATGAAGCTTTGTAGGCATGTCACACAGTGTGGGTGGGAAGAATCTTGAAAGGACTCTTCAGAAACCAAGTGGGGTCTTAAGGCTGAAGGGAATATATTTCTGCAATGGTAGGGTAAAGGGGAAGTGCAGTTTGTGCAAGGAAGGGAACAAACACCCTTCCACTGTTTCACCCATCCAGGTGAGGTTTGACAAACTGCGCTAAGATGCAGGTGGTAGTCAAAGGAAACAGATGCCAAACAGAGAAGGGCATTAGAAGAAATAGACAAAGAAGCTAGGCTGTTCAGGCCCCTACAGGGCTCCCACAGCCTGTTTGAAAGCCTTTAACTGGCTCGGACGGTAAGTGGCTGTAATTATTTCCATGCTTGTAACAGATGTGCCAATAGAGCTGGGAAGGCTTAGAGAGGGGAGAGCCAGCTTCCTCCTCCCACCTGGGGGCACAGAAAATGAGTGAGCAGGTCAGTTCACTCTGCAAACTGCTAGCAGGGAGTCAAAAAATTATATTCATTTTGCTTGGTGGCTCTCTGTTTGTACAGAAGCAGGTGGCAAAAACCCAGCTGAGTTGAAGGAGCACCAGGGCACTGTCACAGCATAGCTGGACAGTGGTGGGGAGGGGACACAAGCCAGACTGTCAGTCACAGGGGTGGTGTCACATATTTGCGTTACTTAACAACAAAGACTGACTTTGCATTAAGTGAGCCCATCCCCACACCTGAGGCAGTTGTGGTGAACTGTAGCCTGGTTCTTGCCCGAGCCCTGAGCAAGAGACAGCCATCTGAAGCTCACATGCTGCAGGACTTCACCTTCAGCCTTTTGGATCTCCTTGCAGGTTCTGGGTGATCTGTGCCGACATGGCTGCTCAATACACAGTACCTGACCCAACTACTCCAGCAAAAATGTACATGACCTACCAGGGCCTGGCCAGCTACCTCTCCAGCGGTGGTGAGTGAACCTATCCAGCCCCCTGGTGCTGGCTGACAGCTTACAGCTGCCTAGATTTGTGTGTTTCAGTATATTGACAGGAAAACAACAGATCTTTCAGATTGCTCCAAGCAGAGACAAAGAGTACTTTTCTGGGGCAATGCTTTATCCAAGCAGTGCCTTTTATCTCCACAGAAGGGAAAGTATTCAGAGACTCTTCAGAGACCCTACCTGAACACTCTATGTATTAACAGGGAGGATGCAGCTTAGAGGCAATGGGCCACAGAGAGATTTTTGTGCTGAACCTGAGGAAGTAACGCTTCCTGGACCCTGCACTGGGCATTGGAAAGGTGCTGAGAGTCAGTCATCCTTGTGCTCTTCATAGCTAACAGGGGGTGACATGCAGACCCACTTCTGCCTCAGATGCAGCTCTCTTCAGACAGACACAGCCGGACTCAACAAAATGGAGCTGGTAACTGCAGTCCCCCTTCAGAAACCGCTCATGCTGAACATCAGTGATGACCCTGCACAGCTCATACTTTGCACCTGAGTATCCCATAGCTGTGGGACTCCAGCTGGATAAGCTGGGCAGGACTTGGCCTGCAAATGCCCAAGAAAGAAGTACATGTACCTAGTTCTTGCAGGCAAGACACACCAAAATCAATTGATCGAGGCTGGAAATGAGGTGGCATATTGCTAAGACTTCCTGTATAGGAAATGTATTCTGTATGGCCAAAACTTAATCTGTGTGCTTGAGTGAGAAACGTAAAGCAATTTTTTGTCATTGAAGATTTTGAAAGTCCCAATCCAGCCTAAGAAACCAAAGGTGAAAATGCACTGAGCATCATGGGGAACAACATGGTCCCGACACACTCTGTGCTCATCTCAGTTCATCACTTCATGTCAGGGAGATAAGCTGGATGTAGGGTGTGACTTTAGATTCTTTGGGAAGATCTCCCTGTCATGTGCTGAAGTGAGGGTCCATCCCTGCTCTGTTTTCCCCATCATGACAAACACATGTGTTTTGATGTTACAGGGGACAACTACTGGGTGATTGACACTGACTATGATAACTATGCCATCACCTATGCCTGCCGCAGCCTAAAGGAGGATGGCTCCTGTGATGATGGTTACTCCCTGATCTTCTCACGCAACCCCCGTGGCCTCCCCCCAGCTATCCAGCGCATCGTGCGCCAGAAGCAGGAGGAAATCTGCATGTCTGGCCAGTTCCAGCCCGTGCTTCAGTCAGGTACTTTGGGCTAATTAGCAAGCTCCCTGAAATGGCTGTACTGGCAGCTTGTAGAGTGGGCAATGGCATTTGCTGTAAAAGTGATAAAACCACAGCAAATGAAGTTGTACTCTTTTAGCAACTTTTTTTTTTATTAATGTTACATCTGATAAGAAAGTGGCTGTAAAGGGGAGTCCATGCAAGGGAGCGAACCTGGGGGGGTACTACAGCCTTAAGTTTGCCCTTATAGGAACCCTGCATGCTGAAACTGGCACACTACCAAAGGAAGATCAGCTTTGTTACTCTAATAGACAGGATGGAACAAGTCCCTACAAACTGGGGTTTCTGCACTTGGAAATGCTTGTTTTGGTCACTTGGATAATAGCATTTTGCCTTAGATCTGTGCACTGTCCTCCAGGAAAAGAGGAGAAGCTGCCTCCAGGAAGAAGCACCCGCACTCTTAGCTCCACCATGATTTGTATCCTGGGTGGTCCGAGTAACAGACACGTGGCTCTGAGCAGTGGTTCTTACTGTGTCTGCTGGTAGCGGGAGTCAACAGGCAGTTCCTTCACATACATGCGAACAGAGCATGTCTAAAGCTAACTTGGAGAGAACTTTTTCTCTGGGGGCATGGGAACTCCATGGCAAGGGGACTAGAACTTGATGACCTTTAAGGTTCCTTCCAACCTGAACCATTCTGTGACTCCATGAACTGATCTGCTGTCCATGAGACAGGTAGATTATTTTTTTAGGGCTGTGCTGGAAGCAGAAATACCACGTTGTTGGCAGCTGAGTGCCTACATGATTCACATGCACACTGCTTTGCCTGGAGACTGGCCCTAAAGGGGTCAATCTTAGTAAGCTAAGCCAGGACTGAGTACCTGGACTTGGGGGTTGCCACAAGTGTTCTGCACTGTTGGTCAGGAAACAGCAGCTAAAACCTTCTGAAGGACAAATCATTGTGTGAGCCAGTCCTTCCCCACAGAGCAGGTGCAGGCATCATCCAAGGCTACGGGGCAGGTATGGGCATCCCTGCCCCACGCCTCTACATGTTGCTTGCAGTAGCAGAGGGAGAACAGTTGCTTTGTGGTTACACCTTGGTGCTAGTGTAAGCTGAAGACTCATGGTGGCCTGGGACCAGCAAAGGCTGTGCCAGCAGACACAGAGAATGCAAACAGCAACTTTTACATCCCACCATCCAAATCTTGTACTGTCATCCAGAGGTGTACCCTAGAAAGGTTGTAGCTTCACTGAAGACTAGAAGGCTGTTGAAGTACTTCTTTCCAAATTTACTTACAATGACTAAAGTTTGCTTTTCTTTCCTTCCAGGGGCCTGCTAAAAGTACACTTTCGATCCTGTCCTTAAGCGCAGAAACCAGACCTCTTGGTCTTGAAGTTGCCACTCAGCTAACAAAAAAAAAAGAAAACTTAGTGTGTTTTTCCTGAAGAACACATGAAAAAGGGGGATTTGTAAACTGTGTGCAATACACTATTGACATTTCAATTTTCAAGGGAATATCTAATGTGGCATTTGTCAATAAATGTTTTTAAAAAAACATCTTTGGAACTGCTTTTTGTTACCTTCTGTCTTGACCGGGAGCAGGAAGAGGCTGGTCACAGTTGGGAAGTGAGACGGCATGGGTGTCCCCAGGCACAGGCAGACCTCCCCCACACCAAGCAGGGAGAGAGGGGCAATTGTGGTGACAGGGACAGCTCCCCTGACAGCGCTGGAAGTCCAGAGGCCAAGTGAGGGCATCAAGGCCCCAGGCCAGGCACAGGCAGGCCTGCAAGGTGGCTCCGGCCAGAAACAGGACTGGAAAGTGGGCCAGAGGCAGAGCTACCTGCAGCAAGGCTCCCAAGGGGGCAGGGGCCTGGGCTGAGCTGAAGAGGGTTTGTGGACCATGGGCAAGGAGCATGCAGGTGGAGGTTCCAGGTGAGGTTGCACAATGTAATGAAGGCTTGAGGGTGCCTGCAGGGCCTGGGCACACTTTATGTACCTCTCCCACCAACATTTTTGTTTAAATTCTGAAACTGAAGAAGCTTCTTGAACAACTGTGAGACGAGGCCAAAAGTGCCTGCTCATATCTTATGGTTATTTCTGATACATGCGTGTACTCAAAAGTCTGCACAGAGTATTTCTAACTAGCCCCTGAGGCTCAAACGCAACGAAGCAGATGTTCCTTCCAACAGCACTGGGATACTACTTTAAACGAGCAGCTACTTGTGCTTCTAGTGGCATAAGCAGTAATTTACTTCCCACTGCCTTCAAAATCCTGTCTCCAGTATTTGAGAGGTATAGAATTGAAAGACAGAGAACTGACAGGTTTCATGGCCAAGAGTTTCATTGGTAGAGGGAACTGAGAGAATAGTATCTAGATGATTCCATACAGACAAAGGTAACTTGAGTCAGCATTTTTACATATATTGCTCTTAGTAAAATCACTTCCACTTTGAATGTTTCCTGTGAATAAACCTATCAGTGTAGAGCACCTCCAGCACCTTGATGAACCCTGCAGTTTGTCAGCAACACAGATTTTAACAAGTCATGATTACCAAACATAGAGAGAAGAGCAAGATGAACAGTCCCCACTTCTGAGGCTTTCAAAAGGTATGTGGCACAAGGTTCACACCGAGTGAAGACCTTCACAGGTCTCCACTACAGAACAGATTCTGCAAGATGCTTACACAATCTTACCTAAGTATCCAATGATTATCTACTGCATCTGTTGGAAGAAGCACAAACACCACTGATTAAAGACTCTTCTTCAAGGCCAGAGATCTTATCTCAGAGATGCTGGGAAGTCTTTCAAACTTGCATTTCACAGAATCTCCAGGTGGGACTCCTAAGGGCTCTCAGTCAGCATTGAATGAAGGTGGTCTAGGGAAAGCAACCCTGACAAGGAACAAGATGGTGAACTACCATCTAAAGATAAGGACCGAATCAGGAGAATAGCGGCAGGCAGGCAATGCAAACAAAACCCCACATAGATAAGACACTATTGAGTGTTGAAAATGCACCAGCCTTTTGTGCTGGACTAAGTGCAAGGTCAGTGCACTGATTGTTCACCACTTGCTTCCGTCTCCCATGAGGAAGTATGGGGTAGAGATCTGTGAACTTAGGACTTGTATCACAAGTGATTAGACAATATTAACCCCTAGCTGAAGGAGCCTGGCCTTCGGCAAGGGCATTCAGACCAATACTACCAGTCCTAGAGAAGTGAGATTTCTAATGTCTATGGTCATAACAGCTGTATAAGCTGAGTAGACAGGAGTTCTAGCAGGAAGGATCCAAGTGCAATCTTATTATGTTTGGTATTGTCTGTCCAGGTGAATTAGGCACTGCTATCCCTCCTCAGCCACACAAGGTTGTTCCTCCAGGTTCATAAGAGGATAGTGGTGATTCTGGGAGAATACACCACAGTGTTATACATGCCCCTGGAATCCACCTTGCTCTTTGAGCAACTAGGGAAACACATTCCCACCCAGACCACATGAAGCCCCTTATCTTACGATCTGGTGAGTTAATGCAGACTGAGTTAGCTGATACCCATTTTTCTCCACTGACTGCAGGAAATGTGAAAGATGAGATAGGGTAGGGCAAGTGTATCCTGATCTGATGACTCTTGTTATTCTGTAGAATTCAACATAAAGCAGCTAGGGTATATCTAGAGGTAACCACACTTCAGCATGCTCTTTGAGATAGCTGATGAGCATAAGTTGATTATTCCTGGTTTTAAGTGCATGCAGAGGTCCCAAGTAATAATTTCTGTTTGGCACAAACTTCCCACTAACAAGAGTAGAAAAAGCTGTTCAGGAATGAAAAGGACTGTTGTTTTGTCCTCAGAAGGCCCATTAGTGCTGGCAGGAAGCCTACAATTGTGCAACAGCAGGAGGAACCCTGCATGGATATTGTCCTTCACATGCCAGTGAACCTCATCCCAGCAGGGACACTGCAAGTCCTGAGATCTGACTACGATATCATGTTGAGTTAGACCAGTTTCCCCTGGGCTGTGGTAACTGAAGCAATCTATGCATTTAAGTTCCTACTTTAACCTTGAAATTTCTTACAGTGACACTCCCTAAACATTTAATTTTTACACACTTCACCAAGCTCTTTTTTATACCTTGAGAACAGGTTTCACTTTCCAAGACTAAGTTGTGGACACAAGAATTTTGAGCAGTTTCCAGAACACAGTGATCAGATCTTGTTTTTACAGGGTTCATGTGAAAGATTCAAAACTGGTTTTATTGGGTAGCACAAAAGATGGTAACAAATGCAGTACATTTTATACACACAAATTATATACACAAACCAGCCCTTTAAAAGGTTTTTCCCTAAGATTCATTTTAACAAACAGTCGCAAAAACGTTTCATAGATTCAGAAGCTTTTGTTTGAAGAGTGGGCAAAACAATTAAGAAATACTGAACAGCAGGCTAACAATGTTAGATTTTCCTACTTGGATTTATGGCCAGCAAGAGCCATACCTGCATGTTCTTCAGTCTTGCTTTGGTTCTGATGCTACAGAACTACTAAGCACTTTCTACTCCCACTTAGCGCTATGCACACCTGGCACTTCTGAAAACTGAAATGTGAAGGGTGGCCCAGCAACAGTGGAGACAGTAGAGTTAAACGTGCAGTTTTGGAAGTCCTATCAGGCAGAGTCAGTGACAGATGGTTACAGAAAACTCAAGTTTCAAGTATTAAATAGCATTTTTCTCTAGATATTAAATTATTAAAACAACAACAGCAGCTCAAATCTCCTCCACATTGTTGGAAGTACCAAATTCTAATCTCTGCTCCAATTGTTTAGGTTTGCTTATTGCTTAAAGGAGTAAGTTTCTACCAAAGCAGCAAAGAAGAGAAAAAAATCTTAGTATTTAAAACTCATTTCTGAAGAGAAAATGCACCATTTTGGGACAGCTCTTCTTTCCATGCTTACTTACCATTGCCAGGAAAATACCTGAAAAAGTACTGTGCCTGCCACACTTTGGTTGATGTTTCATGTAAAAGCCCTAAAAGAAGGATCTAGTAACAGATTTTCAAAGTGGTTGGACTTCACCCAAAGAAAGTGGATGTTATTTGCACCTACAACATGTTAATCTCTCTCTTGCAAATAAAATTTATGCTTTTTTTGAGGCTTCAGTAAGCAATACAATACTGTACGAAATTTTATCAAGAAATTTTAGATAAAATAGCACTTACTTTGCTTTTCAGCAGGATGAAAAAAAAAGTAAGCATGAGAATTACAAACCACTGCAAAGAGGCAGATGCAAGCCTCATGTCTGTCACTGCTGAGAAGCAGAAACTCCCAGCCAAAAAGCTTCTGAAAGATGGTAACTTGCCCTAAAGGAAATCACTTGCCATAGGGACAGATTTCAATGCAGTGAAAGCCTAAGTGAGATGCCATCATCTGTTCTACACTTTTGTAAAAGCCAAACATTCCACCAGGACTCATCAGCTGTGCATCATTTGCCTCTTATATGCCATTACTGATCTCCCATGTATGAGGTATAATTTAAGTTAAATAAAGCACAGCACTGATTCTTGATCTTCTATTTTTCATGAGTTGCACACCTATACATCATCTGCCATATCCCTGAAAAGCAAAAGCTACATTCTTCACAACAGCTTTGCTTCACTTGTTCTCAAACACCTGTAACTAGTGCATGGTCCTTGATTTTATAAAGATTGCTAAGTTTTGGTTGCCAGTGTGGGAAAATTTTAAAGCAGAGGACTACTCAAATAGGACATCCTTACAGTCTACACTGTCCCCTCACGCTCCTGTATCCTCCCCTGTTTCAGACACGCTCAAATCTCTCAAGGACCTATATCTGTACATTTCTAAAAGTAATTTTTTTTGTGGTTCCACTTTATGTTGGCAAAACAGTATGTCTTAACTGCTAGGTCTTATTTAACTGCATGTTCTGATTTTTCACTTAGAGGCAGCTACAATAGCTTTTAAATGTATTTTTACTGTCTCCATCCAAGTACAGCTTCTCACTATTTTTTTTGAAACTGAGAAAATTACCATCTAATTAGGCTCCAATGGCTCTTTTAGGTCCTGCACAAGCCTCTATACGCAATACGCAAGGAACTGGCAGATTAGGATGTGACAAGCACTCCCTATTGAAAGTTCAGTAACAGAAGAAATACTTCACCTCAACTCTGTGACAAAATTGGTCTTTTAAGTCTTTCAGCATAAGCACATGAGCAAGTAACCAGAAGGTAAGGAGATACAAGGCCTAATCTCATATATACTGACTTTTTCTATGTTTCTTTTTTGTGCTGTAGCACTGAGGCCATTTGAGGTAGTTCAGCTCTCTCCTACTGTGCAAACTTGTTTTTTTTTGTCTGAGACCTGCATGTTTCATCAAATATGCAGCCTTTGTTGTTATGTTGGTGAGGTGGCTGATGTCAGCAAAGAGTCCAGTAGGGGATTTGTTTGTGTGACAAAGGTGCTCCTCTTATGGAAAACATTCCAGCTGTTTTCACTGGCATTTATCCTTCGCCCTACAAGCATTTTAAAGGTACAGATGAAATGGTGCATTTGTGAAGAGGGGAGAGTAAAAAAAACACTCCTGCAATTTCAGGGAACTTTGGTGTTACATAAACTGGCAGCTGCAAGGACACCCAGAGGGGCTCAGCAGCCCATGCTCTGGGGCTGTCACACCCTTGTGCACGCACTTTACATAGCACAGGAACTCAAACTGTTCTTGGGTAGTTTTCTAACTGTTTGTCAGTAGCAGCCCTGTTATATTCAAGAGCGTGCTTTCCTGTAATATGAAAACATAAGGCTCTAATTAGCATTTCAGATTTATCCTGGCCACCCAAAGCCAAGTCTCAGGTCACTGGAGAGATATGTCAGCTATAAATGTTGTAGAAGGCCAGGCTAGGTGACAGCAATGGAGAGAAAGAGGGGCGGTCAGGGTTAGAGCCTCCACCACAGGGGCAGTGGCTGATGTCCAGAGTGAGAACAGGAGACCTGGGCAAAAGCAAGAAGCAGAAACAACAGGGAAGTCTGGGAGCTACACTGTCCTGTGCCTTCTTCTCCTCCAAAGATGAGCTGCTACGCCTTCCTCTGTCTATGTCAGGGAATAGCTCTGGCTTCCAAGTAACAGCCACAAATGCACTGACAGCTGGGTGGAAACCCCTCTGTGAGAGGGTGAAGAACCTCACACATGTGAAATGCTCAGTAATAACCCAATGGAGCATGTGTAACTAACCAGCAAGGAAGCAGGGATCCTTCACTTCGTGCTCTGGACAAGCCTGGTTGCTGTGCACTTTTCCACCGAACCATTATGTCAAGACAGCCTGTCAGCTGAAGCAGGCAGTTCACCCTTAGACAGCTCCTCCTTGTGCCTCACTCACAGAGTGAAGCAATGGTCCTCTTCCTGCTGCAGTTTGTAACTTCTATGCATTTTTGATTGTCCTGGGCATTAGCTCAGTGTAAAATGGGGAATGATGAATATCTATTCCCTTAATTCCTAGTTCCCAAGCTGAATCGCAGTCTTACTGCAGCCTCTTGAAATTGCACCAGTGGCCTTGTCAGTTGTGGTCGTTTGACAGTGCTGTCTTTTGAACTCTGAAGAGTTAACAGGGACGTTGCTTCTAACTCGCATTCCTAACTTTCGATACTCCTTCCTCAGCTTGGGAGGAGTTTATTTATCTGGGGAGTTGTCCTTTGCAGGAAGCATACACCACTCAGTCACAAAGCCAGGCACCATTCTTCAGAGCTACTTGAAAGCTTCAACATACTCCACAGGAAGAGAGGACGGGCCTGCCTTCCCCCAGTAGTCAATGGCACGCACTCTGTAAAATCCAGAGACTGAGCTTCCTGCAAGTGAAACAAAATGAAATGAAATTAAATGAGATGGTCACTGTGAAAGGCTGACATCTGTGATGCTTGGAGGATATGGAGCAGGCACTACTGTAAAATGCAGGTTTGTGGAACGGGCTGGGGAAGGGGTGAAATCAGTTCTGCACCCTATGTAAGTGTGTCTGTGCCTGTCTAACTAAAAATGAGTATAAATTCTCTGTGGCCAAGTACTGGCTCTTTCTTTGTTGGAACAAGGACCTCCTATCTCCTCATTAGCATCTGCAAGTTAAACTACAGGAAGAAGGCTATGACATGTTCTGCAATGCACAACTAGTAATTCCTTTTTTTCTGACTAACTTTTCTGCCTCAATTGTGCCTTTGGAACAGGTTAGGTGGGGACAGGATCAACAAAGAAGAGAACAAGAAGCATGCAGGTTGACTGAAAAACCCCTGCTCAACTCCGGAAGCAGCCCCACTTGCTCCAAAGGTATGTGAGTTTAAGTTCTGTGGCTCTGCTGGTTTTAATCCTTGATCCAATTTGAAGAACAAAGCCTTCACTAGCAGAGCCTTTAACCTTACAAGCAATACACAAAAACAAGCAATGTTTTTTCTCTTTACTTGATTTTTATGTGTGCTTTAGTATTATTTTTTTTTTTTCTAAAAGAAAAATAATGCTAGAATTAATGAGTCAGAAGGAAGTACACAGCAATATAGGCTGCTGAAATGTGAGATTTTTTCAAGCAGTCTTTTCTTTTTTGTTTTTGAAACAATTACATCTAGTAGGTTCCCCAGATGTGCAGCACTAGATGATAATGAATCCTAATTTCACAAATTTGTCTTTGCCACGATTTACAGTTTTTACCTACCTGTGTGCCCTTTACATTGCGATAATAGCTCTGAATTTCATTATGCACCCACTGATGATGTTAAGCTTTTCTCAGGCTAAGATAACTTTTTGTTTCTGGCCAAAAAAACCCAACCAAACCAACATTCTGAATTGTCTTTTATTAGTATCACTTTGAGTCAAGGTCTGCCTGTATTTCACAGAACTCTGAACAGTGCTTATTAGTAATACTTGCTGGACAGTCACATTTTAAGACCACAGATTGAGACCATACTTGGTTAAAAAAGCCCCAGCACCAGCAAAAAACACACAAAGCAAACATCACTTGCTACCTTCTTCCAGCATTTTTTATCTGAGTATACTTCTCTTGCATCTAGGCTGTACTTGAGGAGAAATGACCAAAGGCTCTCAGAGAAACTTTGCCTGTTGACAAATACGAAACTCGCTGCCCTCTAAAGTGAAACATCTAAAACTTAGGTGGCTCAGCAGGGCTAAAGCTAAAGTTCTATGAAACAGCAAAGAGGGGGGTCTCTCCTTGGCTAGGTGTTCAGATAGTCAGGACATACTGTCCTAAAGGAGGACCTCTCCTGTTCTTACAAGAGAGCACTGCAGTAGTTTAAGATTGCCAAGCCACAAAGGGTATAGAACAAGGACAGGTGACCATGACGAGAGCAGAACTGTGACCTTCCCCTGAGGCAGCTCAGAACACGATACTTGCAAGAAAAACAACTGCTCCATGAAAGGTGGATGTGATCTCCCACTTCTTTGTGTGTTGATGCCATTATCCTTAGGCAGTTTAACACTTCAAGACTCAGTGGTACAAAACAAGTGTTGCCAAGGCAGTTCACTCCCACTGCCCTATCCCAAGAGCATTGTACATATTTAGGCAAAGGCATAGCCAATACTTGTGGGACTGAGCCCAAACCTCAGACTTGCCTTGCTGTGAGTCTACTACCAAGAGCACAAGACCAAGCTCTGGTCATGTGGATTAATTTTTTTTTGTTGTCATTTTTGCATGCTTCTAAACCAGCTACAAATACAGACAAAAATACTGCTTTAGCTCTCAGAGGAGCTTCCAGGCCTAAAACTGGATGACTTTAGTTTCTGGACAAGGAATTTACTTAAGGCAATACTCCTAATAGTGTCCTCATGACTATTTGTGAATTAGTGCTTGTCCTTGAGAATATTGCTTTCACTGAGAACACGGTCATAAAGGAAGGGACATGCTCTTATTTGTGATGGGAGTGTATGTTACTAGCAAGCTAGTACCTCCAGTAGTTACTAACTGATGTCTCACACACTTACGAGAAGCAGTATTAACATGACAGATTACATAATGTACATATTCTTGCCTTACCTGGACTGTAGACCCAGAGAGTGAATATTGTGTCTTTGGCATTAATCCGGTGGTACACTTCTCCATCTGGTGAGAACTCCACTTCAAATGTCTTTATACATCTAGAAAAGAAAACCAGACAGCTCAGTAAACAAAACTGTTAATACAGTGAGCAATCAAATCCTAATCTCAAGGCATTTCAACAAAGAAGGCCAAAAATAGGAAATATTCAATTGACTCATTCCTAACAAATGTGGGATGGCATGAATTGTCAGTATTAGGAAGAACCATGGCTCCAACAGCCCACAGAACACCCAAACTGATGAGTTATTTCAGGTACTTGCAGCATCACAAACTGTTAAACATCTTTTGCTCCCAAAGTAGAGTTATTAAGGCTGAAAAATCTCGGGAGACTGCCTTGAGAAGGACGTAAGTCAGTTCTTCCTCACAGAGTCTGGATGGATACTGGATTGCCTCCAACAGTTCACCTACAGAAGGTTTCCAGTCTAGTACAGCTTGTTTGAGCAAGAAGCTGGAGGTTTTCTTTTCCAGCTCACATTGCTTACAGGGATGTGCAAGATCCCAACCAGGCACCTGCTGCTAATAGATCTTTTCTCATGGATTCTCCTGTCCGCTATGCTGGAGGAAAGTCCTTCAAAAATGCCACTGGATGCTGATGAGCATCGGTGGAATTCCCTTAGCTCAGATCGCAAATTAGTCAGGGTTGAGCTCCACAGCTACTGCATGTAGGTCCTACAGTTCATTCTGACACACAAATGCACTGCAGCATCTCTCAAGGAGCAAGTAGTCACTAATTTGTGAACTTGCTCTACTTTGTAGCACTAGTGGCAACTTAGGGAGCAATCTGCTGGTAACTTGATTATATCCACTTTATTTTAAAAGCTACTTACTTTGAATTTACACAGTCATCGTCCCACAGCACAATGACCTGCCCCTTTGTGAGAGGTATCAAACGAACAGCGGTCACCTGTCCAAAAACACATACCCAGATATGAAAACTGAACAACCAATCAGCCAGGTCAGATTTCTGTGTTAATCCTTCCTCACTAATTATTTGCTTTGATTCTTTCGATTAAGACATAGTGGAAAAACCCAAAATTCCTGGCTCTGTGGCTTTGTAGTCTGTGTCTCCAAACTGTCAACCCTGCAGAAGACCTTCAGAGGCTTCGGGTACCACTATGAATATGGGTGGGACTGAATGAGCAGATACAGATCTTTAATCTATGACAGCCACAATTCCATTGTATGTTTGGCTATCATTTACCACCTAGAGAGCTGTTGTCAAGCCTGCTAGCACATGATGTGATTTTAAAAAAGACACTGCATTTTCCAGTACTGCATTATTATTTTCCCACCACGGATGAACCTGCATTTATCTCGGTGATGGCTCCTATCACTGCTGTGGAAGGCTTTATCTTGAATTATGCCTTGGAGAGCCTGCTCACCAAACAAGAGAATTGTTTATTTATGGTACTTTTAACAAATAATAGGTCCAAATGCTAGTTCAGCTCTTCTCAGTGAGACTTAAAGCAACAAGCAGTTTCTAATTTGGTTAATCTGACATTACAATACAACACATACTTGATCAGGAACAGATCTGGGTCTTGCACAGATGTGGATAAGAAAGACTGAGGGAATGGGAAAGTTTTGCTTCAGTGTCAGGATGCCACCTTCAGGAACTGGAAATGGGCCTGTTGTCACTGGGTCCTGTGGAGCGAAAGAGAAACTTTGTGAAAAATCTTTCATTGCAGCACCTAGAAGCCTCCTGCCTGCTACATCAGTGTAAAGCAACTGTGTATTTACTTTGGGACTGTACATTTCCAATAAAGTTGGCACTGGTAAGTGGCTTACAGCCATCACAATTCTTTAAGTTGGGAGACTTTTCTATCTTTCCTGTTTTCCAGTTCTTCAGGAAACAAAAGAGTTTTTCTATCTCACAAACTGGGTTAATCACAAATGCTCTTTATGTGCAATCTGTCGCTTTAGTAACCTCCCACAGATGTCTTTCAGGCTAGTGGTCTTTAAAAGCCCACCTCTGTCACCTATGGATTCCCAGTATGCAGTGAAAGCTATTGCTAGCTATAACAGACACTCAGCTGGTCTCTGAAAATGAGGTTTCACCAGACCTCAAGAGTACCTAAAACCTTGCTGCTGTCCTGGTTGATTCGATGACTCCTGTAATATCTCACAGGCTTCAGCAACAATGGGTTACAGTACACTAAAGTCAGAAGGCAGTAACTGTCTATGGGGTCCTTTATTTTAACCCATGGGTCTCAATGCACAGGGAAACTATGGGAGAGGGAGCTAAAGTGACAGGCTGCTCAGGTAGTATCACATACAGTAAGTAATCTGGGCATGGCATGAGAGAAGCCCTCAGAGAGGACTTACTCCTCAGTTCCCTCTGGAGTGCATTCGGAACTGGTGAGGATGAGGGGGAACTGCAGGCCTCCCTGTGAACACCTGAGATGCCAAGTCGCTCCTGAACTTGCATTGGGCAGTTTCCACCTTAGGGAGCTGTTTGTTTTCTGTTATTGAGGAAGGTTCATTTCAATTCTCTACTACAGCAATTTGGCCCTTTTGTGATACACATTGGGTCTTGTGACTTATTTGGGGTCTCAAAGCTCACTGAAATTTCAGAGAGAAGGTGGAACTTGCTCTGGAGCAGCTCTACCCTTGTTAAGGGTGAGCCAGGAGCAAAGAAATTGGTCATCTACATTTAGTTTCTTGTATAACATAAATGCAAAGATACCAGTTGAGTATATCAGTTACATTACTCTGTATGACTGCAAGTGCATTTTCATATGCATATAAGATGTGCATGACTGTGGAATATGGAAATTTTGACTACCTCAGTTGATTTCTTGTCTCTCTAGCTGCTGTTAACCAATTCAGAAGCACTTTACCCATAAGACACTTCAAGCAAACACGTGGTCATACCTCAGCATCCCTTATTTGCTGGAACTGTTGTGGGGAAGGAAAGTCAGGGCTTCCTAGATTCTTCCACTTCAGGTAGGGATTGGTTTGGTTGTTATCCAGGTAATACGTCACATACACTAGCTCTTTAAGAACACAAATGAAAAAGAGTAAACTCTTTACTTGGATTTAAAGATTAAAAAGAATAAATTTAGCAGAAGGTGTTTAAGTCTACCTTCTCAGAAGTGATCTCAGCACTTCAGAGCTTGGCTTTGCTGGAAAGTCACAAGGCTAGCACTCTTACAAGGCTCTAAAATTTATATTTGCTAAGTTTAAATTTCAAGCTGTTACGTCCCTGTCCAGAATCAAAGGCCCCTTAATTTTTGCACAGATGCTACATGCATTTGTTGAACAGCTACATCAATTGTGTATTTATGTGGTCATGTTGGCTGTCTTGAAGTCATCCCAGTAAGGGAATTGTTGCCTGGCAATATCCAGCCAAGGACACTGAGATTAATAGCCTTCCAAAAAGGTAGCAACTGCAGCTGCAATTAAAGGCAGAGTCAAAGTGCAGGTATTATGAAAGAACCTTCCCTAGAAGAGCACAATCAGAAAGTCTAGGACTGCCCAATAGACAAGAGAGAAAGTTAGCATATGAAACTCACTCTTGCAATGAAAGGCAACTCCGCACATGTGTTCCAGCAGATGTTCTGTCCTAAAAATAATTACATGAGCTGCCTACACTATGTTTCTTTACCTCTAAGTTTAGGGAGGTTGGTGGTGTTCACTGTGACAGTGCTGATGTTGGATGAAGTCCTGTTATCCTCACTTGAATATATCAGAAGAGTAGCTTGCCAAGTGTCTGAGTGTTGCATCTCACTTGGGATGTGCACTGATGCCAGGACACCAACTGTGCTGTTTTGAATGCTTTCACCTTCACCACTCTTCACTTCTGCAAAAATCTGCTTTTCTCCTTCAAAAAATGTGACAACTATGTAAGCATCACTGCTAGTCAGTCCTGTATTAGTTTCTGATAAGGTCAAAATATAGGGATCTACAGATAAAGCTATGCTTTAGTTTATTTTACCAGGTATAGCATTCAGACAGCCTTTTTTTACAACAGAGGAGCATGCATGTACTACAGCAGTTCTCAATGTTTAGCAGGTCAGCTAGCAACACCTAAGCACGTAACAGTGAGTTAGGATCTTCCTTTAGTATGCTGCATGGGTCTCCAGCTGTGAGTATTTCTTGAAGACATTTGCAGCCTGATGTGATGGCACAAGAGGGAAGTACCAGTCAACAAAACCCCAAAGTGGTTGGCAGACAGAAGGTATAAACAAAGGAGTAAATTACATCAGATGGATAACAGACTGTCAGGAACATCTCCTGAGCTACTAATTTCTCACAGGAAATGAAGTTTCATTTTCTTAACACAGCTGGCAAACCGAGTGTAGGAGAAATCCTGCTTTTATCAGTGGTGGGGTGGCTGCAATAACATCTTAGGCGTGAAGCTTCTAGATAGAAGACATTATTGGTATGCTTTTTAATCAGTGCTTACTATACCTAGCAATGCCAGCAAACCCATGACAGTCAGCACTGGTTTCCGCACCATCTGGACATGAGGTGGCTTTGTATTGTTCATCTGGAAACGTGCTGTCAGAGTTCTCTGTGTGAAGTAATGGGGGTAGTAGCTCAAGAAGGCATTGTCATTACTCAGCAGTGTGTAGTTAATGGTGTTGTTGGCTCTGGAAATGAGCAGGTCTTGATGCTGGGTGATTACCTGAAAAGTCATAGACAAGACTGAACTTCACCCTGGTGAAAATCCAACAGACATGCCATGTCTGTATTTTTAAAAAAATCTTTACCACATCTTGAAAAAGTGTCACTCTGCTATTTAGAAAAGTTTGAAGAACTGAAATGACCCTCACAACTCTTGAAGAAACTATTCTTTAGGTGATATATTAATTACTGGAAAATGTGAAGTATCCACACAGTTTTCCCAGCAAAAAGTCCCTTAAATAACTATTACTAGTACTCTGCATAAGTTATGAATATATTTCCTTGCCTATTCTGTCTTGAATATTAAATTAGTAATTCGGATTTACCATCTGAATTAAATCTAAATGGTTCTCCAATTCTGGAGTTACTTTGTACCCTTTACATGAGTGTCTGGGAGCTCTTTCTCAGCGAGTCACTTTACCCACTTGGTGCTAACATGGAATCAGATCTCCTAGTATTTGACTGGTTGCTGCTCTGCTTTCCTGAAAAAAGTTAGTGCTCCCAAGGTCTCTGTTTACCGGATTATCTGTAAGTATCAGAATCAAACAGAACTTCTGAAGGTTCAAACTGAAAAGGTCTCATAATTGTGCTCCTGAAGGAAGACAGGGCTCCCGTTCCTAACCATCCAAGTGTTAGTTTTCCATGAGATGTGTCCTTTTTTTGTCTATCCATATTACCCTGTCATTATGAACACTGCTGTTTGTTGTCACAAACTCCCTGCGATGCAGTCAGTGACTGGTTGCTTTGGAGAAGACTGCCTCTGTATGGAGCCTCAGGGAGCTGACAGCCATTGTCTCCACAGAACAGCTGATAAGACGTATCTTGTTTCTGGGTGACATACATGCTTCCAGGTTTGGGAACTACTACTTTGCACTGGAACACTTGGACTCTGGATGCTGTATAAGGTACTGGCTCACAAAGCAACAGTGGGAGCTGTTGTGGGAGTTCCCAGTGGGAACTGTGGCTAAACAGGGAGACATGCTGAGCTCTCTCTGGGGCCAGGCTACAATTCCTGCAGGGCCAGGAATGCTGAACTTTCTTTTCTCCTTATGCTTTTCTGATCAACTGCGGTAGGCACTAGCAGTCATTGTCCAAAATTGAAGAACAAGCTTATGATAAGAACTCAAAGGACTTCCAAATTATACCTGGTGTCTCTTGATGAGGTAAACTTATGAAGGAGCTGGGAAACAATGTCTTACATAAGTGAGACAGTAGCGAGGTGATAGCAGTAGTATTTCATGAAGTGTGGATGTGTTGGCATAGTCTTCTCAGGTGAATCTGACTGGCAGACTGTATACAATATCTAAAATATTCTCTACCACATAGAAGGATAGTTCTCAGGTGTTTGGTTTTTTTAAGGGAAGATAAAGAAAACCAATACCAACTAAATAAAGCTACTGAAAAGAGACTATTCAGGGAAACTCCAGCAGTATCAATAGGGAACTCTCCTTTTGTTTGATCTACAATCCTGAGTAGCTGCCTAAAAACTGAGTGTAAGTCTACTTTTGTAACTGCATTAATGCATCAGGAGACCCTACTGGGACAAGACTGTCAATGAACTGAGTTACCTTTACAACCATAGCGGCATAGGTCACATCAGCTCGCCACAGTTGTGGAATGGACCATCCAACCATTGGATCTGCTTCATCATTGTATATGGGAACAGAAGCAAAATTTGGAAACAGCTTCTGAATTTGTCCAACTGCTTCTACTTCCTGTTGCAAGATGTAGAGAGAACTCCCACCTCCCTGCAACAATATTTCGTATCTGCTTAGTGAAAGTGAGCAAACATTAGTAAACACACAAACACAACATGCAGACAAAAGCATATTCTGAAAACATGCTTTTGGAGTTCCTGAGGAGATACGGGCCAGGTAGTATTCGTATTTTTAGCTAATACATTGCAGCATGTGCTGTTTGCATAAGCTCCTTCTAGGACATAAAATGGAAGAGAGGCAGAGGAGCTGTTTCCCCCCAGAAATCAGGGGAAGACAAACTTGGTTTGAGTTGAAGTCTTGTAGCTGAACATCTTCAAAGTTTTCTTAGAATAGGTAGCCATGCTGGCTGCTATAGGCTGGACGCTCATCTGGAAATCAACTTCATAAATTAGAGTAAAATGTAACTTGAACTGATTGAAAAAATAGCCTGAAACTGAAATCTTGGACTGACCTTCTTATGGAGAGAGATGTAGTCCAACCTTACACCAGTCTCCCCTGTGAAGAAATTGGTTCCATTGTAGCAATGACTCAGAAGACTCCAGCACATGGGTGACTTGGGTAAGGAGTGGAAGGAATCCCCAGGCCCTCCAAATTTGAGTAGAGGACTGGCTGCTCTTAATCCTTCTGAGCAAGCATCATAATAGTTGAGAAACCCTAAAGTCCAAGCAGATGCATATATCAAGGATGATTGATAACTCAAAACAGAACCTTGATCTCAAACTACACGGGTATGTTATAATCCTATTATTGCATTTATTGGCAGGACCTCACAAACTGGAGATACTCTTTCCTATACACTGACAACAGGAGAAAACATGAAAACTTCAGCTTAATTAACAAGGTTCTTCCAAAGGTCTTGTGGGGACAGATTCCCAAAATATGCATCTGTCAGTGAACAGTTTTCTACTCACTGCACCCTTCACCCCCTTTCCCTCAGTAACCTTACTGCATATCCAAATAATAAACTGCACCTTCGTATAATTCCTGTTCTGTCTTCCCTGTTCCACTACCGCTGTATTTATACTGATGTCCAAGCAGGGGACAAAATGCAGTCAGTAACATCACCTTAGAAAAACAGACTAGGTATACTTTCCAAATTCCATATCTCTCCTACCCACCTTATTTCTTTGCCAGTATCTCTTCTTGATCACTGCCACCCCTCCACCCACCCCACCCACCTGTTTCACTTTACTACACTGGCAAGTGCTCCAAAACATGCTTACCTCTCACTGTCATAGTCACATTGTCAAAGTTGTGATGGTCTGGTTCATTCCATGTTTCAAAATTCCACCTAGCAACATGCTGCAATCCGTACCTATCTGTAGGAGAGGCCTCATTTATCAGTGAGCTGCATATTCAGACAATCCTATCAATTAGCCCCGCAGGTCAGGTTCAGCAGCCAGAGCTACAACAGGGTATAAATATTGCCTATTTTTAACAATGAGGGAAATGTGATTTTGGTAGTTTGAAAAGGATCTCACATTTTCAATGCAATGCAGAAATATTTTAAAAAGATGAAAGATGAGAAGGACATTATGTGAATTACAGCCTTAACTCAGGTTGGATGTCTGTCTCAGTAGAGGCATTTGAAGCTGCCAAGTGGGAAGTATTCAGGTTATCATGTCTCAGTGCAAGTTGCTGGTTTACAACCACAACAATTAATAAAGTTGAAAGGCAGTCCTCAGAGGCAGGCCAAACATGCTACTCAGAACACAATACTCACTCAGGATGTTGGTCACCCATCAGCAAAAGAAGGGGCTATTATGCCATTGTCTGTTCTCCTATTCTGTGCTGAAATCTAGGGTCTTGAAAATGGTCATAATACACAGAACTTTTTGAGGTAGGTAGAAGGGATTACAAGCCCCTTATATAACAGGGGTTTTTTTCCTTTGATGTTTGGTTGGTTGGTTGGTTGGTTGGTTTTTTAGGTTTCTTTTTTTTTTTTTTGAACTTACCTATGTATCTTCCGGCCAGGAGTGCAATTAAGTTTCTCCATTTTACTACCTGTTCTTTGTTTTCAAAATCTGAAAAGTATCCTGATGGATTCCCCATCAATTCAAATCCTAGAAAATAAACAAAATATTGATCTTCTTTTTTTTCTGAATGCTATGTCCTTTTGATTAACAAAGCGGTTATTACATTATCTGAAACAAACTTGCTAATGAAGAAGCCTCATTAAAGGGGTTTTCTTTCCGGTTCCTCCATGTCCCCACCATGAATATTTCAAATTTGGGGTTGTCAATGACTACAGCAGTCAATACTACTACTTAGCATCATAAATTCAAGGCTCAGTCAGGACTTTAAACAGTGCATGTCTGCAGAAATTTACGGGAAGCTTACCTTGAGTATCTGCTTCTCTGGTCCTTTTAGGTACCTGCTAATGGGTACAAAGCTTCCTCCTCTTCAAGAGGAGGAATTCATACATCTCAAACTGTTGTTGAAAGCAGTGTGAAACCATTTGTGTTGTCTTAATGGCCCTTATAGCGTTTTGCTCACGCTGTTTACATTTACAGACATGAGGCAAAGGCAAGTAGGAAAACAATGAATTTTTATCAAAATCAGCTTTGGCAAAGCTCTCTAAGAATGAGTGCACAATATGGCAAACAGATGAAGCAAGCTGGGGAGGTAAGGAACTGCCCTTACCTGGAATTAGCTTATTTTCCCACAGGTGATGCATAAGGTTATCCAAGGCAGTAAAATTGTAGTGAAGTTTCCCATTCATCACTCTGAAGAATACAGGTAATAAAAAGTACAAATGTAAATATTACAGCAATGGTAGCACTTGGCTGCAGATAATGGGACAGATGGCTGCCTTCTTTTGGATCTCAAAATTTACATGTAAGTAGGGTTCTTGGAATTGTATACAAGCTTCCTTCCACAAAAGTAGCAGGTGTTCACCACAACCAAGTCATGTTTCTTACACAATCCGTACATTTTTCCTATTCCTGCAGCAGCAATAGAAGAAATACAATTAACTTGCTGGATTTTGAGTTTTAACAGGATATTAGGATTTCTAACTCTTTGCCAAAGTGAAATTTACCCAGACTTTGTTTCGCTCAATTGTTTTTTTCAGTTTCCATTGTCTCATGCATTCTTTCTTAACGTTCTCTTAATTTGCAATACATAATGTAGCTTTCTTAGTACTGCTTCTTAGGGGTTTAGGTCCAGTTGAGAAATAACTTTGTATCATTCAAAGAATGCTGCATTTATGCACACAATGTCTTTAATTTTTACTGCATTGTTAGCATTTGCTTGCTATTTCTCCTGTAGTCCCGTGATCCCAGGCTGCATCCTTTCACCCAGCTTTGAAAACATGTGTTCAAAGACTTAGGAGTAGCACCATGATGCATCCCTTGATGCAAGTGAATCTTGCAAGAGTACAGGTAGTAAAATTTGGACACATGCACCTGCATGGGAACACTGGAGTTCTTTTACCCTGGGGATGAAAAGTGGTGTTTGCAATCTATCTATGACACATTTGAAGATATGATTTAAATTCCTGAAAGGCTTTTCTTGCCTGGTATCCAGTGAAAAAAAATATAACGCAATACGTGGGTCAGTTATTTCCCATTACTTCTGAACTTGTGGCCTGATCTAACTGAAATCTGACAGATTGGGAGAAGTTTTGCCAGTACGAAATGCCAGATGGGAATTAAACTTCGGTCGACAATATTCTGGTAGTGAGACTTACTGCTATTTGGCCCAAGCCACAACCTTGGCCTAGTGCCTGACCTCAGTATGCCCTGAGCAAAAGGCTTTGTAAGCACCCTTGAGCTAAGTCCAGCCTTGGTCATATAGGAGGAGCCGCTCAGGTTTTTGCCAGCACCTCTCAAAGCTGATTTCTCCAGCCTTGCCAGAGCACTACACCTGATGTCTCTGTTAGAGTGCAGCCTGAGCTCTGCCATCTTCCCAACTCTTTCCTGGGCACCTTGCCTCTGCTTGGGTGGAAAGCTGTACCAGTGAACTGCAGATGCAATGTCCTAGGTAGGACAGAAGGTGGAGAGACAATCACACTTCCTGCAACTGGACAGTGCTGGCAAAGTATGCTGGTCACACAGGATAAAAACTGAGAACGGGGCAGTCAGCAGATCTCTTAAATCAATGCTGGACTCTTCACTGAGACTCACAAACCGTTTCTTTCTGTGCTGTCTTATGCATTTCCGAGCCTCTTAGATTGAGGCTCTTCCTCTGTGCTTTCTTGCCAAGAGAAAGTTTCAGTGAAAAACCTGCAACAGAAATCCCGAAGTTCTCAGAAAATTAAGAAGTGCTGACAGAATTTCCTAGTGAATAAGGAAGAGAACTGTACAACCTGAAGAGGACAAAGTGACATCAGTATCTCTGACTATGATCTAGAAGAGGAAAACAGGACAGGCAAAACTAATGTAACATAAACCATATCCACTGTACCAGCTCTACCTGGGATATGACTGAGCACACAATCTTGGCCTTAGTATGGTCACACTCTTTTCCCAAAGACCTGATGTTGGCTTTTCTCTTTTAAAGTAAGTCCTACCACATGACAGCAATTGTCACGTCTGCAGCCACTGATGGGCTTGCAGTTCTCGCCAGAGTCAAGTGGTGCAACTGTGAAAGAAGCAAATAGCAGAAAGACATTTATTTACTTTAGTATCCGTAAGAGCATTTTAGAAGTTACTGTTGAACTAAAGTATAGCGATTTGGAACTAGTTTGTTTTGGGATGTTTTTTTTTTTTTTTGTCTTAGGCAGAGGTTAAAAAAAAGTCTGACAGTCTTATTCCAAAGTTCAAAGACAAATACTTTCTTGCAAAAAGTAGCTCTGCTCCCTGAGATCTATTAACTATTTCCAGTTGTACCTTGTGTTCTATTGAAATATTTGCTTACATGTAAACTTACAGTCAGTGAGTATAAGAATGATTAACTCTACTGTCCTGTAAAAACTTAATAATGCCATTTAGATAATAGCAAAGGAACTAGTGTCTTCCCAAGTCCAGTCTAAGGTCTAGTCAGTCCTGTGTGAAAACATCTGGGTAAATAAGGCCTTCGATCTGCTGCATGTACAATTAAGATCCCAGTATATCTAAATTTTTCCTCCTGTATCAATTGAGTAAAACATTTAAAACAGAATGCCATTGCTAGCCATGATGGCAGCATCATGTGATGGTACATGAGTGTTATATGATAGTGTTATATGTGCAGGTATAGAGAGGCACTTCTTACATCCTTTGACTGATCTGACACTTGATGAGAATCTCTTCTTGCTTGCAAATGGATTAGGCAGTATGCTTCTATTAATAAAATTATTACTTGATTGATACATTGCTGCTTTGTCAGATCTTGACCTTATCCTTACCCATACTACTTTTCTGATGTGAAAGGGATGCTTTTTTAATAACCTACATAAGATCACTGGAATCCGGGTTGCATGGTTGCATGCCATCCTGGTGTCTGGAAGCCTCAGATGAGGCACAGCAGGAACCTCACCAGCTGGTGCTGCTTACAAACATTCTGCATGGGGAACACTGGTTCAACTGTCAGGCCAAGTGCTACAAAAACAGAAATTTTAGGACACTGAAGACCAAATCATAACTGTAACAGGCATGTGACAAGGTAAATCCCCAGCCCAGGATGAATTCACTTGACATTGTCAAAGTCGTTTAAAACAAGTCTGTACACCCGACTTAGGCCATCTGGTGCAGCATCATGCACCTATAGTTGGTAGCTTTGTAGTAAGCTCACAGTCAGTCTTCTACCTGCTTTTTGCCTGCTCTTCTTGTGATCTTAAGCCCTTAAGCATGGTTTCTAGACACCAATGCCTTCATTAATGAACATGCAGAAGGCTATGTCCTTGTCATTTCATTTGAATGCTTGCCAGACAGGGATTGTTCATTATCTGCTGTTGGCTATTTCTGATGTGGCGTGGCAAACACCTTCTAGTCTATGCCTGGCTTACAAAAGTTCCTCAACTGGGCTTTTACTGGCAGACCTGCCAGATAAGGTCCTCCTTGTAACAAGCAAATACACTAAAGCATGTTTACTGGCATCCTGTCACCATCGCCCGTATAAGCCCCAGGCCTGAGGCTGCTATATTCCAGAGACTGCTGCCTGCTGGTGACCTGTCTTTCTGGTCTTTGTCATGGTCTCTGTTCCAGACCCGTTTGCTGCCTCTTGAGAGCAACAACAGTGCTGTGAACATGAAAAGCGATGATGAGCGCAGAGGGAAGTCTGCTGTCTGTCACAAAATCTTACCGCTCTCTTCCTCAAAAAGGCTGGCTTTGTTCACTATCCTTGGGCAAGTCATAGGTTACAGGCCCATGTTAACAGCTTCCCACCGTCTCCTTTTACTGGAGTAAGGTTTATCCAGTATGGACAGTAATTCTTTTCAGGTGCACAGGCAGCTACTAAATAGCTTGATGAAGTGTTGTAAGATAATTGTGTAGTGCTTCTTCCCCATGCCACTTTCAGCCCACCCCCATTCATAAACTTAACCTCTTGTGAGGGAAGGGGTGAGCTAGCTTTGGCTGTCAACCCCTGCATCACAGCCAGATCTGCTCCAGTTAGCACAGCTGTGGGGACCGTTCCACAGCCTACAGCTACACCTTGCCTCCTGTGCCCAGCATCTCCTGCTTTCCTTCTGCCCTAGGTTGATCCTGTCCAGGGATAGTTGCACACTCGGGAAAGCAAGTACACAGAAATTGAACCAAATATCTTATCTACAGAGAAGATTACCCTTATGGGTAATCTTCAGTCTAGTATTGAATCCCTGATAACACGTCAAGTTAACTTTATCAAACTTTATTGTAGTGTACTGAAAAAAATTTCCTGGGATGGGAAGCCTTGTAGCTGACCCCTGTCAGCAGCTCACAGCTAGTTTAGAAACTCAAAGGTAACATGTAGGGTAACCATCAATGGAGCTAACCTATTGAAGACAGCTTTGTCTCGTCTAGGATTGATACGAATATGAAATACCTGTGTAGTGAAGTAGTGCCTTTCTCATCCTGACACTCTCACCCAGCTAGTGTGCCCTCCCCTCCCCCCATGCACACCTGAAGCTACCATAATCGAGCTTGCTTTCATGAATGTCTGAGAAGAGCTCCTCTTCTGGTAGATTGACCATAGTGCCTGGTGACATCACTCCTAAGGCAGGAGAGCCTGCTTACATCCTCACTGGGAGCTTCCCCTGGGAAAGATTGCTTGCCTAAGGGTAAATGCAGCCAAGAAATAGGGGCACAAGGTGCCAGCAGAGGAGAGGTGCAAATAACACCTTTAGCAGTAAATAAATTTTTTCAGCAGGGTATTGGCTGACCTCAGACTTATAATCCATGAGGGAGCCACCTAAAAAAGACCATCTTCCATGAGAGGGTTTCTGTGTTAAAATCTTGGTGAGAAGTGAAAGTGTAGTCTGAGGTACTACTCTACTATGGTGTCTGCTGCAATAATGGTCATATTACATACCATTATTAACTTGACAGAGATGCTTAGCTGCGTACCCAACCGGCCTTGCAGGCCAGTTCCTGCAACTTGCTCCCTTGGCCATGGTGCAAGGTGTGGACTGATGATAGCAGTCACTGTTGTTCTGATGAGTGTAAGTATGCATGATAATGAAATTCTCCCTCTCAATAGTACATCAAGAGTAAGCAGTTGCTGCAGTAGGTGATTACTACCAGGAGCATCCTCAGATATAGTGTCCAGAAGTAGTCCGTGATGCCATTTCAGGGATGATAAAAACTCCAGAACAGACACAAGTGCCTATTTAACCTGGAGAGGAGCTCAGTGTTCAATGTAAAGATGTAGGAACAAACATCCACAAACTATGCCAGTTGAACGCTTGCTTCTAGCAGGTCCTCCAGAATGAACTGTCTCCAGAAGCAACTGCTTTGTTTCTTTAGCCAGGCTGTTGAGATAACAGCAGAGCACATAAGCTGTGGGCACAGCACCCTCAAGACGGAGGTCAGAAGCTCTGGATAGGAAATGTCAGCAAGTTTATCTTTTTAAGCGGGCAGCCTGTTGCCCTCCAAGTCCCTCTTACAATACAAAAGGATCCTGTCTCCTTGTTTTTTACTTACTTTTGCAGCTATGAGGAATGAAATTAAGCCAGTTTAAAGGTCAGGATGTTACAAAGACCTTGTTTGGTCCAAATTCACAAATTTCCTCCATAAGCTTCTTGTTCTGCTGAGTACTTTAAAAACCTCTGGACCTTAAAACACGTCCCAAGGGAGTGTAAGCACTATGAAAGTGATACCTCAGAGTATACGAAGGGCAGATTCGCCTTCATTAGTATTGACCTTTCCAGAGACTGCCTTCTCAGCAGTTACTGCTCCAGGTTTCCTCAATGTCAACCAAAAAATCCCTAACTAGATTAGTACTTCAGGCTTAAGCATGAGATCATTAATGAATAACTATGAAATCAGCAAGCTCCTGGGTTATTAATAAACAATGCCTCCCCCTTCTGAATTCAATGGAGGCTGACAATACAGTACTTATTTACACCAGAGCTCCTTCTACCATGTTCTTTCTCCACTTGCTCTAGTTTCTTACGATCATTATAGGTATGGTAAATTTGCTTCCTTTCATGAAACCCCCGTATCTCAAAAAACCCACGATCACCTGACCTCTTGCAGGTTCAGGAATACTGATTCTTCCTCCCTC
>VXBW01003919.1:281680-306409 GCA_013400375.1 Thinocorus orbignyianus | reverse complement strand
CCCTCCTCAGGCAAAACACAGCCTATGCTTTTCATACATGCTTTGGAGATCAAAAACCTCATTCAGAGGCTTTTTCACAGTTACGAGGTCAAAGATTATTGCACCCACACTAAAGAACTGGTATATTTTATCACTTCTGTGTTCATTTATTAGCATTACTATTTATCTGCATTTACTTCTCAGCTACACCATTTATGTATGTGGGGACTGACAATCTGCTTGCTTTACAACTATGGCAAAGAATCTGCACGGAGAAGACTTCAGTCCAGGCTGGACCCACATGTAATTCACCCACTCTATAGCGTGAATGAGCTAGCCCAGCAATAACGGGCGGATGCATTACAAACCACAGGGCCAGACAGCCCCCAGCCCTTGCTGATGTCACAGCTTGTCACAGTTAACGCATCCACACAGCCTACCAGCACGATACATGCGCAAAAAGAAGGATGAGCATAAATCTCTGTGGTTTAGGAACAAACTGGCTTCACAAATGCAAAATACAACATCTGTTATGTACTGGAAAATACTGCCTCTCCTACAAGCCAGCCAGGAGACTGCGCATTTGGCTGATTTTTTTTTTATTTTTTTTATTTTAAATATATAATTTACTTGCATTTACACCGCTTCTCAATTAGCTTCTTTCCTCTTTGAAATCAGCACTATTTGACCTTTACCTGGCAAAGCATCTCACAAAATCCTTGTTGTGATCTGGCTAAAACTGACACGCAGAGAAGTGCAAGCAAACAATGAATGCTTTCAAGCTGATGCTAATCACGGCCTATGATTTTCCATTTCTTACTCAGCCTGCTTTTGTGAGCAGTCTCAGCCCTCCCTTCAGCAATGAGCGTGCTGTGTGTGTGTGTGGAAGAGAGAGAAAGGCAGACAAAGCATCAACAGCTTCCTGTACCGAGGTGAGTTAGCTTGCTAGGAAAATACTGTTAAGACTGTTGTGTCTCTTCCCCTTCCACCTCTCCCCTTTTAAAGCAAATTCGAGATGCAAAAGGGGAAACAGGCTCTGAAAGCATATCAATTTAGGAAAAGGCGTAAGATATTTTAGTATCTAGCCTCTCTAGACTTCTAGAGATGCAAACATAACCAATCAGACCATCTAGGTACAGATAATTTAGACTGTTGTGAGATCTTGTAGTGATCCTTTGTTGAGCTCTGTTTTGTCTACTTGCATTTACAAAAGGAAGTAACCAAATAATAATCAGGGAAATCCAGTAGCAGGAAATGCTTTTTGCCTGATTCTTCACCACAAATTTAAAGGCTCAGTCAGTGACTGAATGGTAGGCTCAGTTACTGTATCTATGCTGAGGTGCAAGAGGACACTTTTTCTTCTAATTGAGGTTGATGTATGGAAGTGATTTTCTCCTGCACAGCACATGGCTAGAAGCAAAATATTCATTGTGGTTTTATGCTGCCCTTGATGATGGAACTATGGAATGTCACCTATAAGCAAAAGTTTTCGAAAGATGGTGTAGGGAGACTAGTTGAATAATGAAGATTAAAGGGTGACTGACTTTACAGATGCATAAGGAAGAGGAATGACAACCAAGTGCTAAAATGAGCTTGCTTCAAGCACGTAAGTCCTTTTGGCACTGCCTAGGAAAGCTGTCACTGAACTTTTCTTTCCAGGCAGCTGCAGAACTGTTCTCTGTGTGCATCCAGCATTCTAATGCAAGCACCCAGACAAATACTGCACCTCCAGATGCAAGTCTCTATGGTACATATTTAACTTCCTGGTTCCATAGTACTGTTACTGCCACTCCTTCATTTACACATCTTTATTTTCTGTTTATGCCCCTTCTATTCTTTTGCCCATTAGCTGTATGTGGAAATACAGTTCAAAATTATGTGAATCCAACTACAGCGCAGGACATAGCTTATTCACTGCTGGTCAGTATCACAAGAAGGAGTTGGAATGATTGCCCTCCCTGCTGCCAAATACACAAAATCAACCAAATTCAACAATGCTCTACTTAGTCGGCTCTGTACATCTTGCAAGCTGATAACTCATAGACTATGAGTCAGGGGTTATTGTAACTTGACCTGAAATTTGGCATTAATGTGCAGTGTGCAACTTTTATCAGGTTTTTTACTTTCTCCACTTTATTGTTCTCAAAATTTGTTTCCACTTGGCGAGATTTGTATTGAGGAGCACATAACTGGACAACAAACTAACAGTCTAAGAAAAAAAACATGGAGCTAAGTACTGAAGGTGTGAAGATTTGCAACTAGATTTCTCAGCTGACACACTTCTCTAATGTCTAATGCACAGATAGCACATGGTGTCTGTCAAAGTCCAGGTGCTCTTGGATCTATTTGCATGGCAAGTGTACTTTCAGGTGTGTCTTTCTATACCAGTCCTCCCCTGCCCACAGGCAATTGCATTTTTAACTTCAATATATCACTCATTTGCAAAATGAAAAATGGAAAAGGTCTTCACTAAATGATACTGAGTTCATTTCCTAATTTAGTGATGTTTAATTGCTTTGGTGAAACGGCACAGTGAACGTGTCATCCACTGTCTTGGTCTAAATCTTGCCAATTTTGGTGATAAGTGTTTTCTGAATACTTCAGACCTGACGAATGAGCACTATAATGCAATCTGGAAAGAGCAGCTCTTTAAATGGCATCCCTGTGTCTGCTCTTGCCTCTTGAATGCAAATTACAGCAAAACCTCTTCTCATTAAGGAAGGAAAACTAACCAATTGCATTATAAACAGTTTTCAATGAGGTACAAACCTATACATCTCAGCAGACTGAGAGCTGATAATTCTATTCTGAACCTGGTTTTGGCATTACAATTTAGACTAATATTATTAAATATGGCAGTGATAACTCTTCCACTTCATGGTCTCCATGTTCATAACCCTTTTTTCTTCTTTCTTCCCCCATCCCAAACAACTTCCACTGATGTGAAAAATACTTCCATTTTCAGTATAAAAGTGCGTTATATTCTGTCCTTATGAAACATGAAAATTTACCTCACAATGCAGAAAGAAATCCCTCATTTTCTTTGCACACAGAAATGGGTTTTGAATATCCAGTTAATGCACACATGAATGCAAGGAATGGATGAACAAGCCTCAGTATTCCTGAGAGACTACCCTTGCTACAGCAAATTTGCCTTAACATTTACAAACATCAGTAGTAACATTCATCCTAAACCAATCAGCAAGCAGGCTTTGGTTCCACAGTTCTGGCTGTTTAGGGGTGAAACAACAGGCAGTTTTGTTTACGCAGCAGACAGGCTCAGGCATTTTATAGTCAATGGCAGCTGAAGGTATGTAAAATCTTCCTAGACATAAGGTGCATTAGCCAAGCCCCCTCCGTGATGTATTTTAATAAAAATCCTTTTTCAAAGTACACAACTCCACTAATGGCCATAGAGAGATCAACACTGTGTGTAAGGAGAGTTTCACACGCTGCCTATTTTAATCGCATTTATTATATTCGTGTATTTTTTGGCTAACTGAAGGAAGTATACAAAACCCCTGAAATTGTTAGAGCTGAGTCAGGACTGCACTTCTATTTAGTCTCAACATAATGCAACTGGTTCTGTTATAAAAGAATAGCAGGGATGAGCAAAAACGACAGAGATTACCAGCACTGTAATGTAACAGTTTTAAGCTTATCTTCTACCTATGATTACATTCTACAGGACAAAGATTTTTTTCCAGTGCTACTATTTATTTACGTTATCTCACTGTGAATATCACTGTAGTAGTATCATTGGACAGACCCAAATTATATCATGACAGAATTTCTAACCTGCTCTTGTAGAAAACTGTGCTCCTGGGGAACTGTGCTACTGTGTGCTGATAAGAAATCTGTGGTGGAATCACTGCAGCTACTTTGTGCCTTTGCTAAGTCCTAATCAATTGACTCCACATTTGCAGTGGGAAACAGAAGGAGGAAGTCATAGCAAGGGATGGCCTTACTCAGTTTTCAATATGTGCATTTGCACTGAACCTTGCAGATCTCAGAACTTCTCCTGTAGCGGGGATTAAAGAAAAGTTGGGTGGTTTTTTTTAAAAAACAGACACAAAAACAAACAAACAAACAAAAAACAAAAAAAAAAAAAAAAAAAAAGCTAATCAGTAACATGTCTATCTCCTCCCCCATACACACCATTTGCAGCTGCACTGGACACTTGCCATATCTAGAGAAGGAATGCTTCAGGTGTAGCGCACAGGGGTTTCTAAAAGAGTCAATGCTTATTTTTAGTGTTCCCATCTTTCCTATTACACAGAAACCAAATGTGTGCTTTTTAGGCACATCACCTGGCTGCTATGGTATAAAGGTAAACTGTAGACTAATTAAGGATTGAGAGCATTTTAAATAATGGCTATTAAGCTAAAGATTTTTTTATAATTCACTGAGTTTATAAACTTCAGAAACATAGAAGGCAGAACAAGACTATTACATTTGCACTATGTATCTCTGAAGAATTAATTTCATAGATTGTAGCCCAGCAAACAAACACTTTTCACCTTCCCTGTATGACTAATTTAACATTTTTTTAATATATCATTAGGTTACCAGATATTAATTGCATGTAGTAATGCCACGAATTGTTCTGAAATCCTCAAGTAAACATGTCAACAAAGCAAAATATATTTTATTTTGTTACAGCATTTATTTCATTAATACCCTCAGGTAGATTTTGTTTTTAACCTTTTGCCATTCTTGATTCACTTAATATTAGGCACCTGTTCATAAGGATAAACAGTAAGTCACACAAAGGAAAATCATCTGTGAAGTCTCAATTACCGGTCAATGGTCATATTTTTCATTTCTTTTTTAATTGTAGTTTCTATTCTGAAAAATAGTGTTTCATTGTAGCATGTCTTTCAGCTATTTTGGCCAAGCACAATTGTTTCTTAAGACACAACTGAACATTTAACATGGAAAGGTAGACCTTTTAGAACTTAGTCCTGCTTCTCGCTATCAGTGGAACTCAATCAGGAAGCCAGGAGCTGCTCAGTCATAAATTGTTGCTGGACTAAAGTCTTGATGCTAAAGGCTTCATGCTATGGAGTATGAACTAGCATCTCCATAATTAAAGCACTGATGAACCTTCTGCTATCAGCACTTCCGTATGTTAAGTAAGCTTGTTCATCATAAAGTTTCTTGAAAACTAGATTATTTTCACAGCTCCTAAAGACAGATAATAGATTGCTTCATTTTGACACTTTTCCCCCCCATGTGTAATTGTCCTGTCCAGAAATATTTAGCTTCACTTGAATGGTGCTGTGCCTAAGTGTTCACATATCCCAAAACAATATTTTGAAATTTCCATCTTATAAAATGTCAGAACTATTATTATTTCAGAAATAATAACAATAATAATAATAATAATATTGTTATTGTTATTTTTAGGCTAGCTTGAGGCAAAACAAAGCTACAACCAACTCCATATAGTGGAGATCAAGTGATAACTTCAACATCCTGTAGTATTCTTAGGAGCCAGATATCGGGAAAAGTGTTGTTGGAAAGAAATGCAGAGAAGTCTCTTTCAAAAAAATCTTAGGTGGGGCAAAACCAAATTATTCTGTAAATTTCAGGATTGCAAACACTAGAAGTCACAGAGTTTCCAAATATTGCAAACGTGTTGTAAAAGAGAATAGAGTAGACAAGCTTACTTTGGTCCTGAAGCAGATAGCATGCGCATTTTAAGAGACTGTTAGAGAAAATTACTCTTAGTTCTAAGAATTATGTACTAAAATGGACGAAAGGACAAATTTAAGAGAGTTTAAGTGACTTTATCTTCAGAAAAGTAATGCCACAGGACTGAAAAGAAATGAACAGAAGTAATAAAGCCATTTTCTATTCTGTGGTGCACTAGACCAAAAAGATCAGGTAAGAGACTATCTTGCTGCCACTACTATGCAAAATTCATTGCACAGATTAAGTGCACTACTGCTTCCCTTTTATTCTAAGGGGATCGAACCTTGGGAACAACAAAGAGACAGGAATTCTTGACAGGAATTTCTACAGGAAAGGGGCAAGAAAGAGAATTTTATTAAGACTTAAGCGACCTTCATTAGCTTTTGGGATTAGCATGTCAAAACCACTGACAGCAAGTTTGAGTTCTTGCCAACAGCCAGTAGTAGAACTCAGGACTAGTTTTGCATCACAGAGGTGAGATTCGCTTCCCTTTCTATTCCACCCTCATGCTGGTGTTCTGAATTTTCACTTCCATAATTTTCATGTTTTCCTTTTATTTTTAAAGATCAACAAACAACTTTTTGTGCTAAAGACAAAAGATAAAAGGATAAAAGACAATGTTGGAACCTTTGTAGACATGTTTGTGCAAGCAGTCCTACTGCCAGGGAAGGAGGAACCATCTTTGTCTATCCAGCAACACAATCAGGCCTCACTCCTCCCATCTCAAACTCTTATTGCATGCATGTTTGTGTTCTTCCTTGTCTGAGAAACATACCCTGTAAATCCCGGACTCGTGCCCTATCTGTTAATCTGCACTTTATAGTAACCATTAAACATTACCTATCACCTCTGTCAAGAGGAGACGGATAATTCTTTGTCATTTAGATAGGTCTGCACCTATCCAAAGAGCTAAGGTGACAGAGAGGGGACTTGTCCATTTAGATACCTCACAAGAACGAACAGGAAACCAGTCTTTGTCCTGCCGATCTGCCCACATTTTACAGTCTTTGGTTTACATGGAAGGAACACAGATCTTGTGATCTGAATGGACTGACATGTAGGAATGGAACTCTGACCTCCAGCAGTCCTATCCTGAGCAGAACAGTACTCATTCCAGCCTGCAAAAGGGACAAATCTCAGGCAAGACTGCAGTTTCCTTTTACACCTTGAATATGTAAAATCAAAAGCTAAAGCTGTATGAGGATGTATAAACAAGGTGAAATCTCAGATGAGAAGCAGCTTCAAAGGTCAGAGAGGTGCTAGACTGAAGTCAGCATAATTTTTGGATCAGCATTAGTTAATTAATAACCTTACATATTATTTAAACTCAAATCCTCAGCAAGTGATGCATATATATCCAAGTATTCAGAGCAGTACAAGTGCCCTATCAAGCAGCAAGCTCAAGATTGCATTCTTCTCTAGAGGAATATTTAGCTAATAATTATCCCTTTATGCAAATAGAGCAACGCCTGAACTGAAGACTTTCATTCATTCCAACATGCAAAAACAGACCTGAATATTCCTGTCAAAAAGCTGCCCAGGTAAGAGATTTATCTCCCCTCCCACATCTCTGAACTCAGGTTTTATTTGTTCTTTGCAAAAAAGGCCTCTTTTCAGTTATTTTGCACACTCCTGTTGCTTTTTATGTTTTGTGATTATTCTGTTCTTCATATATATGGCTTATAAAGTAGATACTGGACAAAGGTTTGTAAAACGGATAGTCAGCTGGAACTGGTATGGAAGCAATCTTTCCAGCAAATTGGTTTAAGAGTTCAAGAACAGTCATTTGGCTAGTTTCTATATATGTTTAAGAAAAGTGGATTATAGGAAGCTTATCTGGTTCTCAAATTATTGACTTACTATTAAAACTGAACATCTTTTTAGTGTTTAAATACAAAAGAGGGTTTTCAAAATATTGTCCTTATTGCATGTAGTAAGCCCAAGATACCAGGGAAAGTGACAGAATAAAACATAAGAATGTGATCTCAATTTGTTTTTTTGTACAACAGTTTAATGTGACTAAGGACCAGAAAAACCACAGGAGCAGAAAACAGAGCTTAGTGTTTAGTTTTGTGACTGATGACTGCAGTCTTGGAAAGCTGTTCTGCAAGATTTTCTTTAAAAAACAGACTTTCAATTTGGACCAGCTACGTTCCCAAAAGCAAGAAGTCTGATTTTTAGGGATGTTCTTCGACTCCATAGAAAACGTCTTTTTAGTAGTCATATACTAGGACTCTTCAGAAGAATAATGTCGTCTTGCCTTCAAGTGCATGCCTGCATTTTGATGCACACTTTCTGGAACCATTGAACAAAACCATCCCTGTAGAACCAGTGAAACTACTTGATCATCTGTTTCCAAGGTCTAACCATTCCCAAGGATGCCCTCACAACAGCTACTGGCCCACTGTGTGAGTTCTGCTGTGGCCTGCTCATCACTACTGGGATTGACACATGTCCGTGGCTGTCATCCTACCCACTGGGACACTGGACTGAGAATCCTTGGGAAAACATGAATTGAATCACAGCTGCTGGTGAATGCAGGCATTTGAAAAACAGCCTAACTTGCCTTGGAAATCCTAGATCAATTTACAGTTGGAAACAGAAATTGTGAATTGGAAATTTAAGTTAGAAACATAGCAATCTAAAAGACTGCTTGACTCTCAGAATAACTCCTTACTATAGCAGTGTTAATTTGTGAAGGTCTTAGGCAAATGTTCTGGTTCTCCTGACTCAGCAGTACATTTTGAAATCACATTTTGTCAGATATAGTAATAAATGAGCCCATCAAGTGCCATATGATGTTCCTAAAAAGCACTGCAATATTAGAATCACAGAATGGTTAGAGTTGGAAGGGTCCTTAAAGATCATCGAGTTCCAACCCCCCTGCCACAGGCAGAGACACCTCCCACCAGACCAGGTTGCTCAAAGCCCCATCCAGCCTGGCCTTGAACACTTCCATGCCAGGAATATTCTTTGCCTATAGCCTGAAAGCTTGCTAGGTCACTGTTTAAATAACTGATTTTGGTTGCTGGCACCTTGCTTAAGTTTGTTTCCAAGTACATCTAGGTCCTCTAGGATCACCTCTACAGCTGAAAATACAATGGCTTATGTAAGACAGAGAGAAACACCATTTCACTCGTTCTGTTTTGTCACCTGAACCCTCTAAAATACAGAGGTTATGTCAACATTCTAAGTAATTCTGCACAATAAAAGCAGATTAATAAATCAAAGCAGTAGATGCTGAAGCAGCATTGTATTGTATTCCATGCATTTTGGAGGAATTTATTTCAGACTGGTCAGGTCCCACAGACTAAATGTTCTCATCACACCTGTTCAAACGTGTCCAAAGAATCAATTGCTGGCTCAGGTTTTTATGCCACAATAAAGGGTCAGAGTGCACCAGGGAAGAGCTTCTGGGAATTTTCCTCTGAAAAAAAAGTTCATTTTGCAGCCATAACATGCCATTGAATCTAAGCCCTGTAAATGAGACTAAATGGGGATTATTTTCAAAACTGTGTTAATGCTCAAAACCAGAACAGTAATGTAGTCATGGCCTTTAGGGACCAAGACGGGTTTCTTACAGGCAGAAAACTTTGCTGATAGGAAAGAAGAGTAACATTATCAGTTTAACTCAACATCTAGAAGTGTTTTAAAACAAATGCTAAGCTGAACTTGCGCATCTCACGTTTTTCTGTAATTTATGCAACAGAAGTACAACAAAACTTCAGATGATAAATATAAAACCTGCTCTACCCTCATTAGTTTTTAGCCGAATTTTCCTTTGTTTGAACATAGGGAAAACTGCAAGCATCACTTGGCTTAAACTAGATGAAGGGCTGTATCCTAAACTACACCTGCAATCACTATTTTATCAAAAGTGAGAGATTCTGGTGTAGAGTTGGATACCCTGACTTCTGTCTGAAACGCAGCATATAAGAGATCTCCTTAGCACAGAGAAGTAGGCTTACCCTGCCTCCTCCCTCTTGGGCTTCAGATTTTCTGATAGACAATCAGGATGGAAAGACAAAAGGATGCATCAGAATGACCTTTTTCGGGGGGGTTGTGCTGTTTCACAAAAAACAACTCATCCAGCCAGAATGGCAGTATCTATACCAGCAGAAATTGCTTGCCAAGGAATCTGCAAAGAGAAATCCCACTGAATATGTTGTAATGAATGCTTCCCCACGTGCAGAGAGATTTTGTCAGGTCAGTGGCACAGTGAAAGGAGAGAAAGAAAGGTGGGACTAAGGCTGGTTGGAAATTCAGCAGCTTATTTGGCCTGAATGGTTCTTTGCTTTGCTTCTATTTTCACAAGATAAACGGAGTGACTGCATTTAATATGAAAGTATGAGTGGTTCAGTGGTTCTACTTATGCAGAAAAGGGAAAAAAAAAGTCCCGATGCTTTATGCTTTTGCTCATATGGTCAAGGGCAATTTGAAAAAACGTAACTGTGAAGATTCCAAACATCAAAATACAATTCTTCAGGTGAAGCAACTGGGTTATTTCTGAGATATATAGGTATCACAGCCTGAGAATTCTTATACACAATTGAAAAAAGTTTTGATCATAACAATGTGCTTTACATTATTTGCTCTGGCTTTACTATGTTCTAAAAGCAACAATAAAACCCTGAACATTAACAGTTTCTAGAAGCCAGTAACATCACAATTTAGAGCTGAGTGTTCTACAGCTAGCATGTTCATTTGACAGGGATGCTGGAAACATATCAGGCAGAATAAATGGTTATTTAAAGAACGGAAACCCTTGTTTTCAGGAGTAAAAAGAACTGAAGAAAATGACCTCCTGAAAGCATTTGCTGTGGTTTAGCTTGAATGTATTTATTCCCCCAGGAAGGTTTTTTGAACCTTTTATCCAAAACGTATCAAAACTGCTAAAAAGATATATGTATTAACATTCCAGCTTTCTGTTATTGTTGTTGGCTTTCACAAAAAGCTAGTATTCTGATCATCAAGTAAGGCAATACAGCCAAGATACATTACTAAATTATCATTCATACATAGGATCTCTTAACAGATTTCCAGATAAATTATTTTCCAATAATCTTATGTATTAAAAAGTGTTATCATCCCCTCAGGAAGCTGCACATACAATACATACGTGCAAATTTTTATTTTTTTTTTTAAATACAAATTTACTTGCAAGTCAATTCCTTTAATTTAGAGAGAGGCAGACAGCAACTGTATGAGCCTAGTGTACAGAAGCTGATGCAATCTTTGTTATATGGTCTATCAAAAGCATCCATTGGACATTGAACTGCCCACTAGCTTTTAAGTATGCAGAACAAGGGCACCGTATCTGTTTCTTGGCTGCCTGAATTCCCTTGGCAGTAAGAAGTAGGTGGCATTTGAATAGGACTTGTTGCCTTAATGTGCCAGCTTCTCATTCTCCAAACTAATTCAGGTAAGACAGGAAGTGTTGGGGTTTTGCATCTTAAAAATGAGTGCCTTTATTTCTTTTTTCTTTATTTATTACAGTTCCTAGCATTCTGTATTTGGTAAACTTTAATCATATGAACTTTAGTGCTTCTCTTGGTGTTGTAACTTCTGTCTTTTCTCTCACCCTTGCATTCTAACAAAGAATAGATCCAATGTATTTCCTGTCCAAGCAGATCTTGCCTAGAATAACCACACAGTAGAGTCTAAAGAAATTTGGCATTACTGATAAAAAATAGCTATCGGTCTTTCTAAATAATTACATGCAATTATAATTAGTTTTCCCTTATGATGGAAATAAACGTTACTTACAAAGAAAGAAATCTAGTGGGAACTAAAAGCTATTTCATGTAGCTGGGACAAACAGAAATCTACTGATTTTTGAAAATATATTTAGACAACCATGCAGGTCATTTTCAAATTGGACAATCGGTCTGCACATCTCCAACAAGAATCTCTTTTCTGCCTTTTACCAAATTATGAATTACCTATCTGTAACACTTAAACATCCTGTTTCAAGTTGCAGTTAAACTTTGCAAGGCCTTAGAAATCACACTGTGTCATTTAAAATAATACCTGGGAATCTGTTTAAGAATTTCACACTTGTTACAGATACGTACCTTCATATTGTTTCTAATCTGTTGGCAAAATGTATCTGTTAAAATCTTGGGGAAGAAATTCTGATACACAGAAGACGTTATGATAAGCCACTCTCTATTTGGACTGCCACAGACTGAAAGCTCAGAGGCAGCAGGCAATCTATACTTTTGCTTATCAATTATGCTTCCAACTGGGCCCAAAAGCCCTTTTTTTTTTCTTAGCTTGGAATTCTGTATTTATGTAACTGGGTGTTATCAAACATTAACAAATCAAAATACTATTCAAAACACTCTAATGACTCCTCTGTCATTAGAGTCCAAACTTACTGTTAACCATTAAAATCGTTAAAATATACTAACAGAATACTGTGACAGTGAGCGCACTTCAATTTTTAGGAAACTGATGGGTACGGTTTCTGTCTCTACATAATGAAGGAGGAAAAAAAGAGCTTTTACTTGCAAGTGAAGACAAGATTTGACAATATATTGCAATGTCACACCTGACATCAAAACCCAGATATCCTGGCTGTTTATGACACTGGGAGAGGGTGGGCTTGAGAAGTTCCTCTTTCCTAGAGATTCTGCATACTGATGTACTCTCTTCTTGTAAGTCAATATGAGTCGCTTCTTATCTCCCACCACTTCTACACAGGTATCCACTCTTTCCACTGCAAACCTGAAGACAAAATATGCCTCTCAGCTAGTCTGGCATTTTCCACTACTGCTTTTATTGTTTAAACTGTTTAAGATAGATCACTTCCCTGTTATGCTGTTTTGCCTCTCGGTCATATCCCCACCCACTCCCAAATGTTTTACGAATGCACTAAGCTAATTTCAACTTAATCTAGTAATTGAGCAAAAATGCAGTGATTGACTTTGGTAGAAACAGTTGTGTTCATAGAGGCAAGAGACACAAAAAGCACCTGTATCTGCAGAGTACAAATCTTCCCAGCCTTTATGTATCACAAAACTGACATGCAGGAGAACCACAGGAAGCACCGTTGTGTTTGTTCTGCTGCCCACAATATTAGTCATTGCATCTTATTCCCTGGAGCCAAAAACAAGAGTAACTATGAGCTTAAACCTGAAAATACTAACATGTAGCACTCTTATGAGATGGCAAGAGATTCCATGAAGGTGCATGGTCCATATGCTGCAGTATTTGTGAGGAGACACTTATTATTAATGGAAGCTTCACATCAAAACAATCTACAATTCAACAGGTTCATCTCATGTAGCAGGTTCCAAAAATCCATCAATGATCTGTGTACAAATTTCTCCACAAGACTAAATTGTTGCTCTCCAAAAAATTCTACTTTATAGATTCTACAAGTAAAATCTTTTTCCTATGCATTGGGGACAGCTGGAGTGACATATCAATATACCATATGTGAGTTCCACATGAACAACTACAGGATGCATTATTAGAAGGACCATAGCCTACCTTGCTATGTTTATTTCACATGTAGTGGTGGTGTTCTTGTTGGGATGATGCTTCCTTAAAAGCACAACTGGGTGACAAACTTTTAGCATTAAGCATCTGTGCTCAAAAAAACTTCACAAACTGCAACCTCACGGCTGTTTTCTTCACATTGCAGGAACACATGCATCAAGTAAACACTAGGACAATGGAAAGACCACTTGAAGCTATCAAGATGGAAAATAGCACCTCTCCCTGCTTTGTCCTGGAAAGAAAGACTCGGGACAAGACTAGTATGAAAGAACTCATGCTAGCTAAGCTGAGGAAAAGCTGCTCCTGTACCCCAAAGAAGCTGAAGAACTTTGTCATGGACTTCTTTCCTGTTTTACGATGGCTTCCTAAGTACCATTGCAAAGAGTACATCTGGGGCGATGTTATGTCTGGATTAGTGATTGGGATCATTTTGGTGCCCCAAGCAATAGCATACTCACTGCTGGCAGGTCTGAAGCCCATTTATAGTCTTTACACATCATTCTTCGCCAATATCATCTATTTCTTAATGGGCACGTCCCACCATGTCTCCGTTGGAATTTTCAGCCTGATAAGCTTAATGGTAGGACAAGTTGTGGACCGAGAACTTCTCCTGGCTGGGTTTGACTTGAATGACGATGTTCCCCCAGCCTTAGGTGATGGCCCTCTGCAGAATGACAGTCAGTCCAACACAGCTGCCTTCAACATTACAATTGCAGGGATGAATGCTGAGTGTGGGAAAGAATGCTATGCTATTGGAATTGCTACAGCCTTGACATTTGTGGCTGGAGTGTATCAGGTAAGTGGCTGCTGACATCCAGAGGCATGGTATGAAGTTCCTGAAGCTTCTTTGCATGACATGAGCTCTGGTTTGAGTCCCTTTCAATGAGAGATGCAGCATCAGTTCACTTGAATGACTTTGGACTGTCTTCTCCAGGAAACCTAACTGTAAGCAACTCAGAGAAAGCATGAGGTAGGCAGTTTCCTTAGCTACTAGCAAGCACNTTAATAAAAGTACTCACCTACTTCTACATAGGTTCAGAATATGTCGCTCAGTGTTTTGCTAGTGGGTACTATAGCAAACTGCTATCCAAAGATAATTCAGAAGCAGAGAAGACCAGAGGGGAAATACACTGGCTACCTAAGAGTGCTGTACTCTTTGAGATTTACCAGCGTACTGCCCGACAGAAGTATATGAAGACAACACAGATGGAAACACAATGAACTTACCTACCTAGTAATCGTATAAATATCTGAAATAAGAAAGAGCTATCTTCCTGTTTACTAAGAAATTTCATGTCACATTTATGAACAACAAAATGCCCTTGTGAAGTTGTATTTTCCAAAGCCATCAAAGGAAGGAGAAGCAGCTAATTAAGGACAGTATTCTGGGATCTGGGGAAGTCTGTGAGCTTTTCCACCACTTCTGACCTTAAGCATGCCACAAATGCTGTCTGTGCTCCATTTCCCCTTCTGTTCACAGGGCTAAAATTAAAAGCTGTTTAATGTAAGAGCACCATTAACGTAGGGATACTAGCTGCTGTCATTCAAATTCTGTTTACAATGCAAGGGTCATACGTTTTAACTTTATTCACTTTAAGACAGGAAAAAAGAAAATTGGTTTTGGTATAGCAGAAGCATTTTGGGATCTATTGCTCTTTTGCATGGGAAATAAAATTCAGACAAGCCACTTCAGTGGAGTAACTTAAGACTAATGTTTGACTGACTCTGTCTCAAATTCCTCATTCACTTCTTCAGTTTGTAGTATCCCACGACACTAAAAGGAATCACATTTTAAAAGCAGACTGGAAACATCAAAGGATAATTCCTGCTTTAAGATTCAAATAGCCAAATGCTTCCATCTTCCAGCTAGTTTTCTCCCATCTGTACTTAGTTATTTGTAGCACCATTTAAGACTCATCTCTTTTTGTTTTTTTCTGTGTCTCCTCAGGTTCTGATGGGAATCTTTCGCCTGGGTTTCGTATCGATTTACCTATCTGAGTCTGTACTAGATGGCTTTGCAACTGGTGCTTCCTTAACCATTTTAACAGCTCAAGTGAAGTATCTGATTGGAATAAAAATCCCACGTAGCCAAGGGCATGGGATGCTTATTATCACCTGGATTAACATTTTCCGGAACATTTCTCAGGCTAACCTTTGTGATGTCATCACAAGTGCAATTTGTATTGCGGTGCTGGTCACTGCTAAGGAACTTGGAGATCGGTATAAGCATAAGATGAAATTTCCTCTTCCTACAGAGCTGGTAGTTATTGTTGTGGCAACACTGGTGTCACACTACGGGAAGTTAAATGAAGTGTATGCATCCAGTGTTTCTGGAGCTATTCCAACAGGATTTATTCCCCCCAAGGTACCACATTTCAACTTAATGCTCCGCGTTGCTGCAGATGCTTTGCCTCTTGCCATAGTCAGCTTCGTATTCACCATATCCCTTTCCGAAATGTGCGCAAAGAAATATGCTTACACCATCCGCGCCAACCAGGAAATGTTTGCAGTGGGGTTCTGCAACATCATTCCTTCTTTCTTCCACTCTTTTGCAACCAGTGCAGCTCTAGCAAAAACACTCGTCAAAACATCTACAGGCTGCCAGACTCAAGTCTCTGGAGTAATTAGTGCAATGGTGGTTTTGTTGGTGCTGCTTTTCTTGGCACCTCTCTTCTACTCCTTGCAGAAGTGTGTCCTGGCTTGCATCATCATTGTCAGCCTCCGAGGAGCCCTGAGGAAGTTCCGAGATGTACCAGCACGGTACCATGTCAATAAGGTGGACACACTTGTTTGGGTTATTACCATGTCTGCCTCTGCCTTGATCAGCACAGAAATAGGGCTGTTGGTTGGCATGGTTTTCTCCATGTTATGCATCATAATTCGGACACAGCGGCCACGGACAGCCCTGCTTGGCCAGATCCAAGACACCGGCTTTTATGAGGACGACTTAGAATATGAAAATCTCTCTTCTGTTCCAAAGGTCAAAATATTCCGCTTCGAGGCCCCACTTTACTATGCAAATAGGAACTATTTCCTAAAGTCTTTGTACAGATTGACTAATTTAGACCCTAACCTAGAAGCTGCTAGAAGGAAGAAGTATGCAAAGAAGGAAAAACAGCATCTGAAAGAGGAAGATTGCACAACTGCTAATGGACTAGGCACTGGAGAAACCAGTCTACAACTAGTCCCTAAGCAAGTGGATTTCCAAGCCCTTGTTGTAGATTGTTCTTCCATCTCATTTTTGGACACCACTGGAGTTAACACTCTAAAGGAAATCCTGAAAGACTACAAAGACTTAAACATTTCTATTCTCCTGGCTTGCTGCAATCCCTCAGTAATAGACTCTCTTAAAAGAGGAGGTTACTTTGGGAAAGATTTTGGAAGTATGCAGGAAATGCTTTTCTACAGTATACATCATGCTGTGCAGTTTGCAAAAGACCAGAAGCTTCCAGCAGACTGCTCAGTTTAATCATGTCACTTTCTTGACAATTCATTACAAAAGTGACAGAAGGGGAGGGGCAGTTGGCAGTAATTAAATTATCGGACACTCTCTTGGTTGTGTACAGCAACGGACCTACAAGCCATTCCCCCCTGAAGAGCTCTGCTGTTTGTCAGATGCCACACAGAACAGCCCAGCCACTGGGGTGCAGTCCAGGACGAGATGGACCTGGCTGCATTATTACCCGCACCTTCACTTTAAAATGCAGGTACTGTATAGTAGGACAGTCTAGGACTGACCCTCCCCTTTGTGCCATGGTCATGTGTGAGCCAACACATACATCATGAAACTGTTGAGCTTGCAGGTCAGCCCGGTGTCAGTTGACCTTCCCAGTGGTCTAATGGCTGGTTTGTTTTAAGAGCTCTAAGCCATCTCCATGAAAATGCAACCAATTAACATCTTGGACATATAATGGTTTCAATTCTGGCTTGAAGGCCCTGGTCCTTTGCATCATTCTAGGTGTGCTCCTGAACAACCCCCACTGTTTGTTTCCCACTGATTGACCATTGGCAGCATTTCCTGTCATAAACAATTTAATTATATTATTATTTAAATTGCTGACTTGGTATGCCTGGCTTCTTTCTGTCACAAAAGCAAAAGGGCAGAGCCCAAGGACAAACTTTTTGGCTTTATTTCTGCTTTTGTTTGTAATCATTCTTTGATAAGGGAATATCTCCTACCAGGGCCTAGCCCAAGTATGTGGGTTTACAAGAGTTACTGCCAGACAGTATCAATATAGACACTCTTAGGCTCTTGTGCCAAAGCAAGGTGACATTGGAAGTCAAACAAAATTGTCTCAGTGCAAAAGAACACACATCACAGCAATCTAGACTTGTTTTATCCTTACGGGTCAAGCTACCAGCCTAGAACATACAGGGAAAAATGCAAAAATACCCTTAACTCTACATTAGTCTTATTTTAAGACAGAAATAAAAAGAGATTCCAATGGAAGGTGTATCCTTGCAACAGTTCCTGGAGAAAAAATGAAGAAAGGTTGCCCATCTTTCTCAGCAGGCTGTGAAATTAGGTCAAAAGTCCCTTTTTCATCCTATTTATTGCAAGAAAGGCACCAAAGTTTCAGCAAATAAACTTGGCTATGCATGAGAGGGGTGGAAGATTTATTACTTTTACTAGAAAGACACTATTGACCAGAATAAATCATAGCAATTTTCTGTTGGCAGAGCTGGCTCACAACCAAGTTGTTGTGTCGGAATGTCAAACAGCAGGGAAACAGCTTTCAGTGCTCTGATGTGGGAGTGATGATGCTGGGAGACTATAACTAACTTTCAAGTATGCAAAAGGTAACTAAAAAAAGCAAGCCTTTTTCTGGAACATTTATGTTTGCTGTACTGCATTACACCAACAAAGGTATGAAGACTGAAAACATTAAAAACTGCCAATTGTCTTCTCTCCTGTTCCTCTAGAAATTAGGTACTGTGACTTGGAGAAGAATTGGGGATGAGCTTGTAGTTAGTAGGTTAATACTAATGTAAAATAAAATCATTGTATGCCTTTTAGGAAGTGTTATATCTGTCACGTATATTGACTATATTTTTGTTCACTCTAGTGCCTTGTATGTATCATGTATCAAATAAACTTTAGTACTGCTACATAAGAGGAAAGGCATATTAAGTTGCAGGCTGTGTGGGTCCCATGGAACTTGGCAAACAGGTGGGAATCTTTACCTCAAACTCACCTGTCGACCCACACAGCATGACCAGAATGTGTTGCCTAGATGTCAAAACTGATGTGTTCGTTGGCACTGGTAACTAACAACTAGGGAACTGTCCAGTCCATGAAATACATCTCGGGTTTCCCTGTAACCGTCAACATTCCTGTGTCGTGTGACCTCGAGACAAATGTGTGCTTTTTGCTGGAAAATAAAAACTAGCAGTTTTTTGAAAATACTTTGCCTCATGGTATCCTTTCACGGGTTGTAAGAAAACAGGATAACTTGAAATACAGAAAAAGATAAGAGGTGGACTTGCTGTCCTAGAAAATGGTTAAAAATAGATGGATGCACTCAGCATTGGTGATTTAGAAGACATAATGAGAAAGAAGTGAGAAGGGGAAGGTGGCAGTCTTTTACGTGAGCACATCTGCTTCTGCAAGGGAACATTTATGGCACAGATGGCACACTGTGAGGAAAAGCAATGCCTGTGTCTGTTAGCCTTCCACAGTGGTGGTATCGCCTAGTCCTCTTGTTTTCTGTACGTGCTCTTCTTCAGTCAAGTACCTACCACCACCTTTCAAGAAATCTTCTCTACTCACCCAACCCCATGACACAACATAGTTTTGCTGTTATGGTGTTCTCACTCAAAACACCTTTATATTCTTCTGGAAATCACTGGTTCAGGAAGAGGATTCTATGCACATGTATAGAACTCCTATTCAGACTTGCATTCTTGCCTCTGTTGCTTCTTTGAATCCCAGCATTTGTCTGGAGGGTCCAGGCCTCTCTCTCTTCCCAGACTATTGCTGCCACTCAGTCTGTTCATTGTTCCTTTCACAAATTAAATGTCTTCTTGTCTTTCACAAATGCACATTTTTTCAAAATGTTTTAGCCTAGTTGTAAACCATAGCAAAATTTCTAATTTCTACATGTCAAAGCTGGGCTAAATCTTGAGGCTAGTGGGTTAGAATCCTACCCTTGAGGCGCTACAGCTTTTCTGGGGCTTCTTGCTTGACTGCTAAGTTTCCACGTTCTTAGAATTTCGATAGTGTAAAGGATTGTGTCCCATTTTGAAGGGCTCAGTGCATTGCTCCCTACAAAGGCTGAGCAAAATCCATGACAGACACATTACTTTTCCTCAATCATTTGTAAAGCCCAATCAAATACATGGTACAGCAGACAGGCTGCTAAGGAGGATTTTGGCCTCTGACTGTAGCTGTGGTTACCTTCTTTTCAAAGGTANGATGGACTAACATACAGAGGCAACTATGGGGTACAAGTGCAACACCAACCTGTGTGTAGGGCCCCTGAATACCTTCCCAAACAAACACAAGCACACCCTAAGACCCAGGGAAAAAAACTTCTCCTAGTCCTTATCTACACTCTAAAACCCACTACTCCTCTGCTCACATCCTGTTTCCAGAGTCTGAGCTCTCCTTCTCCTTGTTGCTTTCCCAAACCTACAACTGGTAAATTCCCATCTTCCTGTGTCTGGGACAGTAGATGCAGTAATGACGTGGACTGTAAATATGCTCAGTTCAACAACAGCCTGAGTCAGGCAGCACTTTAAGGGCTATCACAACTTTTGTAGTGGTTTTTATGGTTTGTCTTTCCTCACAGACCAATCACTCCTGTTATAGGAATCTGTATTTGGTTCTTACCACTAGGCACACTGGTATGAATGTGTTTAAGTTGAGTTAAATGGGACTTCAAAAATAAGAACACTCTGACGTGTTTCCCTAGATCTAGAAATGCTATTATGTATATGAATCCTTTTCAAATAAGGTATTAACTGGTATTAACTATAATCACCTGGTTTTAGTAGGCACTCCCTGTCACTAACTTGATGCAGCACACAAGTGGGTTCAGTATGCAAAAAGAAAGTACCAAGTTAAGTGGAAGGAGGACAAAAGCTTTCATTTGGACCTCTCACTAGTCAGACTTGGTTTAATCTCTGTGGGACTTTTTTTTTTTTTTTGGCTGTATGATGTCTCTTAAATTAAAGGACAGAAAAGTAAGCCATCTTTCTAGTTCTTAGAATGGATGATGGTTAGCAAAGCACATATNATTTCTAATTTCTACATGTCAAAGCTGGGCTAAATCTTGAGGCTAGTGGGTTAGAATCCTACCCTTGAGGCGCTACAGCTTTTCTGGGGCTTCTTGCTTGACTGCTAAGTTTCCACGTTCTTAGAATTTCGATAGTGTAAAGGATTGTGTCCCATTTTGAAGGGCTCAGTGCATTGCTCCCTACAAAGGCTGAGCAAAATCCATGACAGACACATTACTTTTCCTCAATCATTTGTAAAGCCCAATCAAATACATGGTACAGCAGACAGGCTGCTAAGGAGGATTTTGGCCTCTGACTGTAGCTGTGGTTACCTTCTTTTCAAAGGTACTCACTGATTTTTCTGCAAGCCAGTTGGTCACAGAAACCTGAAAGACCCACGCCATCCCTCAGGAGAAACCTCTGAGGTCTAACACAGGGAATTCAGTGGTGGTGAGCAGAGAGTAAGTACAAAACCCGTAGCCCAGTAAGAGAGGAAAACACAGCACAGGAAAGAGTGTTTTACTGAGAAACTTCCNGCAAAAAGAAAGTACCAAGTTAAGTGGAAGGAGGACAAAAGCTTTCATTTGGACCTCTCACTAGTCAGACTTGGTTTAATCTCTGTGGGACTTTTTTTTTTTTTTTGGCTGTATGATGTCTCTTAAATTAAAGGACAGAAAAGTAAGCCATCTTTCTAGTTCTTAGAATGGATGATGGTTAGCAAAGCACATATGGGGAAGGGTGAGAAGTTTTGTTTGGGATGGTATGGTCACCTGAAATGCTTTGGTAAGGAACAGACTGAATTTATGCCTATCACCCTACTCCAACCCATTCCGAGCTTTCGTCAAAGACTCATCTAAGCTGGAAAGGGAGTACTAACACTGTGATCTGAATACTAAAAGCAGGCCTACTGCCAGGGGCAGCCCTCAGTACACATGTGGAAGGTAGGAATGTGGATGGAAACCAAACTCTCAAAGTCTGGCTTCTCCCAGCAGCTCTTCTCAGTACTGAGTAGTTGTTGGTGATACTGCACTAAGATAAAACTCCACTGTACTTGAAAGAACAGCAGTGATAACACCCAGTATGAGTCTTGAAAACAGTTGGAATGATGCCTGGAATCCAGCTGAGACCTCCCTGTATAACAATGGGCATAGATGCCCTGATTGCAAAGCAGAACTCCTCCTTGCTCAAGGAACCATTGAAGACTCCTCTAGAGTTCTCTTTTCAAAGTTGTGCCAAGAAGTATTTTAGAAAGGATGTAACAAGTTTAAAAAAAGCTGCACTAGAACTTTCTATGCGCAATGGTCCCTGAAACCCACTTCTGTTAGCCTGAGGCCTCTCTGGAGGTCGTAGTACACAGGAATCAGGAAGCTCAGGCTTGGACATGGCAGCGGGGGAGATATGGAATGACTGTAGCATATGACCTGAGATCGTCTTGGTACAATTTGACCCACAAGACTCTTCAGATGAAAGGAAACCATACACTGCTCCTTAACCTGTTGTAAGGGTGTAATGCATGCAGGTTAGACCGACCTTTGTCAACACAAGTTTTCTCTTTCTGAATCTCATACACCCTCGAGTTGATTTCCCTCCACTGGCACTTACCTGACTTCCATGGAAGCAAAGACATGCCCAGATTGCAATTATACTACAATAAATATTAAAGAGAGCACCTGCTGTCACATTTTTCTGGATTATGACTTGAGGTGTTTGCTTACCTGAGAGCAACCAATTCCAGTAACCAGTGAATTCGAACTTGTTCAATGCCACCATGTGGAACAGAAGAAATGTAGGCAAGATTCATCTCTTGGTCTTTGCTCAGGTCAAACAGGTCAGCACAGTTGTGAGGTAAAGGAGGACTTCAGGAAAAGAGGGACAGAAAAGAAACAATACATTGCAACGTTAACTGGCAGCTCCACTGGGTATCTAAAGATCACTATCCTAAATCGCATACCACCTCCAAAATCCTCCACAGCATGACAGGCACTGTATAATATGAGATGAAAGCAAAACAGAGTTGCAGGTTACTTGGGGCTAACTGGCTACACATGCAGCCTGGAAAAGCAGAATACAGCTTGGTTGCATCTCACTGCCATGTTCAAAGGAAATGATTACACACAGTCATTGCTCCACAGGCAGCAACCTCAGGCAGCACCGGCCTGAAGAAGAGCAGATGACACTGACAGTCATCTTGTCTCTGAGTAACAAGTCACAAGGCAACTCTTTTAGACTTTGCAGTGGAAGTCAGACTTGATGAAGTCTGTAGTAAGACAAATACAGGCTTGAACTTCCTACTGACATCCTGCTGTGGACGCTACACTTGTTAGAAGCAGAATTAGACCCTCAGAGCCTCCGCATTCTTCAGCCATGTTCAGCTCACATCTAAGCATAATGAAGCACAGGAGTACATGGCTTGAAGTCTCTTAATTTGATATTACAAGCAGTTTAACTTGTTCACGGCTCTATAGCAGTGATAATGGCTTCAGTGTCTACTTATTCCACTGAAATTAGCATAACATTTGGGCAAATTTCTTCTGCCTCCATCTCCACAGATAAATAGCTGCAAGATGAAGGAAAATCTCACCCCTACTCTCTGCAAATCAGAAACTTAGAACAGTTTATTGGATTTGGGCATCTGTATAGACTCTCATTAGGCCTCCTGGTTATGGGCAAATCCTGAGTCTTAAAGCATTTTTATTACGAAAAAGCCAAAACACCATTGTCCCCAGGACTTGGTAAAATATTTCCACATCTCTTCACGTTGCAAACAGACATGACCTGTGCTCTAACTACAGACTCTCTATTAATTGCATAAGTGAAAAACTAATATAATTTATGCCTTGCCTACTGTGATCTGCCGCCTCTGATGGCTGGATTAGTTCTGCATTGACTCTAACTATACTGTCATCCTCTCCTGCTCTGTACCCCTCTAAATACTCATCCCACCTCCAAGGATGCAACTGAATGAACCTGCTACTGTATAACCATCTGTGTACAAAGTGGGAAAAGCCCAGCCCAACTCAGACAAGAACTTGATGCACCTTTTGTCTTAGCTAAGATACTGCCTATCTAGTACCCCACCACCTCCTGCATCCTTATCTGAAAGCAAAAGTCTCAACACAGATAACATCCTTGTACTGTTTTATACACATCAGCGAGCATGTGAGCCCCTCTGTGCAACTTCACCAGTATACAAAGCACGTAAAAATCATCTCCCTGAGATTCCTTCAAGTCACACAAATGAGACCAAGAAGTGACCAACTCCACACTTAAAATGTGTCCGTCATTTGGGTCTTTGTAATTGTTCCAGGGGACAATGTTAACTGTAGTTTCTTAAAGGAGTGCTTTACAACTGCTCTGAGATTCAAACCTGCTTCAGTTCAAGTAGTAGCAAAGACGGAATCAGTTTAGAGTAAGATACCATTTCTTGCTTTTGAGCCTGCTAGGAGCCTTCTCACAAAAGCTGAAGGCCGTTCAACTCACTAGCTCAGCAAGATTTGGCTTTCTCTGAGAAGAAAAGCACTGCCAGGACACCAAGTGGCGGAGCTGGGCTTCATGCCTGCTCCCACCCAGTCCCCTGACTTAGATCAACCAGACTCACTGGCCGCATCAGGAAGACAGCGCACGTTGAAAGTGTCTTGCGAGAAGAACAAAATCCTAGAAGTAACAGGCAGGGAAGCTTTGCCTGGGCCCATTTAGGGACCACAACAGCAGAAACACTAAGGGGACAGGGAACATCAGTGCTGTGCTGGGGAAAAGGAAGGACTTCTTGTGTTCGAGGACCCTGGAGGCAAGCCAGAAAGGGACCATGGCCTGGCCCTACCTTGTGAATTAAGGCATATGGCTGAAGTGTGGTTTGAAGGCTTGCCTGACATGACTAGGCCGCTCTTAGCATAAGTATGAGTTAGCAAATATTGTGAGTTTTTGTTTTTCTAACCTGGCTGACCACAAGCAGGGGCCTACCCCACTGCAGGGGTATGAGAAGTAGCAAGACAGCTGTTTCTAGACACCTTTGCAGGTAGCAAATGTGGAGGCCAGAACAAGGTAATCCTGGAGAAGGAACTTATCTCTGAAGAACAAGGGGGCTCCAAGAAGGTGGCAGGGTATGGTAATGAATTCTTGGAAAATAATGAGTATGTTAATTAGTTCCCCAAAATAGCATGACTATGTATGCACATATATTGTTCAACTAACTTTACCTGGCACGCACATATGGAGGAGCGATCCCCTGCACGCCCAGTGCTGCAATAACCAATACCTGCTCCATGGTCACCCCCACCACTGAATCCTGGTGTTGCCTCTAAAGGCATCACAGTGACCCACCTTGTCCAC
>VXBW01003919.1:242119-281658 GCA_013400375.1 Thinocorus orbignyianus | reverse complement strand
GCACCCGGCGACGGGGCAGGCCCTGCCTGCCCCCGAGGGCCCGGGTCGGGCCTGTGGTGGGCGTGTTTAAGGCGCTTGAGGAAGCGGCGCCGAGGTGCTGGGGCCCGCGGTGGCGGCTTTTGCATTTCTAGGCGGCACCGCATGAGGGAAGCGTAGCCCCGTCCTGCTGCTTTGCGCTGGCAGAGCCCCGGGGCGCAGCGGGCGGTGTGTGGCGGTGGGAACAGCCTCTCCCTGAGGAACACAAAAGCAGAATTTAAGCCGTGTCCAGTCTTTCAGACTAAACACGTTTATTGATCTCAGTATGGCAAAAAACGCTCTAAATGCACTTTACAACAGCAAGGCGGTGGGTTGCCTTCCCAGATGTGTATTTCTTATGACGTGCATCAGGACTGGGTTTTCCATGGCTGTGGGACTCTGTTTTTTCGGTACTGTACTCCCTTCCAGCATCTCATCGAGCTTCGCCAACGGGAAGAAAAATGTGGGGAATCGGGCCTCCCTCCCACGTCCCGAAATACTGTGGTGGCATCTCGTTTTGTGTTCCTTAGTTCTGATTAAGTGGGTGAGTGGGGTGCTGCACTCTGCTTTCCAACAGGGACTTTGGATTTAGCAGGGGATTTCCCCTCTAACATCAGGGATACTGCCAGGCAAAGAGCTGGGCTGCAGGTGATGTCCAACAAACAATGAAGTGATCACAGCAATCAAGGCTACCAGTCTTGGTAGAGCAACCAAAATTTGCAGCCCCAAAAGCTGGTATTTCAGCCCCTTCCACCAAAGCAGTTGTGCCAGATCTGGCAGAGGGGAAGTCAGACAGACTCCTCCACTCAAAAATATGGCAACTAGGAAAAGACTCTGCTGAAGTAAGAGATTTTAAGAGATTGCCTTTATCCTTACAGGAAATGCCAGTTTGGCAGCCAGGGCTTCTGCAAGGGGAGAAGTATTTCCTCCAAACTCTCTGTTTGCTGAGAAGACCTGAGAAAGGTATTAAACTGGCAGTAGAACTGCCACCTCAAATGGGATCTGACAACCAGGGGCCAATAGGCAGGGAAGTCAGCCCTGTGCTGCTAGCTGCATTCTGAGCTGGGACAACTGCCCTTTGGGTGAGTGCTGCTACCTGGGCTTCAGTGAAGGCTGCAGGCATTTTGCCAGCTGGAAGGATGGTCCATGAAGGACCTCACTGATGCTGCCTCCCTTGCTGGCTTCTCCTCCAGAGGCATAGGCTGGAGGAGGTGAACACCTGACTACCAAATGTCATACTTTGGTTTGTTGCTTAAAATTAGCGGCAGTGCTGTACCTCACTGCCCTGAAGTGTGGAGTGTTCATTGCAGGGCACAGATACCAGTACCTCCAGTATATAGTTGCAATGGGTGTGGAAGCTATCCTTTGCAAAGGAGCCAAAAGCTCAGACCCTAAACAAAGACCTACCAGCTAATTTCAGCAAAAATACATTTTCAAGGGAGAAGCTCCATGGTTTCCTACCACAGACTTTCTCCACTGACATCAGGAACCCTTGAGCCCTGACTTTCCCTCAGAGACTGCCATAACAGAGCTGGTGTGTTTCACCTTGGCTGATTTCAAAGTCACATCTGGAAGACAAAGTGTCAGACTAAAACTCTGTTCATTTGACCAGGAAATCTTGCCCCTGCTCAGACATGAGATCAGGCATGTTGTAGAAATGCAAATAGATGCAGATGGCACCCTGTTAGCATTTTAAAGAAGTGTCTGTCAAAACTCAGGGAAGGTACTCTTCCCCAGAAGTCTGACAGGACTGTGTTCTCCAGAGCATTTCCAAGAAGGTCCTTCACAGAGATTGGGGTAGCATCTAAAGAGGCTGCTCCCTTGTTTTCTACGATTTTCCTCAAGGCATGGTGAAGTGCTATGTCTAGCACATCAAACACCTCAGAGCAGAAGCTGGAAGACAGAAGATAAAAAAAATCTCTGCCAAAGGAGAGACCGCTAAGTGGGGGCAGGTTTTTCTTCCCATGTCTGAGAAAACAGCTAATGACTTTTCAAGATATGTCTTCTGAAGAACTGCAATTCCCAGCAGAAGATCTTTCCTGCTTATACAATTGCCCTGGTGCCCTCTACCAGAGAAAGAAAATGCAGCAGAAAGAGTTACCTGTTCACTGTGAAGGAGACTGATATGCTTCTGTTTCCAAAACATCGGCAGGGATGCTGCAGGGAGAGCAGCTGAGGCCAGTGGTGTGCTTTTTCCAAACCAAGGTGGCCAACAGGACCAACGTGTTCCTGGAAGCATTTGCAGGCCAAATGCCAGGTTACACTGATAAAACCTAGTGACCTGCTGTGCAGCTCTCCCAAGCCTCTTCTCCCAGGGGCAGGGTTACAACAGCTGGCCTCCGGGAAGTAGTTTTCCAGGTGTAAAAGTCTGATGCAGTGCTGGACACCTATGTCCAGCTTACTATAAGCATAGTTCTAGAGACCATCAGGCAGAGCCCTGATAAGGCCCTAGCCAAGGGTAACCCCTTCTGCTGCCTTTGATTTTCTGCTCATTGAGGGGCTGGGAAGTTTCCAGCATCCGTTTTTCTGTGCAGTGATTTGCCAGGGAGGTTTCCCACAGCTGACAATCCCCACCAAAGGACACTGGAGATTTTACAGCAGCCTCCTCCTGTTTCACTGCACAGACCTGAAGCTCTTCCTAAGACATTCTTGAGGAGGCACATGGAGCACAGGAAATGGCGGGAGAATGGAAGGGAAGTAGCAAGAGAACAGCACTGTGCCCTGGCCCTTCCCAGTATGCTGAAACTGATCTTTCCCCAGTTCCTTGGCCAGCTGTCTCAGTGTGAGCAGATCAGAAATGTAAAGCCTGTTATTTCCGAGTTGAGTCACTCTGTAGAAAAAGGCTCAGAAAATCTTTGGCCCTTGATGCTCTTCCTGCAGTGCCCCTGCAGAGGTTTTGGGGACATCAACACATCTAGCTCTTTCAGGTATATCAGGGAGCAGGTAGCTCTTCCTGCTGCATTGTCTTTCTCTGTCAGGGGGTACCTGCACAATATAGGGGAAACCAGTGCACAGCAAATTTTTGGAGGGAGGGCTTTTCTGTTCATATATCTCCAGCTCATTCAGCACTTAATTGAATTACAAACTTGGCCTCAGAGAACATCCCTGGAAGTGTCAAGATTGCTTTGTCACAAAGCCATCTGATCATACCATATGGCAGGAATAAGAATTTTGCTATAATGTGTGGAACCCAAAGCCTAGAAAATCATCTAGAGCATGAGTTCTGCTCTTAGCCCTGGGGAGAAATTATGGAGAGATATCTGGATACTTCTTGCAACAACTAAGTATTAATAATGGTGAGGCATTACAGCTTCACAGACAGCCTTTTCTTCCTGGATAGCTTCACATTCCCAGATGGTAGTAGCTGGTCTTTGAGCAAATGGACTCAGCTGAATGGTCTCGAGTTTCGAGTCACATCTACTCTAGTATAACTAAGGCTCCTGCCAAAAAAACCCCGATCCTGCTCTTATTTCCTGCCACTACTTGGCTGCTCCTGCTGCTTCTGTGTGTCAGATCTGATAGCAAGGGAGGGTAATTCCACTGGCTGACTGGGTGGGAAGCAACTCCTTTTTTTGCATCAATTTGTTTTCTTGTGGAATGGCAAGCTGCAGAGGCTCTGGTGCCTAGTAGACTGCAACAGACGAAGCGCAGGGACATCAGCCTTGACTTAGCTGTCTGCTTTTAGGCATAGCATGAAATTGTGCTCCAGCTCATGCATCTCCATGGCTTCTGTAGCATGCTCAGCCTTTGTAAGAAGCTAACTCTGAAGTGATTCTGTTGTTTGCAGGAATCCAACAAGCTGTATATACCCATTTCCACCACATACTTGCCGCTGTGCTTGCAATTGCTTGCAACATGCTAAAGGTATCTGTTGATCAGACATATATATCCCACATTGGGAGTCTTAGCAGCAGCACAGTATGGATCTTAGCGTTGCTTTTTTTATGGAGGGCTCATTTTAAAAGTTCAGCTTATGACAATGTTGCAGCTTTCCCTCAGGACCTGGTGAACTTTGTGAGCCCTGGGCCTTCCTTCCTCCTCTTCATTGATTCATCCCAATCCCTTGTCATGAGCACTTGGCCTGCAGCTAATCAGTTGCCTTTCTCCTCAATGCGGCAGTCTTACGCCACTTAAAGACCTGCAGTACCTCTAGCACTTGGTTTCTGCCACCGGGCTGTGCAGATTGCAGGCAGACATAATCTCTGCTGCCTGATGGTGACTGCCTTTGCTGGTGCATACTTTTCTCCAAAGCAGCAGTGATCAGACCCAGATGGAAGCAGCATGTGCAGGTACACTGGTGCTCTCCCAAGAGGCACTTAAAATCTCCCAAGGTAACTTAAAATCTTGAAGTTAACTGAGACATATGATCTTAGAATTGCATCATCACCACTTTGGGATTAGCAAGTCAGTTGGGTAGGAGAGAGCAGCATGCTTTACATCCCTGTGTAGGGTGGGATGTGCCATTTCCTCCTATAGAAAATGTTTTTGTAACGTTCATGCAGAGAAACCTTGAAGTTAGAAAACCAAAACTTTTTCTTCCCAATACCTATACCTTTGAGTGAGCAAAAATCTGAATATCCAAAAGCAGTTAGTGCCATGTGGCTTCAGAAATGCACAGCTGTCAGGAGCTCAGTTCTGAACATGGGGAAGAGCACGTACATACCAGGGTAGAAAAGCAAGGATTCACACCTGTGTAAGGACCAGGCAGACCCCCAACAAGTTAGCTTTCATTGGAGACATTGTGCTAGGGAACAGCATAGTTTTGGTAGCAGTGCAGCAGCAGAAGCTGCATGGCCTCAAAAGTGCCATGCAGAAGTAGCCCTCAGAAGTTTTGGGTCTGCTTGTAAGAAGAAACCACACTGCCTCTAACTCTAACTCTCTGATTCCTTATGTGCAATGTGTCTGAACAGGGAAGCATGCTCAACCTGTTTTATCCTTTGTCAGCACCTTTCTTCTGCATGAGTGCGAATAGCTGAAGACCAGAAGGGAGTCTTTCAAATTCTGTGGCCTGACAGTGGTAGTACTGTGTGCTACCATGCAAAGAACATTAGCCATTGGACCTTTCACAGCATGGAATTGCACTTCCTGGTACTAAACAAGTGGAGCGCGGTCACTTGTAGCTGGGCAAGAGCAAATTCTTGAGCTATGGTTATGGTTTCCAGATGCTTCCAGTTGCTACAAGATTTGTTTTGGCTTCTGTTTTTGCAGCTGATGCAGGAGGAAAACTTATTACTTACATATCTGCTCTTCATGCGTCGGTTAACTTATCATTTGTCATGATACTTCGTAAAAAGAATCCAACTGACTTTTTTTTTTTTTTTTTTTTTTTTTTTTTTTGGTGAATTGGAAGTAAAATTGTATTCGATCTGACAGCAAGTTTTGGAAATCTGTGGTGACGGTGGCAGTAGTATCAACACTGGCTCATGGTTTAACACTAAGTTCAGGATAGATGCCAGCCCACATATTAATTAATACAGGTCTGGAAGTCTACTCTAAAAGTGTAAAGGCACAGGATTTACACATTCTCACTTATTTGTTCCACAGGACATGGAAGGTAACTGACATTTTATGTGGGCTGTGGAGAGTCAGGGGCAAAAATCACAAAGGTTTTTTTCTAGAAAAATCAGAATGGTTGCTCTTTCAGTCCTTTGAAAAGCTTTCATTGCCTTATTTTGTCTAAACAAGTCAACCCAACTGTACTCAATTAAAACTGTATCTCTGTTGCAAAGCTATTTGCCACTTTGACATACATAGCCTTATTTTCCATATTAGATTTCCTGTAGCCATCACGAGCTGTTGAGGTAACCCATTAGAAGCTCTTACAGTTAGGAGCCATGTCAATAATTGAGAACATAAGTACTTTCCTAGCACTGTGCTTGTGAAACAGGTAAAGAAAGCTAAGAGCATCGGGCCACTACCCCTTTCAAAGCAAGGATGTTTTTCTCCACCATATGATATTCTCAGCTGTAGGTCTGTATTGCTCATAATCAGTCAAGAAACCAATAGTCAGAAATAAATGCTCTGGCTTTGATTCTGGCATTGCTACAGCAAACCTGTGGTTTGTCTCTAATCCCTTTTATATCCATCTTGTATAAGCCCTAATTAATGTTTAATTCCTTACCGAAGTCTTCCATTAGGGATTCACTTTATTTCTGGGAGGCATAGGGCCATCACAACTAACGTGTATCATTTGTTTGACAGTTTTATGGTTCAGCTGGAACAATTTGCAGAACTGTCCATCAGTATCTTCCCCGCAGCTTTGCAGCCTTTCTATTTTAGTCATGAACTACAGAACAGAGCGGAGTAACAGGCCACTAAGTGCTACTTAGAAACTGAAGGAATAAAGTTCAGGAAAGCCACTGGACACCTAATGATTTCTTCAATTTGTGTTACTTTGTTTTGCAAAGGCTAAATGCTAGTCCATCAGAAGAGGAACAAGTCAGTGCCCTTGCCCCACCAGGGCTGGATAAAGTCTAGTTGTCTGTGAAATGGCTGATCCCCTCCCCTGTGCTCCCTGGAAGTCTCTTTAAGTACTTGCATGCGATTGTCAGGCATATCCCCTCCCCTGCGCTACCTGGCTTAGATTCGTAACGGATCTTGTGTCTTTACAGATCTACCTGTAGTCACAGTTATACACAAGCCATAAATAAATGGTGACAGGTTGTGATAACCTTCTGATTTCATTGCCATTCAAAACAATGGTGAGGAATATTCATGCCAGCATTTCATACAGCTTTCCCAGAAAGCCCATCCTTCCTCTAAAAGAGCAATGATCAGTCCCAGGGCAACAGCCTCTTGCCAACTGCCTCAACGTTTTATACGGTGCTCTCTAGAAACTTGCTGTAATGGCAGGAGGAACCTGCTAAGACACAGAGTGCACTCATGTAAAAGGAGAAGCTTGGGATTTGCATCATTGACTTATATTCATGCTTAGCCTGATGAAGAATGAGATAATCAAGCCCTGAAAAGTACGTGTGCATAGTGGCACCCAGGCATGATGGACTTGTTGGGTTGCTTGAAAGATTGTTGCTATGCTTGTCCACGGGTTTTGGTCCCAGGTGAAGGCATAGGTTACACCTGTGGGTAGCTANCTCCAACCATTCTATGATTCTATGAATTCATGGGAAAACTTTTCAGGCAAGGTTTTTCCACTTGCACAGTGGTGGAGTGGATGTGCTCAAGTAAACTGAATACTAATTTTCAAGGAACAGAACTCTTAAAATAATACACTTTAAACTGACAATTTTTGGAGTTCAATCAATTAAAACAGAACAGAAGACCACCCAGCTTCAGGGGTTTGCCCATGCTTCCTAAATAGACATTGTGAATTCTTCTGCATAATTAGACTTCTCAGTTTTACTACTTTCTGGAAATGAACTGATGAATTCTTTGAACCAGAGCACAACCACTTTCCTTTGAAGTCCAAAGCACCTTTAGCAACTCAAGAGACATGACCATTGAACACTCAATGGGGTTTCTATGAGCATATGCTTCTGTATCATTACATGCTGTGATGCAGCCTAACCTGGGCAGGATAGGATCATCAAAGTGTCTAGATTAGCATAATTCATCCATTTCAAGTATGCCTTGAACTCTTAGAGTCTTCCCAACCCATGAACATGATTAGATTTATATGCTTGCACACACAAACCCACACAGATATATATCCCCCTTCTCAGGACATTCAATTCTCAATTTCTTGTCAATCAGATGTTGCTGTCTGCAAACAGGTTTCTTTGGAGTCATGACATCCTGGATTATTATTCTATATGGTGGCTTCATTTTTTTTTCATAGGGCATATTTTGCTGCTCCCAGATTTCCGTGTTACTCCTCACAGTTTCTATCTGACCAAATGGGTAAGAAAAGATGAGTTTTGGTGGGAAAAGGAGATGCAAAGGAGCAACACTGGAATCTCTATTTCCCAGACTATATCCTATTCTTTGGCTTTTATTTTGCAAACTTCAGCCATACTGATAAGAATTTATTCAGAGTCATTGGATTTTTTGGGTTAAAGGTAGAAGGATGAAACAAACTACGAAAAGCTGTAGTAATTAAATAGAACTTAGTGATCTCTTTTTATGTGGCAAGTAACAAAGCATTCTGTGGGTACAGGCTAGCAAGGCAGTAAAATCTAGAGATATTTATCAGACTGGCTTTAAAGTTCAGTTTTACCCCCTCCCAAAATTAACCATTTTCTTTTCAAGAGAAATCACTTCAAAAAGCACAAATTGGGATACTTGAAAAATTTCCACTGGCCATAGAGGTGGCCAAGGAGAATGAAGTGTCTTTGCAAAAAATGTGTCTGTTCTTTGTATTTTTGACTTCTTTCAAACCTCGACCTTGGCTGAATTGCAAGACTGTTATCCATCTCTAAACTAAGGGGTCCTGTTGGCTGAGCAAGCAATGTTTTAGTTCCAGCAGATGTTAACTGTCATTGCTGCTCAGCCCCATGGACTTACTCGGGGAATTTCACTCTCTGCTCTTTCTTTTCAGACTGCAGGTCATCGACAATGTAAATATGTTAGACAAGCACTAACACACTCTTGTCTTTCTTGGTGCTGATGTTTGATGTGTCACCAACTTGCTGTGGTACCCTGCGGATCACGGTTGCCACTTCGTGTCACTTGCTTTTCCTCATGTTTTCCCTTGATGTTTGCCCTTGTGGCTCTGGAACTTGCTGAATTTGCACCCCTGAAGCCAAGGGCTGTCCTGACAATTGATACTTACCTTCTTTATCACTTTTGATTCAAAACTACTACATCTTTTATAGTATGTAGGAATGACAATTGAAGTCTGCCTGACCTGTTCTGCACATTCAAGCTCAAAGCATGCTTCAGCTTTGATTTATTTATACTGCATATTTATACTCCTTCTTATGCAGGTAATACAGGCTCGTTTAAAATCTTAATAACCTGCTACTGGGTGCTCTGCCAAAAAGCAAATCACAATAGTCAGTTACAGCACTCTGTTGCCCAACTCTATTGCTGATTATTATCATATGTTTTGCAACATTTTTTGCTTTATTAGATATTCATATAGATGATTAATGAGTTCAAACACAATATGTGTACAATATTATGTGTATGATGCCTTAAGACACGTAGCACAGAAAGGAAACAGAACCTTCTGTACAGCCTCAGGAGCCCTGCAAAGGAATTGTCACGTTTTTCCTCACTTCTGCCACCCAGTTTTCTCCATAAAGAGAAGCAAGTTCTTCTCATAGTTCATGTGAGTCTGCCCTAATGGTTATCCACCTGAACATCTTCCTTATTATTGCCTACTTTGTAAATTGTAGAGGGTGTCTGTTGTTACAAGCATAACACAAGTGGAAAGTCTCTGCTAGCCAGTCTAGAGAAGACCTAAGAGTCAAAGCACTGTTACCCTGTTGGGCTAGAGGAAACGAGGGGAAGAAAAAAGGGAGGGATCTGTCTGGCCTAACCTAAGCTACCCAGAAGGTGGAGTTAGCTATTCCCTGCAGAATAAGCTCTGAGATGTCCCTGTTCTAAGTCAAACTCTGCAACAGCAAATCTTCCACCAATGACAGAGAAGGCTTTGAAATGGACATCTCATTTCTGGACATCTAGAGTTAGGTAAAATTAATTGCCCGTTAAACAGATTGTTTACTTCTGCCTGAAGTTAAAATAGAAATGTCTCAGCTCTGCCTATATCTAAAATTGCATCCCAAAGACTATGGCATGGCAGCTGGTGACCAAACACCCCTGTCCAATCCCAAGCCTATGCACAAAACTTCAAGCCTGTGCCCTTCATACATTGTCTTGGTCATAGTTAACAGTCAGTGGCAATACTTGTGTAACTAAAGCAGATTATGTTTTTAATTAATTTTTCCACTTCCTCCCTCTCTTAGTCACAATGCTCATTATGAGATTGCTGTTATTCTCTTTTCTTCTATCCAAGTGCTCTTTCAGAGCACAACAAAAAAAGCTTATTTCTGACCATCATGACTTCAGACTTTCTCCTTACACTTTTTGGCCAGAGGCACAAGAGATATTGATGGCTCACCCTGTCCTAGAAATGTCTGAACTCATAAGGTTCACAAACCCACGCATTAAATGAAGCGTACAGATCTTCGTAGCTGTCAGACAGTCATTTAACAAAAATAAAGCATTGCTACATAAAGAAGAAAGTCACTTAACTTTGCTGATGGCCTCCGAGCCTCCCTCACTAATATGAAAATGTCCATAGGAGGGATGGACAAGCCCACCAACTTGCCAAAAGCAAGATCCTGCCAGATGGCTCTTGTTAACCTGAATGCACCCATTTGTGCTTTCAGTTATAGAGATACTGTTTTCTTGGAGGGATAGCAGAGGATTGTTTGTTTCTTTCTTTCTGAGTTACCAGAACCATTAGATCTTAATTTATCATCCATTTAAGTGGGAATGGTCAGCTAGCCTCGTTCGGCAAACTCAGGCCAGCCTCAAAAGGTTAAAAAATCATAACTCAGGCATCCCAAAGTAACATGGTTCAGGATCACTGGATCTTTGGTCACTTGCACTGCAGTATCTTTGTTCTTTGCACATCTGCAGATGGCTGTTTATTTAAATTTTGTCAGTCCACAGCTGCCTTTTTCAGTACATTTTGTTTGAGAGCCAGCAATTAAGTAATAAATAGAATGGATTAAAAATATTTTCAGTTGAAATCTGGATTTTTGGCTAAATGTTTCTGTTTGCAGAAGGATGGCACCATTTTCTTAGGGCAAAAGAGTCTTCTCTTTTCCCTTCGTATAAATAAACTGAAAATTGAAATACATCACATTGGAGGCATGTCATGATGAGATTTCATGGGAAATGTCACTTGTTTTTTTTGCTTTTCTAAGGCTTCTGTATGTCACTACAGTCATAACATGTTTCTCTTCTCCTCGCCAGGAGCTCTCTCAGGGAGTTTAAGTTTGGCAAAATACTTATTTTCTTCATTTTTTATTTTTTACATAAAAGGAATTGAAAATTGAAAATGTCTTGTGAAAATGCATATGATTTTCTGCCATATCGTAGAAATGGCTCAGAAAAATAGCTCCAGGCTATTTAAAACAACACTACTAAGACATGCTGGCACAATCTTAAGAACAAGTTCTGTGGCACAGTGCAGACAGTTTTAACACTGAGATAAGCATTTTCTCTTTCAATGAGGACAAAATTCACCAGAGACTTGCACCAGTTCCTCCTGGAGAAGAAAAATATCCCCTGAGAAGAATTCTGACCAAAGTTCTCAGCTTAGTGTGCTTTATTACATGTCAAGGATCTGACATCAGTGCTACTTGAAACCTGCATACTTTGATAGGTTTTCAAAAGGAGAGCATTTACACAATTTCTTGATTCCATGTGGAATTTTAACAGGACTATTGAGATCTGACAGGCTGAATTCCTGTGTGTTTCCATTATTCATTTTGCTTCAAAATTTTGCAAGATTTTGTGTCTTTAGTTTTTGCCAGAAAGGCTCCTGCTGACCAATTTCCAGTGAAATCTGATTAAGAAGAGAAACAGGGGCTTAGTTTCAGGTGAAACTATGATTGTCAGTATGGCTGGATTGTCCAGGAAGTATCCCCTGTGGTTGGTGCCCCAAAGTCCACATTTTTCTCTGCAATTTTTGTTGATTCCCATGATTGCTCAGTGCTTTGGCTATTCCATCCTCCATATCTCCTATGTTGATTTAAATGCTGCCTCCTTTGAAGATGGGCTGTCTCTCAGTGGGTTTGGGCAGAGCTTATACAAAGTTAATCATTATGACATGTGGCTGCCCTTGAATTTTCCCTGCCTCTGGCATTGAGAAACTCCAGAAACCTTTGATGATATGTTGGGAAAACAGGTGGAGAGAGAAATACTGGGTTCTCTCAGACCCAAGTTTTTAATTCTACTTTTGTTATTCCAGAGTGAGGATATGGTCTTTAGGAGCGGAAAGTGAAGCAGATGGGTTAAAAAAATAACAATAATTACTAATCATGAGGGGTTGAAACTACTCACAAAACTGAGCATAAATAATCCCAAACAACATAGTTTCTGCAAAAGCCACAGGACACTAAGGATGAGAACATCTCACAGACGCTGAATTGAATAGGTTTACTTAAACTTCCCAACTTCCTGGCTCATTTTAACAAAGAGGGAGAGTGGAGTTCATAATTTTTTATATTTTTGGTCAGCTATTTTCCATTTTTTTGTACTGGACGTGGCAAATTCCCACACAAACTTTTAGAAGCATGTGTTAAACATACTGAGCCCTTACAAAGTACTGCAGCACCTGTCTTGCTTCCAGAAGTGTATCCTTCTCTGTCAAAGTCTTCTTTACCTTGTACAAACACCCTCGCACTGTCCATTAAAATGTTGTAATGCTCTGGGAGATGCTGGGGAGCTAGACATGAAGAATTTTTAAGAGAAACATTTGTAAATTATTCCAGTGTTCCAGAATAAGGAGTAAGGACTGATGTCTTCACAACTTTCAAAGAAAGTTTATGATCTCTTAATCATAATCCATGGTGGAGCTGTGTCCTTCAACATTTTCATCACCTGGGAGAAGTGTTTCAGATTTCAGGCAGAGGTATGCAGTATTTTTATAAAGGGTTTTTAAATTGGTTTAGTTTTATTAGAGAGAAGTCAGAGAAGTGAGTGTCAGAATTCCTGCTGACATGGATTTTTCCCCTTATGCATTTACATATTCCCTCAAATGGTATTTTTTTTAGTATTGGCTGGGTTGACAGCAGGGACCTAGACTTTCTGAGTGTACAATGCATTTCCTCCAAACTCAGCAACGTACAAGGGTTTACTTTGGAGCCCAATCTGACAAAACCTTTTCCCTTACTTAGCTTCTCTTCAGTTTCCATCCTCCAGCAGAAAATTAATGACAGAGGAAAGTCAAGCTGCCTGGTCTAGATGTGGCGCATTTCTGAGGTTTCTATTCCAGGTGGAATCTGACATTAATGAGATATGAATGGATATGGTGTTATCACCATGTAGTGAAGTGTTCGTTATCTCTGCTGCACTTGGACATGGGGTGGGCAGCAAGCTTCCAGGACATACACCTGTATTGAGAATATTTGTCCTGCATCTCTCTCTTTTGCATGTCCAAGTGTGCGGTGTTCTTTCTATTCCAGATTTTGGGATAAAAATCAGGAGATGTACCGTATTTAACTTCTTTCCTGTATGAGGGATTTATTTTCTATATATGTTGCTAATGGTTAAAGCAGGAATAGAAAAACTGTTCTTTATTTCAGCCTAACTTCCTGCTCAAAGAATATTTATGCCTTCATGTATTTTTTTCTGACTACTCACTGACCTCTCCAAAGGCCAATTTATAACGAATTTTAAAGACAATTAAGTTTCTGTAAATCTGGTGTGAATCAAAAACTGCACAAAGGGAAGAATCCAAATGAGATTTCTACTTTGTCCTATCTGAAGGAGCAACAGACAGGCTATATATCTCATTTGGAAGTATTCATATAACCATATGGCCAGTCAACACATATACATTAGTCCATGAATCAGATATGTATAGCTCCTGCCTAGCTTCTATACATGCTGCTTTGCATCCTTTAGGGATCTAAGAGTGAGCCAGGAGGAATAATTAAAGCTGTTGAGATATGGGATTTTTAGAGACAAAAGATGCATACACAAGAAGCAAGGTTTCATTAGTCCTCCAGCTCACTGACTAGCCCCTTTTTCTCATGAAAATTATGATAATTTTTTTTCAATTATTAGTAATTGTTTTCCACACTAATCAGCTGAATGACACTTCTTTTTTCTTTTTTTAATCATTATTTTATTTTCCCCTAGTTTCCTTCCATGAAGTTCCTCATGGATTTTATTATTTCTTTGGAACACACATAAATTTTCAAACTTCAAAGTTTGAAATCTCAGCCCACTAGAATATGGCCTCAGAGAAGTTATTGAGCCAGCATATGAGTGTATTCATGAATTGTCAGATCAGCAAGACCACTGTTTGGTGTGCTTCACCTGCGTGACTCTGTTTATATGGTATTTGAATAACCAGCTCCTTGTCTATTATTTAATGAACTCATAAGAGCTAAAACTGAGCATTTGCATAGTCATTTGATCAGCCTAACCTTCATTCTTCCAAGAATGAAACATGGGTGAAGGGGAAATCTGACTTGATGACTATACACAGAGAAAGCCTCATTGTCTCCCAGTAATTCTTTTCTAGGGCCATCATACTCCTCCCATTTCCAGGCAGCATTCCCTGTTGTGCTAAACCCTCTAATATTCCTCTTTTCCTTCACCCCTTTTAGGCTGGGAAATTTTCAACCTTCGCTCTGAGACTCTTTACTGCAGTTGTATTCCCATCACTCTTGTGCTTAATCTGACCCTGTACCTTTCACTCCAAGACACCTGTCCTTTCAAGTCATCACATTCATTGCTATCGTATTTTCCCTACCAATATTATCTGTATACCCATTACCTTCATTACAGGAAGAGGACATTAGGAGAGCCTCCTACACCCACTGAATCCAATAATCCATCATGTCAGGATGTTATGTCAGAGCATACCTTTAAGCATTTCCATTTACAATTCTGCTTGCTTTGGTTTTTAACTTACTTATGAGATGCTAAATTTCTTAGAAGTAAAAGTTGCCTCCATTCTTGAAGGCACTGCAGATATCAGAGTTAGGTGGCTTCCAAAAGATCCTACTCAAGTTTGTGTGGTCTTTACATTATTTATATTATCACAACTATTTGCACAAACAAAGAGATTGTCTACATTTCAAAACGTATCTTCTTTCTTATTTGGGGATTAAAGATAAATAGTGTCTGTGGCAAAGAGGCCAGAAGATGGTACAGAAATACCCAATCCACTCCTCCCTACAATATAAAGGTACGTTTGTACCAAAGAAAGAAAGGTTTATTTAGTGAAATGTTGAAACACCTATTTTACGTTTTGAAAACATACTCCAAGGACATGTTTCTTTAGTATGAATGCTGGAAAAGCATCATTTGGATTTTAGTTTCTTGAAATGGATCAGATTTTATCAGCTTTTGTAAGATTCCACCAATTTACAAGAAGAGTTGGTGATCTCTGAAGGTTAAAAAGAATGGTCACCTATTTTACATTTTGAAAACATACTCCAAGGACATGTTTGGAGTGGTCTCCAAAGGTAAAAAAAAAAGTGATGCTATTTGACTCCTTATGTACAGTGGAAGGTCCTTTGAGGATGTTGCCATTAGTGATGCTTCAGCTTATAAAAGATAGGTCTTCATTTGTACTCTGGGTACCCTGCTGCTTAGCAGGCAGCCTCATGGGAAGAGACATCCCCATTAATGCATTTGGTTACTCAGTGTGTAATGACTGCCTGACTTTCCAGACATTAAAGCTAGGGCAGCAGGGGGAATCTGACACAGGTATTGTCATTCAATCTTTTCAAAACAAAAGGAAGAAAGGACTGAGGAAGCTACTGAACGGAAGAAAATCTGTGTTAAATATGTGGAAATACCTTAATCAATGCAAGACGTGAGGCCTTTTCCCACCCATCATTTAAAATCAGGCTAATAAAAAAAATGCTGCAGTATAAATGATCCTGAAGCATGAGCACATTACTGTGCACATTTGCACACAGTAGCCATTGAAGCTCCATCCTCACTCATGCTTCGTATCTCCTGCACATTAGAAGCCACTGGTCAGTGTCTAGTGAATCAGAGAGCAAACGCTGTTGGCACATGAGATCCCAAAGAAGGCGAGAGACCAAAGCACAGGGCTTATGTGTGAGTGAGATCCAGGCTTTGCTGCAGGGAGTGCAGGAGCTGAACCAACTAAGTGTTCAGGCTGTGAGACTTGACAAGCTGGACTTTACTAGCACTTCAGCAAAGGGTAGTGACCTGGAAGTGCTTCTGTGATTGTTGAATGTCTGCCAACAAGGCAGTGAAACCTGGATTCCTAATATCCTTCTGATAAATGCTTTATTAGCCTGGTTTATTGTAGTGATATCCAAAAACAGGGAATCCCAACCGAACTCAGCACTGACACAAACTAAGAGAAAACTTTTGCCCTGATGAGACTATAATGGGCGCAGACAAGGCAGGTGTAGCATATGAAAGGTGCTATCTTTTATCTTCAAATGCCCCAGAAAGAGATGCATTTCTCACTTCCAAATAGCCCTCATGCCAGAGAAGAAGAAGGAAAAAAAAGAAGTGCTGCTTTGGTGTTGCTTCTAGGCAGCTTGTCGTGGTTCTGAGCAAATCAGAAAAGACAGATGATCCCCTCCCTCGTCCTTTTAGAAAAAACAAAAAAAAAGAGGAGAGGAAAAAATTAAAGAGATTCAGAAGTTTAGAAAAACTAAGCTACTTCAATAAAAACAAAAAGGAAAAGAAAGAAAAAAAAATGTATACAATATATACAAAACCGTATCAAGCATCACCAGCAGGCATCAGGAAAAGTCCTAGGCTGGACTCGGTGATCAACGGGAGCTGGATTCCAGCTCTGGAGTCAGGATCGCTCAGATTGGGATCAAAGGCAGACAAACAGGCAGGGTCCTCCTCTAACATCAGCCATTGAAGAAAGACAAAAAGGGGCCTGACCCTTTGATCCCTCAGCTTTAATACTGAGCATAATGCGGATGGGATGGAATACCCCTGTTGGTCAGTTTTTGGGTGGGTTGTCCTGTCCTCTCCTCCTTGCAGGTGGGACCCTTCTACGCTTTTCCACTTCCGACCCTCCAACGGGGCAAATAACAAAATTAGCTGACCTTGGTTGTTCCAGCAATAAGGATAAGCAAGGGCCTCCCTGCATACCTGCATACCTGCACATACATTTCAGAGTTTAGGTAGCTAGAAGAGGCCCAGCTAAGAAAGTAAAATTGTAAAACAGAAAATTGGTTCATTTTACCTCAAACCAGGACACAGCTGTAGGAAATTGTACTGGTTCTCTAAAGAATTTAGGGTATGGCAGCCTGGTGTCACCAGTTGGATTCCCTTGAGGAAATGGCCTCAAGTTGTGCCAAGGAAGGCCTAAGATGTATATTAGAAAATCTTTATTCACCAAAAGGATTATCAAACATTCGAACAGGCTGCTCAAGGAAGTGGTTGAATCACCATCCCTGGAGACTTAAAAGGCAGGTAAACGTGCTCTTGGGGACATGATTTTAGTGATGTTTTTGGCGGTGTTAGGTTAATAGTTGGACATAATGATCTTAAAGCTCCCTTCCAGCCTAGACAATTCTATGATTCTATGTCAAGCATTTATGGAGAATGTATGGCAGATTTCATGTGGGTGGAAATGCACGGCTCTGCCCATGTACATACATGGAGGTGAGAAGACAGCATCGTGCAATCAGAGTTGTCTGAGAGTGAGGGTGACTGTGCATGTGTCATGTGCGTGAGAGGTGGTCCTTCGGCACCTGTGGAAGCCAACATGTGTGTGCTTTGTGTTGTGCTTTTCAGTGTTGGAAAATCAAGCTATGGCAAGCAGAGGAGGCTTCAGAAGACAAAGCATTAATGGAAGAAGAGAATGAGGAGCACAGAGAGAAAGAGACAAGGTCATCTCAGATATTGGTATAAAGAGGAAAAGGAGGGGGGATGAGAAGGATAGAGGTCGTAGCAGGAATAAAGGGAGGGAAAAGAAAAAGAGCAAGCAACAGGAACAAAAAGAAGTAAGAGAAGGAGGAGAAAATTTACCACTCTTCTCTCTCTCCCCTATCTTTCTCATCTCCTGATCCTCTGGTGCTTTGTCCAGAAGAGGAAGAGCAAAACACATTGAGAGCAAAAGAGGAGTGAAAACTTGTCAGTACATGCTTGCTGTTTGAGCCTGGCATCCTGACACCTTCCTTGGCCAGTTCATGGTAGATTCAATTTAGTATCTTCCCTAGTGGTGATGATTCACAAACTTTTTGCTCTGATTCTAGCTGACTTCCTTGCTGTTGAGGTAGTACCTCAGCTGATCTCTCCAGATTCTCCATCTGGATACCTCGACAGCCATTTGACATGGCCCAGTTTGAGCATCAGCCTTCCTTTTCAGCCTTTCCCAAAGGTAACACTCAAGTCAAATGGGATCCTACCAGCAGGGCAGGTGTGGCACAGTCCCTCCTGCCATCTACCCACAGAATGAATGGTATTGCCTCCTAGCTCAGCCTGCTTCTTCTGTCCCTTCCTCCTCCCAACAAAGCAGCTCTTTTTCTCAAGCGTTGCAGTAAAGGTCACCTTACTAACTGGCCTGCCATTGGTCTCCTTCTCTTCAGAGGGGAAATGCACTCATTACGCTCACCTCTGAAGACCTTACAGTTTAACTCAGATATGTGTTTGCAGGTATGTTACCCAGTCCCCTGGCCTATTTGGAAATGTCAAAACATTTTAATTTGGAGTCAGTTTGTTTTCAAATCACATCTGAGAATGTTACCATATGTCATCTTTCTACAAGCACTGAACTTTAACAGGAGCACATATGCCATGACTGCAGCCAGCCACAGGCATCCTGTGATGCCACATGCCTGCATCATTCTATTAGCCACTGTGCACTGTGGGCATCATAAGTTCAAGGAGGAAATATGAGCTTCACTGGATAAGGTGAGAGAGCCTCAAGGTTGTTCACCTGGCCTGTTAACGTCATTCTGACAAACAACCTGGGAAAATCCAGACACAAACCAAAACAATTTTGGGTTTTTTTTTTCCTTTTTTTTTTCCTTTGGAAACTGTTGGCAAAAGAGAAATTTACAAGAAAATTCACTGTGATGAAATCCACATTTTCATCATAAAATAATTTGTAAGGAGAATTTGTATCTAACTGTGCCTCATAGCCACATCTTACGGTCTGCACTTATAACCATGTTTAGTTTGCTGCTGCTTTTGAGAGTGCAAGATGACTTCCAGCCCTCCAGACACTCCTGTGGTTTGAGTTTTTAGCTTTGTTAACTCTCTGCTCTGACTCCAGTGAGCTCTGGAGTAGGGCTTCCGTTAGTAGCCCTCCATGACTGCCTTTTTGTCCCTCAAAACTTGCCCTGGGCAACTTTGTCCCCTTCACATATCTTCTCTATACAGGCAACTCATTCCTGTGTCTCTTTCTTCCAGGCAGACCTCTTTGCTTCTACCCCTATTTTAACAACTTGTGTAGGAGATAAATCACTTTCTCATCCTGAGCTGCTGTATTTCCTCTGTGTTCCGCAGTATGAAGGGCCTCCTTTTTCTGTTTGTGTCTGTTCTCTCCACACTTGCAAAACAATGTAACTGCCTGGAAACCAGCAGCATTTCTGTTTTGATCAAATCATTCATCCAGTCACCCGGACTTGTTCATGCTGGATTGAGCGCACATAAAGGAGATTTCCTGTCCAAGCTGTTTTCTGGGAGGTTGGATGGTGCCAAGTAGCCTGTGGTGCCTTTCACCCCTCTGCAGTTAAACAGGGTCTTCAGTTTCTCAGACCCTTTGCCTCTGTATTCTTTTCAGGCATTCTTGCTGTAAGGACATATATTCTTAAAGGTTGAGGAGTGAACCCACATTAACCTCTCCAGGATCATGATCTTTTGTTTTGTTAACCTCTATGATTAGGAGTAACACTCTGTTCCAGTGAACTTACTTGGCCTGTTAAGTGCTTCTGTAACAGCACCTGATGTTTTTCCTCTATTCTACTGCTCCATTTCCACTCTAGCAAGACATTGGCACAGGAATCACTGGGCTACAAAAAAAATGATAGAAAAATTGATGTTGTGAGCTGACTTGTCTGCCAGGAAAGAACTTAGCATACTTAATTCTTCTTGTCAGATGCAGTAATAAGTCTACTTGCCTTAGATTTGTTCACTCAGAATACAGTCAAGCAATTCTATCACATGATGGTGTGGTTATTTCAAGGTATGGATGGTTTCTAGTAGAGGTGTTAAAACCATGGAGCATCCATTTCCCATGCTGCAGAATTAGTTCTCAGCCAAAAACCTGAAGTTCTTTCATTTCTGCATATTCTGATGGACCCACTCAGGTGAGCACCAGGCAGTAGATAAAGCAGCTGCTTTTGGATGAGTTTTCTTTAAACAGTGGGTGGAAGGCTGAGCAAATTCCTCCCCCTACTCCATGCTGGCTGCCCTGTATCTTGCCTTCCCTCTCTCTTTCCTGCACTCTTATACATTCCCCCAGAGGCAAGGGTGCGGGTGACTGGAAATGTGAAAAGTCACCTGATAAGATGCTGCCCGACTCTCTCCTCTCTGCACAGCACTCTCCTCACCCGGTGATAGTGGAAGCAACTCTGCAAGGCTTTTCTTTGCTCAGCAGACTGCAGAGTTTGCTGCAAATGCAAAACTGAAATCCACCTTTGTACCGCCTACTTACTGTCTCGTGTGTTCTTGCCTTCTGTTTCTTTCCCCAAACCTCTTTTCGCGAAAGGAAGCTCTATTCTGCTGCTAGCAATGCATCCTGAGAGGTGGCTATGTCGGTGCTACTCTGGTTTCTGTGTGTGGGCATTCATGTTCACATCCTTGATTAAAGGTAGGCTCTCTTTGATACTAGTCTCTGAAATATTTTCTAGTCACTGTTTCTGCTTCTGTCTTCATAGAATGAATTAAACGTAAAGCTTCTGCCAGCTGTTTCTAACCTGAAATCTGCAACATTTCAACAGTATTTTAAGAGAGCTAAAACAATACTACTTTTCACACATAATCTCTTAATTTTGGTTTGATAATTAATTGATGAACTGTTTCTAGCAAAGAATGAATATGTAATATGTGTTCTACTAATTTCATTTGAGGCTTGAATTTTGCAGTTGCTTAAATAATGCAGGCTAAATATGTCCACAGTCTGTACTCACACCTTCAAAAGTGAGAACCTGATACATTTTTGTTCACTTGTTTGCAATCTGTGGTTGAATATGCTGGAGTGATTTCCACGTACATGTCTCAGTAAGGTTCTGCAGGATTTTTGCTTTTAAGACACTAGATCTTTTTTGAAAGTCTCACTTCTGCTGATGACCAGGATGTGTATGAATTACAGTGCTTGTGTTAGCATGACATAAGGGATTGTCTTAAAGCAGCACCAATGGGATGAGAATCTGTAACTGAAGTATAAAAACAAAAGGCCTAAATACCTGCCTGTTTCTGTTAGCTGGTTTTAAAGCACATCTGTTAAGAAGCCAGTAGGAGACTTTCAAATGAAACATGATTTTAGACTCATCAGCTTTAGTTATGAGACTGATAAGAAACTCATGTTCCCACAGCAGGGTGCTTCTAGTCACAGTGCAATGGATGATGATGAGGAAATGTGAAAAGGAAATTGCAATTTCCTTTTTGAATGGTACAATACCTGATATGCAAACATCAAAACTTTACATTCATGGGTCTTCTCCAGCCAGTGCTAAAACAATGAAAAAAAAACGTTGAGTCATGAAGTTTTAGTGGAATTTTCCTTCTATACGTGAAGTTACCAGAAACCAACATTTCAATTTTCAGTTGTGATAATCCCCTGAATCTGAGCATGCTTTGTATTATCCTAGAGGCAGAAATGTCATTTTTTTTCAAAAGCAGGAAGGACAGTCTAAGCATGAAACAGTGCAGAATGCTGAGACTAAGCATCTTCCTGTAGGACATCTGCTAAAGTAGAGGTCCTTGTGTTGACTGAAGGAAATATAAATTGCAAATGTATGTCCTGTGCTGTGGCAGAGACCACTCTGCTTAAATCACTTCTATGTTTAATATTTGCAATTGTAAAGGCTTCCCTTCCTGATGATTGTCTTCCTGATGTGTTCTGGTGAGGTCTGGGACTAATGTAAAAACTGGTTACCACTATATGAAAAACTAATTTTTCCTCAGTTGTATCAGTAATATCTTTGCCATCATCATATAGCTTGATAATACAGAAAGTTCTAAATCTTTGCTTTATAAAGTATTTTAAGAGCTGAATTATAGTAGTGTGTTGAAATAGCAAAGTTATTTAAGGGAAGTAATTTTCTGAGCTGATGTTGCCAGGGTCCACATGATTTAAGCTTTTATTTTGAAACCAAAGTCTGTAGCCTTTAGCACTGTGAAAATAACTATTTCAGGTTTGACCTGTGTGTAACAGAAAAAGTGCATTATTCTTGACTCAACAGTGAAGTAGCTCAGTGCTTGTCATATACCTTATTCTTGCTAAACCGTCTGGTCTCTGGTCCGTCCAACATTGCCTGGCAGTTACAGCTAGGAGCTGCTTGTTCCCAAAGAATGGCTCTGTATTACAAAAATGCATTCTATTCTATAAGAAATTTTAATATTTCCACTTTCTTTTTTTTTCTCATAGAACTTAATAAATGAACTTCAGAGCAAAAATTGTGCTATCTAAAGAGTTGACATAGGATAAAATGTAGTCATAGTTTTTAAGACTAGGAAACATCATCATAATTAGCTAATCAGAGTCCCAGACATAGATTTTGATGCAGTAGTTGCAGCCTCAAGCTTTTAATTTCTAAGTAAGTAGCTATGCTTTTCATAAACTCTTGTTTTTATTTTAAAAACTCCCAAAGATGAAATCCACTGCATTTCTTCTTTTTCTACTTTACACCACCTTATTCTACTTTGGTCTGATATCAGGGTGGGCCAAATGGAGGCCCATAGTCTAGATCCAGCTCAGGAGACATTCCCATTCAAGCCATACCTTACACTTTGAGGAAACAAGAAGAAATGGTCAGTGTCCTGCAGGACAATGCTTTCAATTGACAGCATACTTGCAGCCCTCTTCTCTCTGTGCTCCTCTGTTTTGAAACTCGGTCACAAGTACAGGATCCAGAAATACAGCATGGGCTGCTGGGTTATCCAGCACCTTCTTTCACTCTTCCTTACCTCTGACGTAGCTGTTCTGTGTCTTTACCAACACAGATGTCACAGCCTGCGAATCAGAGGAACGGTTGTTTCACAAACTCTTCTCCCAGTACAACCAGTTCATCAGGCCAGTGGAAAATGTGTCTGATCCTGTCACGGTGTATTTTGAAGTTGCCATTACCCAGCTTACAAATGTGGTAAGACTCATTACTGAACACTCCTTAGATTTGGGGATGTTTGGAAACGTGTGCCGGTTGCTAAAGCAGCAGATGTATTTGTGATTGTTGAACCTCCAAGTCACATAGCTGACACTGTCATGTGTGCACGTGTGTACACGTTGAGACCTTTGGTGCTCTTTCTGTCAGCTGAGCTGCTCCAGTTACTCAAACAAGAGGTCTGAACTACACAGATCCACCTGCTTACTCTGTAGCATCAAATCCCTCTGCTCCAGGCAGCAGCCAGTGGCATCCGGAGCAGTAGTGACAAATGTTCAAATCCATTCTCCACAGGATTAGCCCACTCCAGAGACACCTGATTGTGTTCACCTTGTGTAGCATGTAGCCCAGTTCTGCTGTAGGGCCACTGTTATTTCCCAGTGTTAAAATAACATAGGAGACATGCAGCCTGAAGAATGATATTTCAAAGTGTGGATCTGGGGAAGAATGTCCTGGTTCTGTGGTGCACTGTATGCGTGGGAGAGTGTGTCTGAGGTGAAAAGCCTGCTGGGGAGGGCAGAGGGACTGTGGAAGAAGAAAGACTTGACTTTAACCCTTGCTGAAGACTGCTCTGTAAAGCAAATTATCCACAAAACAGAGGCTGAGTTTGGATTCTGAGGGATCTAGCTCAGTCCATAATGAAGTGACAGGCGAACAGTGAGGAGCAGTATTCAACAGCAGGGAAGTATGTTGACTTGAGAATATAAATGAAGGCAGTGTAAATCCTCATGGTCAAAACAGGTGTCACTTTTTCAAGTTCGTTTCTCCAGTGTATTTTTTTTCCATGCTACAGGTAGTTTGGTAGGTTTCAGCAGTTCTGTCTCACATTGCAGCCCCTGGCTCCTGTGCTGTCTTTGGAGACAAAAGAAAAAGGGAACACCATAAGTAGATCAGTGGAATTTTCTCAAGAAAGACTTGTGATTTTTACAAGAACTTAGATAGTTTAACCCATAGACAGAAACTCTACAAGTGTTTCAAAGTCATCTTTAAGCTTAACCTTCAGTATTCAATATTGAAAATTTGTCTACATTTTCTACCTTTGACTTGTAAGTATCTTAAATTTTTCAAGTCCACATGCTTAAAAACTAAAAACTATCCAAAGTAACATTATTGCAGATACTTTAATTGTGACAGTCAGCCTGCATTCATAAACATATGTAAATATATGTAATATGAATCTTTGTGAATACCTTTGGGCTGACAGCTCATTAGGACAGGATCCAAGTTTTTATTTTTGTGCCTCTTTCAGCACCTTCTCAATACATTGCTGATTGGCAATAGCAATAATTAACTGTATAAAGAAGATCTCCGTACAGCACTCACCTAATTTAGTGCTAGTTGAGTGCATCTGCTCCAGATGCTTGCACAGAAATGCAAGAATGCTGGGGTACAGATGCAGTTTTCCTTGAATCTTGACCAGTACTGTGTTGTGTAAACAGAAGTTTTGCAAGCACTGAATCAAAAAACCCCACACAGCCACCAGCAGAGCCTTATTCCTCTAGTACTTGGTTACAGCAATTTTAAGTTTTGTGTTCTCCAGGTGCTTGGGTTCCTGGCAAAGTAGTACAGCTCTTTCTGTATCTGATATTTGTGGGGCATAATTTTTCAGCAGAGTTGCACATGGCTGTGCACAATATGTAAGCCCCCTGAAAATAGCTAGAAAAAAATCTGGTGTCAGCTAATGGGGAACTCTACTTTCGATTTTTATCAGAATAAGTTTGTGACCATCAGATTTTGTAACTGATTTATGGAGTGAAGATGTATCTGCCTGTGTTTCTTTCTAGGATGAAGTCAATCAGATTATGGAAACAAATTTATGGCTAAGACACGTAAGTGACTGCATTGCATTCCTCATGCATTTTGCATTGGTAAGATGAAATGTGCGTTACCTTGTAAGCTACATCTGTACAATAAGAGCTTGTTTTGTAACAAGGATGTTAAAGACTCTCTGTTAAGCAAAGCCAAATTTGAAAAAGTCATCTCTTTATTCTTATTTCCAAGAAGTTACCTATACTATCTTTCCTGTGTGACATATTCTCCTCCAAAGAGACTGACCACCGCCTCTCTACAGCCCCCTTTCAGGATCATCTAGCCCAGCCCCCCTGCCAAAGCAGGTTCACCTTGAGCAGGCTGGACAGGAATGCCTTCAGGCAGGTTTTGAATATCTCCAAAGATGGAGACTCTACAGCTTCTCTGGGCAGCCTGTTCCAGTGCACTGGCACCCTCAGAGCACCTTTTACCTCAAGTTCAGAGGGAATTTTCTGTGTTCCAGCTTGTGCCAGTTGTCCCTTGTCCTGTTGCCGGGCCCCACTGAAAAGAGTCTGGCCCCCTCTTTCTGTCACTTGCCATTTACGTCTTTATAAGCACTGATCAGATCCCCTCTCAGTCTTCCCTTCTTTGGGCTGAGCAGACCCAGGTCCCTCAGCCTTGCCTCCTAAGAGAGGTGTTCCATTCCCTTGATCATCTCTGTAGCTCTCCACTGGACTCTCTCCAGTGATTCCTGTCCTTCTTGAACCAGGGGGTGCAGAACCGGACACATGGTACTCCAGGTGCTTCTTCCTCAGGGAAGACTAAAGGGGGAGGATGACCTCGCTCGACCTGCTGGCCATGCATTTTTCTAGTGTGCCCCAGGATACCATTTGCCCTCTTGGTCACAAGCACACATTGCACCTCCTGGTGGTGTTGAGACTCCCAGATTGCTCTCTGCAGAGCTGCTATCAGCAGGTCAGCCCCTAACCTGTACAAGTGTAGGGGGTTATTCTTTCCCAGGTGCANCTCCACTGGACTCTCTCCAGTAATTCCCTGTCCTTCTTGAACCAGGGGGTGCAGAACTGGACACATGGTACTCCAGGTGCTGCTTCCCCGGGGAAGGCTAAAGGGGGAGGATGACCTTGCTCGACCTGCTGGCCATGCATTTTTCTAGTGCACCCCAGGATACCATTTGCCTTCCTGGTCACAAGCACACATTGCACCTCCTGGTGGTGCACTCCTTTAACCTGGAGGTGCACTCTCATGACAGCAGTAGCAATGTCTCTGCTGTGAGGAGATAACCTTGTGCAGGTAGGGGCTATACTGCCATAGTAAGACAGAGGAGAGATCTCAGCAAGTCAGCAATGGATAAGAATTGGCATCACCTCCCCTCACAAAGGAGGGAGTAGCAAATCAATGTGAGCAATATTCATATATGTCCAGTGTTTCTCCAAGACATGGCCTTGTTGGCTTTCAGACCATTGTCCTTTTCTACACATGCTGCACTTTCATGCTTTATCATAGCCTGCCATTTCACAGGAATATCTGAGAAGATGGTATTTGCTGATAGCTCAAGGTTTTAAAATCCTTGTCCATTCTTCTTTCAGATTTGGAATGACTACAAATTGCGATGGGATCCCAGAGAATATGATGGCATTGAATTTGTTCGGGTACCAGCAGATAAAATTTGGAAACCAGATATTGTCCTGTATAATAAGTACGACCCTTTTTCTTAAAAGTACCATCTTGCAGTGTCCATGAAAAACATTTGACTTTCACGGTAATTGTATTTTCTTCACCTCATTTGTCTTTCTAGTGCTGTGGGAGATTTTCAAGTTGAAGGAAAGACCAAAGCCCTCCTTCGCTATGATGGAATGATCACCTGGACCCCACCAGCTATTTTTAAAAGCTCCTGTCCTATGGATATTACCTTTTTCCCATTTGACCATCAGAACTGTTCACTGAAATTTGGCTCATGGACCTATGACAAAGCCAAAATTGATCTTCTAATCATTGGATCCAAAGTAGATATGAATGACTTTTGGGAAAACAGTGAATGGGAAATTGTTGATGCTTCTGGCTACAAACATGACATCAAATATAACTGCTGTGAAGAGATCTACACAGACATAACATATTCCTTTTACATTCGAAGGCTGCCAATGTTCTACACTATAAATCTGATCATTCCATGCCTCTTCATTTCATTCCTGACTGTTCTAGTTTTTTACCTGCCATCTGACTGTGGTGAAAAAGTGACTCTCTGCATCTCTGTGCTCCTTTCTTTGACTGTATTTTTACTGGTGATCACAGAAACAATCCCATCCACCTCTTTAGTAATTCCCCTTGTAGGGGAATATTTACTCTTCACTATGATATTTGTGACTCTGTCAATTGTCATCACAGTGTTTGTCCTGAATATACATTACAGGACTCCAACCACACACACGATGCCCAAATGGGTTAAAACTGTCTTTCTCAGCCTGCTCCCCAAAGTCCTGTTGATGCAGAGGCCACTAGAACTGCAGAAAAAAAATACTTCCAGAAAGTACAAAAGAGAATCAGCTGATACATCAGGCAAGTCAAAGCACAGCAAATGCAAAGGTGCCAAACTACAAAAAGAGCAGCAATGTAGTCACTGTGATAAGGCAACTGACCTCACTGCCACCAAAAGAAGACGGCTGAGCCATACATGGATGACAGAGCACGTGGAGTACTCCCCAGAAGTGAAGGACGTCATTAGCAGTGTTCAATTCATTGCAGAAAATATGAGGTCTCAAAATAAAACCAAAGAGGTAAGGGAGATACAACCTCGCACCTGGGTTTGTGGCCACACTTCCAGTATGTAAGACATGACCTAGGGAGGGATGGTCAGAGAAGAAAATTTTGAGACCTGCGAATGGGTCAAGGTTTCCTGCAGAATGGGAGGAGATAAATCATCCATCAGGGATGGAGTGAAAACAAAGAGATCTCATCCGTTCTTCCTGTATCTCCAGCGGATAATTTAAGTAGCAAGATAGTTTTAGATTAAACCTGAGGCTCACCCTTCAAAGAAAAAGAAGAGGAGCATCAGGCTGCCGCAGACATAAGGAATGAACTTTGATCAGCAGTGGTTCAGGTAGAGTTGTTCCTGCCAGGATAAACTAATCAGGACTGTTCAAGGTCTCTTACAACTCTTCTTCTGTAGATTCTCAGAAGTAAACCTCTTCCACTGCTCACCAACTGCTCATCCCTTGTAAGCAGAGACATCTCAATACTAAGCACACTGTTTGCCAAGCAGGGTGCTTTTCTGTGTTAGCAAAGGACCAAGCAAATTTAGGAATTGCCCTTTAAAGAACAGGGTTTGTCTCACTCCCTAGTAATTTCACCTGGAGAAAAGCTATTCTCATCCAGTGATAAATCTGGTAAAGATGCTCCTTTCAGAATGCTGTTGTCTGTACTTTGTTTCAGTCTGGTGTGTTCTGGATTGTTTCTCAGTGATTTGACTAATTGTGGCTTCAGTGATACAGTATTTTCAGCCACAACAAATGTATATTGAAACAGAAGTTCAGTTTTTGGGGAAGATAGCTGAATAAAAACAGATTTAAAAAGAGAGAGAGGAGTTTAAAAATGAGACTTGTGAGGTTATAAAACTTTCAATCTAACTGGGATTAGTGTCATAGAAAATGATGCATGCTGGAATTTAGAGAATTCTGGGGCCATGATCTCAGGTGTAAATGAAAGCAACTAAAAGCAGTTCCAAGAAAGATTATCTGACATCACCCCCCCCAAACCCAGGCCTCATAAGGAGTAGTAATTTTCTGACACTTCAAGATATTTTTCAGGAACGTTTAGAACATAATGAAACATTTCTATCTGAATCTGTCATAGTCCCTTCCAACTCTGACAATTCTGTGATTCCATGATTCACTGACTGCTGTTCTCAGATATACAAAATCCACCCTGGCCAGCTTAGCACTCCACGCTGTGGTTTGCTCAGTCCGATCCCTTGCTTTGTTGCAGTCTGTGTGTCCAGCTGTCAACTCTCCTGAAATCAGTGGGGCCTGTTTAGTGTGGCACTGTGGCAAATCAGGCAATAACAGCAAACTGTCTCACAAGTGGGCTGTTAGGATACACCCTGTGACAAGGTCTAGCAATGTGATGATTCTGCCTGCCGTTAAACCACCCTGCTCTGCACCCACCACATGATTAGGTCCTATTTGTCAGCACCACAGCCATAGCTTGCCAACAGGCTTGAATGTTTAGAAAAACTCAGCAGACTGGGACAGTGTTGAATGTTCTCAACCAGAAGTGGTAAATACTATTGGAAATTCAGCCTCCTCTAAAAACACTTGAAAACAGCAGCAACTATAAGCACAACAAGCAGCATTCTTGACTGCATGTGTGTTATTCCTCGCATTCAAAAGCACAAGGGACTTCTCTGCTGCATAATGTCAACTCACAGTTGCATGCTACATTATATGTACTTGATCTTTTTTTCTTTTTTTTCTCTCTTGCAGGTAGAAGATGATTGGAAATATGTAGCTATGGTGATAGACAGAGTATTTCTTTGGGTGTTTATTATTCTTTGTGTGTTTGGCACAGCAGGGCTCTTTATCCAGCCTCTAATAGCAGGTATATAACTTGCCCAACTGCTTTTTATCCACTTTTACTCTTGTTTAATTTTTGGTTTGGAACTGTCCCCTGTATTTCTCTCCTCTTACACAACCCCCTCTGGTCATCATCTCCTCCGCACCAAGCCACAGAGGAAAGGAGAAGGAGAGGGAAGGGTCCTCTGAGAAAGCAAACAACCCAAAACAGAATGAGAAGAGGACTGAAAACAGGAGATGAGCATGTGGTATTTCTAAAGCAGAACACCTGGGATTTTTAGAGTGCCTGCCTGTGTTTCCCTCAGAGAGATCAGCAATAACATTACACTCAGGATCACAGGGGCAGACTGAAGTTATTGAGCTTTTCCCTTGGTTTCAGTACAGGGGGATTTTAGGAAAGTTTGGGCATTTCTGAGTGCCTTGCTCAAAGGCTTCATTTTTCTCTCCTGATCAGAATTCTTCCTCAGCTTTGAGTTCATGTACATTTCTTCTCTATTTCTCTCCTTGTACAACAGCTAGTATTTGATATGAGGTACCACTGCCCTACTGACTGGAGCAATGCTCTTTGTAGTGTTCTTGTGTCAGGGCAGCCAATAATCAAAATAAAAGAACAGTCAAACCAATCCCTTGTCCCCGTAACGTTTTCAGTACAATCTAAAATACGGGTTCCCCATCTTCTGCAATGTGTGTACACAAATGAGGGTCCCAGATCACCAAAGCAACTTTACATTTATGTTTGAAGTCAAACAGGTCTTAAGCAGTTAATAATAGTTGAAGACAAGCTGAATTAGTATTTTGCACTGCATGTAACCCTGCTGACATTATTTGAAGCATCCTAGAGTCAACAAAGAGGAATAAGCTAGATGCATTATGGAAAACCAGAAAAGACCTGAACTCTCTCTGTTTACCTTGTAAGGCATCTGCATTTGAAACCTACATGCTTCTAAGACTTCTAAAAACTAGCTCATCTGCACTTAACTTTGCAGGTGACCAAAGTCTCCTTTACTTCCTCATGCTGAATACCAAGACCTTGGTGAGCTCCAGTAGGACTTCCAAGCCACATTTCCCTTGTCAGTTCAACAGTGGTCCCAGTCCACAGGTTCTGCTCTGAAAACTCTCGCTTGTAGACAGACATAAGCCCAACAGGGTAAGCTTTCTCTGTGTCAACACAGACAGAACTGACTTGACAGAATTGGACTGATCTGAGTTTCACTGTGTTTTGGAAATCCAAGACCAACGTGGATTACACACATCCCAGCAGGAGAAGATTGGCAATCATGAATCTTATGCAAAGCTAGGCACATTGGTCCCATCCACTCTGCAGTGATTTTCTGTTGGTTGGCTCCTCGTGGGTCAGTGCTGTGTACACAAACATGTGACTGTTGGAGGATTTCCTTCGGGGCTGAGGTTGCTGCTGTGTAACCGGGCTTCCAGTGCTAGTGTGCTTAATCCTGAAACACTCTGGACGTTGCACCTGATGTGGACAGTTTACCCTCAGGCCCCTTGTCTAGATTCCTGTTGGCTTTGTGCTGAAGAATTCTTCTCTGAAAGCACCATTCCAATTAAAGCCAGTGGCTTCAAGAGTGGTGAGATCTTATAGGAGGCTCTAAATTTAATTGTACAGTGTCAGTGCAGTGCTCTCAATGTCTGCCATGTGTCAATCTGCTTTGAACATCACCAATCCTTGGAAAGTATGACTCTGGTTTTGAAGCCCCTGACTGGTCTTTTACCCTTTTTGATGCTCCATAATAAAGAGAATAGGCATGAATAAACGTATATATTGGAGATAAAGGTGGAATGACAGGCATATGACTGTCTTAATCCAGCAGCTGAGATATATAATACCATGAAATATATAATGTCATGTTTTTTCTAGAAGAAAAATGTATTTTCTGTAATCCCCCTGGATGTTGCATAACTATGTAGTGACTGGTAAACAGATGCATGAACACGTACGGATGGATTGCTTTGTCAGCCTGTCAATTAAAGATAATTTCTAGGATATACTTTCTTGAAGTGTTTCTAATTTTGAAAAAATTTCCTGCTGTACAATGTGTTTAGAGATGCTGCTAAATGATACTTGTTATGCTGGCTCTTTAATTAGAAAGGAGGGGAGGGGAAAGAAAAGGAACTTGAAGCGGAGAGCTCCCTTCTGAGCATGAAAACTTCATTTCTACAGGAAAAACATCTGGCTGCCAGCATTCACTGTCGCGGTCTATGACCCTACAAACAGTGAAAATATTGTGGCTGAAGGTGTACTGCATTGGTGTCTTTGGTCTGACAGCTACCACCCCACAGCCAGGAAGCTGACTTAAGCAAAATCCTTGTCTTTGTGTCAAAGCATTCACACTTCTAGAGCTCCTCATTTCCAGTTAGAGGGTTTCCATGCCCCAGCACCGGCTCCCTGTCCTTGTAACAGTACTACACATCTCTCTGTCTTGCCCCTGGACCACAAGCAGTGTTTGGACAGTTTAGCTCATCAGTCTGGTATCCTAACAAAGTAACATTTACCAAGCCATGTTCTGTGTCTTTCTCAGTGTACTATTTCCCCTTTCTTCCACCCTCCCCGGTAATTTTTGGACCCTTCTTTTGCCATTTTCATCTGTGTTTGGCACATTCAAGACTGGGAGACTTGCATATACTTGTCAGCTTTATGAAAGTAGTTGGCTGAACAGGAAGAGTGGGAGAAGGGGACAAAATAAACATCTCACTGTGGAAAAAGCTGCAGTAGGGACCCACCTGTGAGCAGACATGGAACATGCACTGGTAGCCCAGAAAGCCGACCGTGTCCTGTGCTGCATCAAAAGAAGTGTGGCCAGTAGTGTGATGGACATGATTTTGCTCTGGTGAGACTCCACCTGGAATACTGCGACCAGCTCTGGATCCCCCATCATAAGAAGGACATGGACCTGTTGGAACGGGTCAAGAGGAGGGCCACAAAGATTATGAGGGGGCGGGAGCACCTCTCCTGTGAAAAAAGGCTGAGAGAGTTGATGTTGTTCAGCCTGGAGAAGAAGGGGCTCTAGGGAGAGCATCCTTCTAGTATGTGAAAAGGGCCTACAGGAGAGAAGGGAAAGGACTCTNGACACTGGAACAGGTTGCCCAGAGAAGCTGTGGATGCCCCATCCTTGGAAGTGTTCAAGGCCAGGCTGGATGGGGCTTTGAGCAACCTGCTCTGGTGGGAGGTGTCCCTGCCCATGGCAGGGGGGTTAGAACTCAGTGATCTTTGAGCTCACTTTGAACTCTGACCATTCTATGATTCTATGACACAAGTGACATTTTTGCTTGCCCCAACTCTTGTTGGGAGACCTTCTAACTGAAATACCAAGAAAAGTTTCAACCAGAGCTGGTGCCATACCAGACATTGATTCAGGTTGCATACCATGCCCAGCCACAGGAAAAATACCTGTGTTCATTGCAGGACACATGGAGTGGCGCCTCTGTTCTCACTCTATCACCTCCATAACCACATGAGCAATGCCCATTATACGTCCCACCGATAATTTTGGTAGTAGCAGCAGGAAATTTCCTTTCCTTGAGAGCTATGGCATCTATTAATTAATTTTAAAAGCACAGAGCAATGCCACAGCTCAAGCAGCTCATTACATTTTCTTCCCAAGGGAGACCATCTTTCCACTTTCCCCCTTACTAAAAGGCCTGGAGGAATTTGTCCTACTCGCCTGTTAGTAAATGGATGATACACAGTCCTTCCAGCAGTGCTGAGGCACTCACGTACCCGTGCTCAGAAACCAAGGCAGCGTTGAGGCAGTAGTAAGGCAGAGAGTTGTTGGTTTGGGTTTTTTTAATTTGCAGTGTGCAATGTTGTCATCCACAGGCAGAGCACATGGACCAGAGGGAAGGAGCCCATCAGAGGACAGTCTGACCAGATGTCCTCCCTCGCTGTGTGGCAGGCCGGGCTGTGGCACATACTGAATGCATTTGTGGCCAGCAGCAGAGATTCAGGGAAGCTCAGAAACAAGCAGCACAAGGAAATAGCAGGTAGTGAGACTGCAGATGTAGCAGTCCCAGCTGCAGTGCTTGGAAGACAATAGGCCAAAAGCCGTACATCTGGGTGAACAACACATCTCCCACTCAAAGAACTTGAGCCCTGCTGACCTTCACCAGCACAAGCCAGGGAAAACAGCTTAGCATCAGGCACAGCCATGTGAGACACAGCCATGTGTTTCTGTGGGTGGGCAACTGAAATGGCACAAGATGAGGACAGGACCATCTGCCAGATAAATACCTGAAGCGCTCACATACAGAGCTGAAAAATTATGAAGTATTTCCAAGAATGTGACAGTCCCTCTGTCTGAATATTTTTGAGAAAAGGCTTTTAAACTGGGCTGCAGTCTAGACTTTGTTGACAACAAAACAAGAACGAAGCCTGGCATACGAGCGCTCTCACCCCAGGAATCATTACTAAGTACATCTTTATTAAGAATGGTTGCAGAAGTGAACAGAACTTTCTGCACTGACACAACAAGACGGGGTGATAGTAACTCACAGAGGTCTGGTGTGCATGCATAATCCAAGCACAAGAATACCGCCGCGTATTTTTAACACCTTCTAACCTCCATCCCTGGGTAGAAAATTTCAAGGCTAGATAAAGCTTTAACACCAGATTCACACTTAGATTGTCAAGAACTGAGTCTCCAAATCCCTTGTTAGCCTTGAAAACATCTGCAAATTGTGAATGGGATTTTCTAAAGCACTCCATGGTGGCAAATCACTGCTTCAGCAGAAGTGGTAAGAGCTTCATCCCTGTGTTTTCTGTCAGATCTCATTTATACTCTTAAGAGCTGTTTCTAATCATGAACAAGAATCCCATTTAGATGAATTAAAGGGATTAAATTCTGAATTGCCTGGGAAACATGAAGCCAAAACCCCAAAATGTATCTTCCTAGTAGTCAGTCTACCACAGAAGAAACTCTCAGGAGAAACTCCACTTTTGCACTGAGCTTCATTTGCTGAAAACAGTGTCTGCAGCTTCCCTCCAACTGAGCTGTTTAGGAAGGTCCTTACTGCCTTACGGAGTAGCATAGCCACCTTTCTCCATGCAATGTGCTTCAGGTGATCTTCCACTTCCACTTGTCTTCTTGAACAAGCAGGTGCAGGAGTCATAGCTTCTAAATGTGGAGCATGGGGAAAACTCTTACTTATTCAGCCTTTTGGTACATTACAAAGCAGCAGGCAGAATTGCAAGTAATACTGAAAAGTGGGTATGCAGCTTCCTGATGGCTGAGAGAAGAGACAGTGTGTACATGCCAGAAAGACTGGTAGCAGGTGGGCAGAGAGGTAAGTTCTGAGGCCACAGAACCAAGTTTTGAATATCCCCATCTAAAAGGTACTTGTGCTTTTTTCTGGGGCACATGCTATGCAATTGCCAGTTCTGACTCATACACAAAGCAATCTATAGTGCCTTTCTGGTTTTGACTTGTAAATGTAGATAAACTGAGTACTGATTTGTGTTACTACTACAGCTTCTTTCATTAAGTAGCATTTTAACTGAGAGATCCATCTTCTAAGTATAATCTTTGTGCCAAAAGTACTATTTCTAATTTTAACTAATAATCATGGCTTTTATTGTAATATAACGGAACTGCCAGTAAAATATTTACAACCCAACTTTTCAACTGTAATTTACTTTAGGGCTTAGCTGCGCATCAAGTCCTTCTCCAGTCTCAGCCAAATCTGTAACTGGTAGAGTCATATGAAGACAGAAAGCACTAGTCAGTGCCTGCTATTACCATCACCTCCTCTTGTTCTTGCTGTTGATTTCCGTCCTGTATCATAGAGACCAAGCTCAAAGGCACCACCATCCCTTTGGCATTGTACTTGGATGCTACTGTGGGAGCATTTTCTACAAGGTGCTGTTCAGCCACATCTGTAAAGCGGGAGTAAAGATGAGAACGGAACCTGTCACTGATACTACCAGAAACAGCCACAGGAAGATGCGATCCAGGACTTGAGCTACAAATTTCCAGTCTTGGACAACCTGGGAAGGAGAGGGAGAACAAACAAAAAGAGTAATGAGCCCAATGGTTTGTTGATATGGCTGCATGTATTTCAGCTCCAAAAGTCTGTATTTAAAATTATAAGTTTGTAGTGTGCTGTATCCTAAAACTGCAATAGGTCACTGTTTCAGTACCCGTAGCTGCAAGTCACTCAAAACACTGAAATAATTCCACAGTTTTACACACATGGCAATCAAACTTCTTTTAGCCTGTGCAAAAGCTTTTAGCTAAGTGCATGTGAAAGTTTACAGACTCAAGCTTGCAAATGGCTTCATAATGAACTGGGTTTCTTTTCACAGAACTGCATTTCTCTTGAAATGCCAGGACCTGGCACAGCACTAGCTGTGCTCTAGCCCAGCACTTCGATGCAGACATTGCTTCCAGTGCACGCCATCCCACTGGCTTGTGTTTTCTTAAGTGCTCTGTTGGCTCAGATTGTATGCAGTCAGGATGGGAACTTTGCATTGTGAGTACTGACACCACCCTGCACACACAGAAGAGCTATTTATAAAAGCAATTCAAGGCATTTTTTTTTATTAAAAATTATTTCAGCTTTAAAGAAAAGGCTTAAGTCACGGACACTCTGCTCACAAAATGCATGTTCTATTTACTGGCCATCTTTCTGCTGAAATACAGTTTGACAAAGTCCTGGTTTTTGCCAAGAGGGTGGTAACAGTACCCCCTCTGTATCTCTTTCTGTATGCTGCTAGGTGCATTGCTTTGCTGTCCTACCCTTGCATTAGAAGCACACAGTAATTTTCCATCATAATAGCCAGGTGGATTGCTAGGGGGAGGAGAATGATGGTAGTTAGGGTCTAATATGAAGAGATGTTAGTGAAAATCTATAAGACCTCCATTCAAAACAGGGCTACACCACCATGTATTGTCGCAGGGAGGCCAGGGCTGAGACCTAGCAACTGCTGTAGAGCCTGCCTGTAAGTGTTGTGAAAGATACAGTGTTGGAGCATGTGACATTCCAGAGGTTTTCCAGATTGGTATCTATCACCAGCTTAATCAGGACAAAGTTATCCAAATAAACCCAAATCAGAAAGTCCTCCAGGAGAAGCTGCGGTAGCTTCTTGCATCTCTGAAGAGCAGGGACTCTCACAATTCAGTATAGTTTTCATTGCGGCAAGGTTTTCCCCCCCAAAAAAAAGATATTATTTATGAAGCAGGGGAAGTTCCAAGGACACATCTCAGACGTTAGCAGGAGGAAGAGGCAAACAGAAAGGCATGCAGGAAAGGTAAGAGCTTGGAAGACATTGCTGTCAAGGAAACTGTGATCCCTTCTTACTCTCCCTTCACCCACCTGTCTGATGAAATGCTCCTTTCTAACATGCCTGGAAATGTATCGAATGGAGTCAGATGCCTTTTCCAGAAAGGCAATAACAATTTTCTCTCCATCTCTTGCTTGCTTGTGTTTCTGTTTCCCCAGGAGCTTTGATTTCAAGGTGGTTTCCTTTTCTTCAGTCTCTGAGAAGGAGTAACGATCTACATGGCCCTTCATGCAGAGCAGTTGAGGCAACTTTTGGAGAAAGAGTCTTTTAACCCAGGGAGCCATGGGGTGGTAAGTTGCTGATGAGCGGTGGTGGACGTTGATAACAAACACAGTTACAATGATAGAGAGGGTCACAAAAATCATGATGAACAGAAGATACTCACCAATTAGAGGGATGACTTTGGAAGAAGAAGGGATTATTTCCTCAATCACTAAGAGGAAAACAGTGAGGGAGACTAGAACTGATGTAGACAATGAAAGCTTTTCTCCTTCATCTGAAGGCAGGTAAAATACCAAAACAGTTAGAAAAGACAATCCCAGGCAAGGGATTATCAAGAAAAGAGTGTAAAACAGTGGAAGGCGTCTCAGCACAAAGGAGTAAGTGACAAACGGGTAAGAGTATAGCCCATCCTTCCTGTTGCCTTTCATACCTTTGGCATTTAAGATCTCCCACTCCCCATTATCAAAGAAGTCTTTTCTATCTACATTTTCATCCACTAAAATCAAATCCACCATACTGCCATCGTATGTCCACGACCCAAATTTCATGGAGCAGTTCTGCCTGTCAAAAGGGAAGAAGGTCACATCCATCGTGCAGGAGCTCTTATAGCTGGCTGGTGGCGTCCAGGTCACCACTCCATTGTACTTCACTATGGCTTTGGTCATCAAAGATCCTTCAAAACGTCCGTCAGCACTGGGAGTTGGACAGGAAGAAACAGTATCAAGTTCAGGACTATATTTGCCCCAGTCCTACTGCCCCACAGCTCTGCTTTCTACCCATCACCTGGAGCACAAGGAAAGCCAACATTCATACTGCCTTCTGACAGGATGTGCAGGCTTATTGGTGGCAGATACGCCTTGCCCAGCCTCTGGCCTAAACACAGAGCAAGGACACATGCTACTCACTTCTCAAACAAAACAATGTCAGGAAGCCACAGGGACTCAGAGGGTACACGGATGGCAGTGATCCCACCATATTCTGCTGGATTCCAGGAGAGTTTGTGGTCGACCCATTCCTGTAACAAGTCAGCAGAATCCTCTGAGCACTCATGCACAGCAGCCTCATCCCTCCTGCATTGCACAGGACGATGGGCAGAACTTGGTGCAAGACTGCTCAGCTGCAGAGAGCATGCTAAAGAGGCATGGCCAGGAGATGTTAATCCCCACAAGCACTGGCCCTCCAGCCACAGGTGGGCCCCAGCATCCCTCCCGTCCCTTTGCTGGCCACCTCAAGGCAGGCATTCTCAGAGAGCACTTGACCCTCACTTCACTCACCACCCTGCCCAGGCCTCCTGAGGGTAACCCAGAAGGAAGGACCCACTTCCCTTGGGTATGGCACCTCTTCTTCCCTCTGAGAACCAGCCCGTGGTGGGTTTGGCTGGCACTGACCCCATAGAAGAGTCAGCTCACATGGCTACTACTACATAAGCAAGAAAAGTGGCTTTTAATTACTTTTCAGTGGCAACCTGACTTTTTTTAGTAAACAGAATACAACTTCTAATATCTGTACACTGTCCTTGTAAACCAATCATTGTTCTGTCCCCAGAAAGACCTGCACGCTATTGCAGGAAAAATAAAATGGGACTTTTCATTTGGTTACAATCCTGAAGAGACAACAATGACAAGGCAGATGCAGGAGGATTCCTGTCAATTTTCATCATGCTGAACTCCATAATAATTTCTCTTTCCTGTTTTTGTTTTTCAACAGGGTGATCCTAGAAAAGTTTCTTTATCCACTGGAAGATTTCCATGGAGATGCAGTGGAAAAGATGCTTTCTGCCATTATTGATGGGGGCTTTCACTTACCTGTGGGAACAGCAGCAAGAGGAAGCAACAGCTGTAGACTGTGGTCGATATCAAGAAGTAAAAGGTGAAGCACTCTTCCATTAAGCTCCAGCACCCAGGGATGCCTCAGACTTCTCTGGGCAATTTTCTCCATGACTTAAGGATGAGCCAAAATGTGTATGTTCTCTGCTTCTTCCCTCACCATATTGTTCCCCTCTTACTGAGAGTCATAGGATCATAGAATTGTTAAGCTTGGAAAAGACCTTTAAGATCATTGAGTGAAACTGTTAACCTAGAACTGCCAAGTCCACCACTAACCCATGTCTCTAAACACCACATCTACATGTCTTTTAAATAATTCCAGGGATGGAGACTCAACCACTTCATTGATTCCACATAGCTTTCACAGCTATACCTACAGACACTTGCTGCTACAGTCCTTTACAGTGTGACAGTAACCCAGACCCTCAGTAGAGAACCTAAACACAGACAGTAAGAACAAGTGTCTTCCCTCTTCAGGTGCAGGGAAGGCATGGTGTCCAATGTAACGGACAAGAGGCTGCTAGAACTCTCCTAAAATCTGGCCCAAGGCACAAGCAAAGGAGGCAGTTGCCCAGGGTGGTACCATAGCAGGATTAATGGCCCCACTACCTGCACCAAAAAAGATACAGACCCACTCTGTGAACTGCCCAAATGGCTGGCATCAGCTGCCAGGCACAGACCTCCACCCCGGCTCCTCCTACCGCTGAAGGAGGGGTAGGAGCTGTTCAGATTTGAAAAGAGAATAGGAGTCATTGCTGCTCTTAGCCTCAGCAGCAAGGACTGAGCGCACCACTTTTAGCATGAACTTTTCTCTGTGGACGGGTATCATAGAAAGGACATCGAACTGTTGGTACAGGTCCAGCACAGGGACACCAAGATGATAAGAGGGATGGAGAACCTTTTCTATGAGGACAGG
>VXBW01003919.1:218576-239692 GCA_013400375.1 Thinocorus orbignyianus | reverse complement strand
CCTCTGTAGACCCTCCCTACCCTCAAGCAGATCAACGCTCCCACTTCATTTGATGTCATCTGCAAACTTACTGAGGGTGCACGCCATCCCCTCATCCAGATCACTGATGAAGATATTAAACAAGACTGGCCCCAAAACTGAGACCTGAGGAACACGACTGGTGACCAGCCGCCAACATGATTTCAACCCATTCATCACAACTCTCTGGGCATGGCCATCCAGCCAGTTTTTTATCAGTGAAGAGGACACTTGTCTATGCCATGATTCACTAGCTTCTCCAGGAGAGTGCTGTGGAGGATGGTATCAAAGGCCTAATTAAAGTAACCTTCAAGGCAGGGTCTCAGCAACTGGATTCAGATCAGCAACAAATTTTCCCTGCAAAAGGGGAAATTCTAGTCCTCCTTGGAGCAAGGGGAAGCCTGAGCTTCTCCCTCTTCAAGGGAGAGACCATCCTGCTCTACCCAGAAGCTCATACTCACTGCAGCACTGCAGTATCAGATGGAGAACAAAAACTGAGTTGCATTTGTCCTCCACCAGCCCAGCAACCCCTGATAACCACTTCCCATGGAATCATTTCAAGTGCAGCTTTTGTTTTATATACTCTGCCTAGGATCAACTGACATGTTTATGGAGTCACATAGCTGAGAGACTTAAAGTAATTGTCACAAGGACAATAAAATGGTGCAATGTAATCTAAACCAATTGCAGTGTTCTTCAGGGGTGAAGAAAGGAGTTGTAATAGTTCAACTCGCACGTTTCCAGCATTTGTATAAATTATTGTTGCTTACAGAAAAAATTATGTAAGAAAGATCTGGTTAATTTGTTATGGATTTTAATTTTGAGGGGAGTAATATGCTGTCCTTTTCTTTCTCTTTACTTACACTGAAGAAGAAATATATCTGAGGCACCACTCTTAGCTCGGGCAAGAAAGACAGTACTTGTGTGACCTCTAAGTCTGAGACAGGATAGTCCCACAGGGCACACACAGTATCCCAGGGACGGCCACTGCAGTATCAGGAGATGTTGCTTCTGTGAAATACAGCTGGCTTGAGCACACAGCTCGGGTGCAGACCAGGAGAAAAGGGTACCCTACCTCATGAAGACCCACGTGCCTGCTTTTCTGCTCCTTTATGCAATTGCTGAAGTGAGGGGAGTAAAGTAAAAATGTCAGGCAAGGTAACACGGTTTTGCTTTTGTCCAGCCACTTGGTGTCTCTAGAGGGCATGGATGGTGCAGTGGGCAGCAGGCTAGAGTGGCCACTCAGCTCAGCAACCCCACACTGAAAGGGGATATCTGATTTGGTCTAATTTACCTGCTTCAGCCACACGTTGGTTGTCATCAGCTGATTCTTCTCATCCTACAGTGACACAAAAGGTAGAGAGGATTGCAATACCAAAACAGACAAGAAAAAGACTCTACATCTGTTGAGTCTAGCCCTGTGCTAGGCAGAGGAGATCCCTATGGTCCTGTTTCCCCGTGGGTCTGGGCTCTTTAGTCACTCCTGGGGGAAGCGAACTGACTTTCTGGGTGATGTCCCTGCTTTCACTGGAAGCTCCTGAGGTCTGGCATTTCTCAGCAGACAGAAGGAATCAGAAAACAAAGAGCAGGGAGGCAGCGGGGCTCAGCCAGCAGCTAGGGTCAGAACACATACGGTTGTGGACTCACAGGATAGCTCCTCTCCCCACAGTGCTCATCCTGGAGTGAGTTTGGGAAGATGTAAGCTGAAATATTGTCCTGAATATGTAAATAAAGCACAAAATTAGAATCTGCCTTCCACAGCACAAGAGGATGCTGGCAGTGGCAGGGGGACACAAGGAGCACACTGTTGTGTGGGTGCCTCTGGGCCCTGTGCAAATTCCACTGTGCATTGCAGTGATGGAGGGGAAAGGAAGGAAGAAATTTCCACATTGGCAAAAGCACATTTGCCTCTACTCTTTTATCTGAGTGGCAGGCTGAGTCAAGGTACGAGCTGCCTTTAGCCTAGATACGAGCTTGCTTAGAGTGAGCAACGTCCAACCAGCTCTACTGTCACTCACATCTACCCTGTAGCTGCGAATGTCACTAAACTGCAAATGCAGGCAGGGACTGTCCAGCATGGGCTGCTTGATTAACACCTAATGCAATGAGGCCTTATTCCCTGAGAACAGCAGAGAATAAAGGACCTTCAGGTTTGCTGCAAAATAAATGAGTATTATGGCTCATGTTGTGCGTGGGACAGGAGGTCATACCACCAGCACTGTAACACACATGGCCTTTTGTTCCTGAACATCACTTGACATTTCATGTGCCAATGGCATCACCAGCCCTCCCAGGTGGACACACAACTGCCTATTTCTGAAAGAAGTGATGTTTTACCAAGCCAAACACAGCACTTACTACATCCACAAGCTGTGATATCTTTAATCCAAAAAGGACTTTGATGGTGTCATTGGAGTTTTCCACAGGGCGGACCCATTTCTGATATCCTTGAAATAAGTGCTTGAGAAGCGCATCTTCATTTTCAGCAATTGAACCGAAGGCAGCCACATCTGGAAAAGAGCAACAGAGAGTGAGGACATGCTGGGAAGCAGACATGGAGAATGGCATGACCTGAAGAAGTGAGGCAGAGTGATGATGCAAGATGGATTTGCCTCTGGGCAGCTCTCATCAGTAAAATCTGTAGGAATTCAGGCATACAGACTCTCAACAGGGTGAGGAGAGGGGAAGATGACCCAAGCCCAGCTCACACACACTCAAAAATCATCAGACCAGAGCACTGATGACTTTGTACTACGTTTCTGTTTTCTATGGTCTTTTCATTTTGAGTCAACACACTCGCCCAGTCTTTCTTCTTTATTATTCTTTAGAAAATCTGCATCCTCGGAGCATCAGTTTCCCCCTTTCACTCTTGAGTGAGTAGTAAGGATCCAGCATAATAAACGCCTCTCTGAGAAGGAGTTCTAATTTTTCAGATACCTGTGGTGTACCACAGACAGCTGGGGCCACGGGGAAAACGTGGTCACTGCGGGGTTGGTCTATATGAGGCTGTGGGCAGGGGGAGACTTGTCAGGAAGTGGCACAGATGAAGGACTATCTGAAGCAAAAACCTGCTCCTACACTCAAGGCTTCCCACGAGACGAAAACATTCCCTAACTCAGTCTGGATTGTCTCAGGATAGCACAAGGTCCAAGCAGCACTGTCATCCACCTCTTCTAGCAACAGAAAGTGTCTATCCCTTTTTGAGAAGCTGTAAACTCTGGAAGCCTAAAGATTGCCATTCATGGGGTAACAATTACTTTATTGTCAGATGTTCTAGCACGGGCTGCTGCTGGATGTGCAGCTGTAGCGGGGTTAGCAAACCCTGGGGAGCTGGAGGCCAGCTGGTCAGAGGGAGCTTTCACACTCCGCTGCACCTGCTCTGCACCACAGCTGGGGAAGGGCTGATGCAGCCAGCTGCCAGCACACTTCATAGCACCCTCTGCAGCCACCCTGCATCTTGCCACTTTGTCACAAGCCTTTGAGGTCTGTCCTTACCAACCAGGAAACCACAAATGCCCCTCCTGCTTGCTTCAGGGTTTATTCTCACCCCAGGGTGAACCCTAGCTCCACCACAGCAAATGGGGATCAGAGTCTGGGGTCTGTCCCAGGGAGCTGGATTGCCTGCATAAACACACCAGAGAGGCACTGCACCTGCAACCAAAGGAAGAGAAAGAACACATTTCTCCCCCCTCAGTGTGTCCAGCCCCCTGACACATGAGAGTCTCTGCAGAGACCCCAGCTCCCAGCCCTTTCGCTTTTTCTTTAAGAGGTTCATAGGGGTGAGTGGATGTTAAACACAGGAGATTTAATGGAAAATCTAGTGAACAGAAAAAATCCACAATCCCAAAACATGCAGGAGCAAACCCAGCTTTATCTTAATGTTGGAATACATTGTTCTGTGTTTATTTGAGTATAACTCCCCGCATACACGTACACAACCACACAACCCACAGGCACTGTGTCCACGGATATGTATGAACTCCCTCATAGGAAAACAGTGCCATTTCACAGCACACACTTCACACGAATTTAAAGGGCCCCAATGCTCTAAGAGGGTATAGCATTGAGGTGGTAAAACTAGTTTTGGGGCTGGATATGTTGATTCTCGGCTTCTGGGGAAGCCAGAGAAGAGTGAAAAAGACTTGAGAAGTCTCACAAAGAAGAAAGCCAGAAAGAACAAGACAGCCTCAGTTCTCGCAGGAAGACAGTTTAAGAGCAGAAGTTTTTAGTGAGAAGGAAGGCGTATCAAGCAGAAAAAATACCCTAGCAGCTCCTTTCATCAAGTCCCATCTGACGACTAAATTAGATAAAACCGTGGAGAAAACATCGAACAAAGTAGCACTGACTTTGAAAGAACAGAGAAGCGGCCACAGGACTGGTGCATCTCTGAATTTACCATATGGTGCACAGAGAAGACAAAAGTTCGGGAGCTCCACGGCAGGTTACTGCACATAAAAGTAACTGGGCACTGTTTTCCACCTCCCCTCTCCTCCAGTTGCCTGTTTCTCTCTGTGGTCCATGCCAGGAGCACTTCTGCACAGGCACTGGGGCAGGAAGTCTGCTAAATGAACATGCAAAACACCCCAATAAATGCACAGGGGACACCTAGCCTATCATCAGCTGGTTTGAGGCATTTCAATTTTCCTCCTGCTTATCGAGACTCTCTTAACTCCAATGAGGAGCTTTTTATTAACTTCCATCCATCCCTCCACCACGGTTAGTAAAACCTTATCGCCAAACTGACTGTGGTGGCAGTGCAGAGGCAGCAGCTGATACAACCCTCTTTTGCCAGTCGGGCAGAGTTAAGAGGACCAAGGGGTGCCGGCATCTACCTTGTCCCTCAAGCAGCAACAGAAAAAAAAATATCTTGAACATCTGCAGCTCAGCTCGGAAGAAGAAGAAATTGCACTTACCTGAGCGGCTCAGACACAGTGCAAAGAGCACCAGGCAAAGCATGGGCACCACTGTGGCTTTTCCTTTAAATCTGATCTTTTGTTTTCATAAGCAAATTGGTCTCATCCTAGTAGGAGACTAATAAATCTAGCTAAAAACCAAGGCAGGCAATTGAGTCTGCAGGGCAAGGCAGCACCTTTTGAGCCTTGTCTTGCCTCATCATGACGCTCGTAAATCACACTTCATTGATTTTCAGTCAGCTGTCACATCCTGTAAGCTTAAAACAGGGCTCTGGGTCCTAAGCTCTGACTGATTTGTTCGTGGCCGTGTTTGGGCGGCTATAGCCACTGCAGTCTAGAAGTAGAAGTGAGGTAAATTTTTTAAGGAGGAGAAATGTCTTTTATTATGCTGCCAGTTACAGCCAGGGAAAAAAAGAGGCTGCAGATCAGACTCTAAGACAGATCATATGCCCGAAAGCTTGTCTGTCTGCTCCAGCCATTTCAGTTGGTCTAATAAAAGAGGCTGCCTCCCTACAGACCTAACTTGGCTTATTCACTTTTCACACTTCACTTGCCTTTTTAAAGCTATAAAATGGATTTGGGGAGGAAATAAACAGCAAGATACAGGTGGGAAAACAGGGCTGTTTTCTAAATATCTCATCATCATACACAAAATATCACAGACAGCAGCACAGAAACGCTTGCAGAGTACTATCTATTTGCACAGCTTAACAGAGTAGGTTGCTCCAGGGCCATGTTTAGCAATGAGAGTGAGTGGGCCTTTGGTTAGTTGGCCAATTCCTCTATAGGTGCCCCTCCTCCCCAGTGACACCTTGGCCAAGCTCCTTTCAGAAGCCGCCAGAAATTGCTGGTATCAAAAGAGATGCAAGTTCCTCTTTTTGTGTTCTCCTGTCACTCCTCTGCCAAGGGATCTCGGCATCTTCTCAGGCTTCATCCCAAATGGAAGTCACTTTGCCATCTCTCTCCAAAGAGAAGCTTTTTGCCTGAGCTTTTCAAGTTCAAGAAAGAGTGGTGCAAAGTTATTTTTGTTTGTGCCCAGACCTGAAACTCTTCCCGCTTTTATTTTTATTCTGGCTATTCTTTCTGTCTGTGTGCTGGCAGAGTAAGCCCACACATTTTTTGCAAACAAAACTATTCATGGTTATTTACATATCGTTAATTTGTCTTCATCCACTGATACACATTTGTGACCTAGAGGAATCTAATTGCTTGATGACTTTTATGTGGGAAGCCTGGTTTTTCTTTCAGCAACAGCTGAGCACATTTCTAGCAGTGGCCCAGATTTTGATACAGTCACAAGATATGTGATTCAGATTTACCTTATCTAAGGTCCTCACAGAGGATTGATAACTGGCAGCTGTAATCTTATCACATTATTCAGCTTCCTTTAATGAAAAAGATGTCATTTTAATGTGGTTTAAAATCATGTTACTGCTACAAGTAACCTTCTTGTAGTGTCCTAGCACCTTATTCGTGCTGCTGTGGACTTGCAGCCTGCCTCATCCATACCTTTCAGGCAGGTCACCATCAGTGCGTTTGCCTTTTCCACTACTGGGACCATGTTAGCTCCTCAGGTCTGCCAGCATTCACCTGGCAGAGCTGGAGAAGTAGCTGATTTCCTCTGCAGTTTTCCCCATCCCAGCTGCAGAAAGCAATGCAGAACAAACAGTGCTATCAAGAGATTGCCTGGAACAAAGTGTCTTGTTATCATCAGCTGCTGTCACTACCAGACTGCTCAGCTTACCCATTAGATCCAGACCTGATCACACAACTCATTGGAGTGCATGGTAAGGGTCTTTTTTTTTTTATGCTGCCATCAAGAGAACAATGGATGTTTGGTTGGAGTGGTGTGGACAGAGAGCACCACCAACCTGCCATCATGTTGAGCGTGGATTAAACACAATTATCCTGCCTCATGCAAACTTTTCTGTAGCAAAGCTACCTCTTAAAAATGTTCTGTGCAGACCACCCCATGTTTTCCAGCATGAGGCTTCCTCCAGGTGGATGTGCCTTCTCCCTCCCCAACCCTGCTCCTTGGGGCTAGCATGCTAGGAACCAAGGGAGGCATACCTGGGTGCCAGTATTTGACTTGGAGCCAGGCTCCCAGAGCTCCCAAGGGAGGACTGAGTCAGCTTTGTGCCACCTTGCACCATACATGCAGCCAGAGGTTGAACACCAGCCCCAAAGGCCTGATGGGCAGTTTCTGGAGCAAAAGTCTGGTGGGACAGGGCAGCAACCCTGGAGCCTCATCTTTGCCTTGGCACTTTCCCTCCAATCCTCTCTGCTCCAGGCCCTCACTGTCAGCAGACACCTTTCCCCATCAGCAGTTTCCTAAAATATGCATCTTCTACAGGCAAGGGATGTTCTTAGCCCAGCTTACCAGCAACTTTTGTAGCACCAGGCACTTCCAGGTACCAGAGGGCACAGTCTGCAGCCACCCATCCATCTTGCCGCACACCCTGAAGCCTCTCCGCTCTCCTCCAGGTCCCTGTCTCCACCAGACACCTTCCTGCTGTCACTTTGCTTGGCTTGCTAACAGGCCCTATCAAGCACATACCCGTTCAGTCTCTCCCTGCCTGCCCTTTGCCTTCCATTCCTTCCTCCCCCGTGCACCTTTTTCCCACAGGGAGCTGCACTCCATCCCACCACCGCTGTCCTTCATCTCTCCCGCGGTGCCTCAGCACGGCCGCCACTTCCCTCCTCCTCCTCCCGCTCCATTTTTTCCTTCTCTCACGCCGAGTGAAGGTGCTTTCACCTTCTCCTTGCCTTTTTCCTTCTCGCCCTCAGCTGCGGAGGCTTCCCTGCCTCCTCTGCCGCGCAGCTCCAGCACCGCTCCCCGGCAGGACGCGGGCAGCGCAGGCAGCTCCGCTCTCACCGGCCCGTCGGGTCTCTTTGGGTTACAACGCGGCTTTATGCTGTGTCAGCTCTGTTTGGGAGCCCGGCGTAACCTGTGTAGTTGTAAAAATCCATGCTTTGAATGATGCTGGACCTCCGCATAACGCTGTCGGTACAGACAGATAATGAGTTTTTAAAAGTACGTAAGAAGTTTTCACTTGTGCATGGACCGGTTTGGGGCAGCAATTACATCTTGCCTGAAGAGATTTAACCTCTCTCACATAGCGGGCAAGGGAAAATGTCCTCATGTCAGCCAGGGAACAAGCAGCCACTTGGCACAGCACTCTGGAAGGTGACAGAAACCCTTGATGGATGCTACCAGACCTACACTCACTTTCAAGCTCTGCTCAAACAGTGTTTTTCAGTGGTGACCAGGTTCTGCAAGCACAGGCACAAGATTTTGCAGAGCAAGAGCTGTTCTAGTCCTGGATTTCCTTGGTGCCTTCCTACCACGATGAGCTCCTGCCTGCCCTCCTTTCAGTTCCAAGGCACTGATGTGAATGCAGAGTTGTGACAGCTTTGAGTCCTGTGCCCTTTAACACTGGATGGACTGTGCAAGTGCCCGCTGCCCATTTCCCTGTAAAAACGTTTCACTGCTCCATTGGGACTGGAGACACGTTGGGAGACAGACCTTTTGGAATTACACAAGCTCTTCACCATCATGTGCACGTTAATATTTCCAATAAATAATGCATTGCCCTCTGCATTAGACTGTGTTTTCCTTTTTCAGCTCTAGCTTTACAGTGAGGTCTCGTTTAGGATGTGGCACCATGTCTTGGGGCTTTGTGGTCAATTTCTGCATTTTAGTGACACTAAATAGCTCTGAAATGTGATAATTTTCTCAACTGTTTGGTCTGAGTTGATAACTGTAAATGAAGAACTGCCTGGGCTCTGCTATTTTCAGAGCTCGTCTTCTGATTTTATTGCGTTCATCTCTACTTCCGTAAATGATCCTCAGAGCCCAGATTTAATCTGCAGCATCATGGACTTGCTGTTCACATGTCAAATCCTGGAAGACTTCAGGGGTAAGCAAACTATTAGCAAGGGTCACGACTTTGCAGGGTGTGAGAGAAAACTCTGTTTCAAAGCCTACTGCTCCCGGAATGAGAGAAGCACCTGGTTTGTGTCTATCTCTGCATCTACCTCTCAGCCTCTCATTTTCAGTGTTGAAACCTGGTGCCCAGGAGCCTTTATCCCAATACACGTAGTGATCCATGACAAGAAGGAGCACCATTATCCTCCTCTGCTTTCTCCTTCCAATTTAAGGCTTTCCATCCCCAAGGCAATCATAAAACCTAAAGGCCAATTCCCGTTGCATCCTACCGCTTCGACACGCTGCCTCACTCCTGGTGGCAGCTTTGTTCACTTCATCACTTCTCTCTGGATGCAACAGCCCTACCACACAGCCTGAACAGTGACAGGCCTTCTCTTTGGAGTCACTGTATCTGGTGTGGGAGGGTGACGGCCTGCCTTGGAGACACCATCATGCACCAATCTTTTGCATGATATTAAATGGTTACAGCTCTTCCCAGGAGAAAGGACATCTGGGCCCTGGACTGGACCCAGCCTGGACTCATATTTTGGCATGCTGAGAACACAATTCCCTACACAGCTACATTACAGCCAAGAAATTCCCAAGTGGAAATTTTAACATTGCAGTCAGGACACTCAAGTTGAATGGGACAGCTCCTGTGAAGTGCACGCATTTTACTTCGGACCACCCCTGCTTACAAAGCAGGAACTGCTCCTGAAGCAGACAGTCAGAAGACAGGACCTCGCCTCTGCCACAGTGGTCACCCTAACCAGCATTACAAAGCCAACTTCTCCACAGCAAAACAGTGGTGGGACAGTTTGCAAGAGGCTCTTCATGTTATACCCCTCACTAACTCACTTCTGTCCCTCTCTTGTCTCGTCATAGCAGGGCTCAAGTCAGCCCACCGCTGCACTGAGGACTACATCTTGAGGTGTCAGCCTTCTAGCCAGAGATGCCTGCTGGACATCCTGAGTCTCTATTGCTTGGATTAATGTCAAATAATTTGTAAGCAATAATATTTATTCCTTCTGGAGGTTTTTTAAGACTGGACAGAAATGTTCACAGGCAGGAACCAAAGAGATAGAGTATGTAGGAACATTATTTTGAACATCTGTGGCAAATCTTGGGCTTCCATTCTCAATCACTCATGAACAGACAGCACACTTAAAAGTACACCCAGAAATCAGTTGTCACACACAATAACTTCTGGAGTTTCCCAGCCATAATAATTTACTGTGTGAAGCCATTATTTCCAGTTCAAAAGGAGATACAGTCCCCTTGAGTGTCTACCTATGCACTACATACCGCCAGGTGTCTTCTTGCTATGTTTTTTCACAGGTGTGCTTATGAGTATGTAAAAACAAACCCAGTTGGACTTCAGAGTGGCACAAAAGAAATGATGAATAGTGATTTTTCATTAGTTTTTCAGTTTTTCAGTTTTTATATCAGATGTCTTAGAGTATTAAGTACAGGAGAAATAAAGGCCTTGGACCTGTTGGAATAAGACAGGGTAATGGTTTTAAACCAGAAGATGAAAGAATTAGATGAGATATAAGGGTGAGGGTGGTGAAACACTTGAACAAGAAGGTATTGCGAAGCTTCCTTCTCTGCAGATGCAGCTCCCAAGATTGTTACCCTAAACCTGAAAGTATAGGTGGGAGTCTGGGGATTTCTTAAAGCCAGATTTAGGTTCCTTCCTCTTAATACTAAGAAGTACCATCCCTCAAAATTCTGAGCCATGAGTCCAGACTGTAAGTCACGTGAAGCCAATAAGTTCACTTCTTCCTGCAAAAGACATGTATCAGGACACTCCTGAAAAAGCATGGCATGGAGATCTGCCTGTACAGTAAAGGACCCAGGAGGAGATGGGAAAGAATGATGAGCTCAGGGAAGAATGTAATGAATAATGCCAAATTGTCATAAAGCAAGCTGAAATTATCTCAATATAAGGGGGACTGGATGGTCACCTTTGTTTTAGGTATGCAGCTGTACCACTCAGCCATCAGACTGCATAAACAGCCTTCTCTGAAATAATTAATCAAAGGTAATGTTTTCCTGAGCTAGCCAGACCAGCACGGGAGTGGAATCTGTATGCAACTTGGTCCAATAGGAAGTATACAAACTGAACAACTCACAAAATCACCTTGGACAAGAGAAAACAGCTTGAGCTGGGTTTAGCACACATTCCCCAGTGTCATGGCAGCAAGCACTTAGAGAGCAACGATGGGAATTTGTACAGTATGTTTGTACTGTGTATCCAATACATACTGCAATTGCTGTACTCTGCTTGTGCTGTGATTTCAGCACATTGCTGTATCACTCTGCTAAATCAGTGCTGGGCACATCCAGGAGAACCTGGCTAGAGAGCAGTGGGCTCTGGCGGGCGGCTGATAAATAAGCCCAAGATAAAAGAATAAACTATTATTGAAGGCAAGACCTCTTCTTTTCTTCTGGATACCTGTCCCAGGTCACTGAACTGAAGATCTCCCAAGAGGAAATCACATCTTTTACAGACGCAGATACTGAAGAGTTGGTTCATCTGTAGATGACTTGTACAGCCAGAGACCCTGGAGTTTAAACAGTCACATTCAGTGAAACGTACAAAGAAATGAGAAGCTTGCCTAATTTCGCTCAAATTCTCCCCAAATTTAAACAAAAAAAAAAAAAGAAACAATACACCCAGATGACTAGCCATACGCTATTGTCCATGCTCCTACCTAACAAAAACACCTTTTAATAGACCACTAGAATCAACTCAGATGCAGAGGGCAATCAGTTTTCCAGAGATTCCAGGACTGTGTGAGCTCAGGCCTTACAATCTATTTTCCCTGTACAACGAGAGGAGGCAGCTACAGGAAGGGCACTAGATCATTTTGCACAACAGGCTTGATACTCAGTGCTAAATGAACTAATAGTGCCAGGACTGTAGAGAGATTTAATTACTGCAACGATTTAATTATGACAATGTAATGTATTCATTCTCAAGAGAGGTTCTTGAAAATTTCATTCTGAGTAACTGATTTAAGTGTTTTCTTTAACTTGAGATATTTAAGATATTTAAGATGACTTTTCTTTGGGAACTGTTTCAAGTTGTTCATAGTGGATTTGCAATGCATTTTTCCTGCACTTTTAAACTACTTCAGTCTGCGTAACACTGGAAGGTCTTCTGCCCAACTTGGCGGGGGGTGGGGGGGGGGAAAAGCAGTTCCATCAGAAGATCTCTGTAAGAAGATAGAATTTCCATTGAAAGCATTGAACAGGCTCAAAGTGAAATCTGTAAGAGCAATTACTGTCATCATCATATTTTTGAATCATGTATCCTGTTTTGCTCTCATTTATTAATGAATCCTCATCATAGATAAAGCATGGCAAATACCCTGCTGTGCTTAAAACAGCAAGAGTCACAGACCTGAACTCGCAGTCATGACAGACTGTGAGCATCAACGTGCTTCAGCAGATTGTGTTTCAGTCATTAAACTTAGACAATAGGTAAAAACATGGCCTTCCACCCTGCCAAAGCCACCTGATGAAGATCTAAGCTGACAGGAAACAGGTAAACCTACAGAATAAAATCTAAAAAAGATCTCGGGAAAGAAACAAAGTGAAAGGGCAACCAGGAATAACTACCTGGTTCCACGGAAGCATCGCACTTCTTTCAGCTGCAAAAGAACTCCTTCAGCACTCACACAGGGCACCTGTGCCCTAAACCCTATACAGAGCTAAAGGAAAATGAAATCTTGGCAAGAGAGATGATTTCTTGGAAATCTCTGTTTAAGCCCAACATACATAAGATAGTTACTGGAAGCAGAGGAGAAAAAAGGGCAGTGACAACAGACCCCCTCAGTGTGACAAGCGGGAATTCAAGTATTTAGCTATTCATTTTTATCCCCATAAAACACGCCTCTGGATTTGACCTGTCTTAGTTAGACAGAGACATCTAATTCTCTTTACACTTCTAAAAAGTGAAAATGTAAACACTACACAGTGGGATTGCCAAAAGGGAATGCAAGGCAATAGAGGGAGGTAAGCAACAATTTTCTTTTTAGAAGGGGCTTTAATTTCTGCCTATTGAAACATCAGTATGTTTTCAAAACAAATGTCTAGATTTTAAGGACAGATCTTTTTGGCAAATTTTGCTTTTTCTAACTTCCTAAGTCCCTTGAATTGTTTGCTTTATAAAACAGGTTTCAATTAAGTACTAGCACATGTATCTAAATGAATACTTAATGTGAAATTGGACAACCACACGCCATTCTACATTTGCACCTCTGCTTTTGAAGTCCCAATCACTCATTTCAAAAATGTTTACGAATTAACCACTATCTGCAGGTATCAGTTGTGGCCAAACCATGAGTAATGCAGCCCTTTTTTTTACAGTTAATTATGTTAATGTAACAGATCCTACTTTAAAATAAAGACAACATTAATAAATGCTTGGATTTGATGAACAAACTGTGCTTGTTAATTTTATATTAAAAGCTAGACTTCCTTTCCTAGCCTGGTCAGTAGCACATAACCTTTATCTTAAGATCTTGAAGCCCTCAGAACAATCTTCCTGTACCTGAAGGCCGCCTACAGGAGAGATGGGGAGGGACTTCATCAGAGTTTAGCAACAGCACAAGAGGTAACGGCTCTAAATTGGAAGAGGGGAGATTTAGGTTAGATATTAGGAAGAAATTCTTTCCTGTGCAGGTGGTGAGGCACTGGAACAGGTTGCCCAGGGAGCTTTGGATGCCCCATCCCTGGAAGTGTTCAAGGACAGGCTGGATGGGGCTTTGAGCGACCTGGCCTAGTGAGAGGTGTCCATGGCAGGGAGGTTGGAACTCCATGATCTTTAGAGTCTCTTGCAACACAAGCCATTGTATGATTCTGTTTCTATACTGCTATCAGTCAGAGGGATTGCACTACAGTACAGGAAAAGTCAACAGCTGAAAGACAATCAGTTGTTTTGGTGCCAGTCTTTTTTCCCCACTTCAGTGCTCTATGATGTTGACAGCCCTCACTGGCCTAACAGATTCCACCCTTAGCATCACTGCATCAGGAGTTAGTTAGGTGGTTTTTAAGGAAAAATATAAAAAAGAAAGGGTTGCTGCAGGAGAAACTCAAACCCATTGTCAGACTAGAAAGAACCGTCAATAATATGAAAGGAAGAGTCAGCAACTGGCAGCGGTCTCCTCTTCGACCTGGTACTACTGAAACTCTCAAGACAAACAATAACCAACCCTCTCAATCAAAGGATCATTTATAAGAGTCATCCATTAAAACAACTTTATCAACATGAAGAGCTTAAACACACAAGAACCCCACACACCAGCCATCTACCAGTGCCTTAAATTTACCTCATTGACTTAGTTTTGTCGGGCTGCTGTTCTGAAGGGTTACGAAGTTAGAATACCTGAAGGAAGGGCCCAACAAGCACAGAGGCCAGAGCTTAAGATGCAGGGAGATGAGGATCTTCAGCAAGGTTGGAAGAAAGCAGTGCTCAATGTTAAAAGAGTATGAAATTACCTTTGTATTTTCAGAAGCAGCTGAGGCAGTGCCACAGCTCATTGCAGCTGGAGGAGAGGAGTTATTTCTCCCCATCCCCAGTTCCTGGCCCTGCCAGTTCTCATACCACATCTCATACTGCTGGTCTTCTTCTGCCTCTACATTAAGACCCAAAACTGCTTTAGTGAGCTGAATTGCCTCACAGAATGTCTCAACCAGCACCAGAACTGGTGTCAATGAGAAGGGCAGTGATGGGAGCGTACAGCCAAATGGTGGGGGGCAGAGGGATGTGGCAGAACCACCACAGCTAGAGGTGAGTGAGCCTGCAGCAGCTCACCATGCCTCAGGAAGATGCACTTTAAATCCCCAGGGAGTTAGAAGAGGTGATATTTTGCAGAGAAAACAGAAACAATCTACTATCTAGCCACACATGCCAACAGCATAGCAACAGTTGTCTAAGAGTCTCTTCCTTGCTACTTTTTGAATTTGAGCATTTTCAAGTTTATTTTAAGTATAAAGTGTAACAGCGACAAGATGGGAACAGTGTGAGAAAACCCCAGCATCCAAACCAAGGGCTTACTTTAGAAAAGAGACGGAATGTCAAGCTAGTTCTGGCAAAATCCTGGGAAAATAGAAGAGTGAACAGTTAAAAAAATCTTATGTATCATTTGGGTTTTATTTTTAATTAGGTATAATAAATGTACATAATAGGATGCAACAGCATTTTTGTTCATCTTAAGTATACAAAATGGTAGGGAAAGCAGACACATGGCATGAGTGAAGTCAAAAGTATCGAGACTGGTTCAAAACATTTCTAAAATGTCACGCTAACAGGATGTTAAGGGAAGATTTTAAAGCCATCATGAACAGGGCTTGATTAATAATCAGGGCCAGAATCCACACAACACACAAGTTTGACATGGCCTGAACGAAATAATTTTCCTCATGTCCAATATATCCAGGAATTTCACCTGTGAAGACTACAATAGGGTTAGCATGAGGCCATCTTCTCTTGATTTTGAATGAGTTCATTGACTAAACAAACTATTAGATAGTAAGTGCAAACTGCTGCATTACTTTGTCATGCTGAGTTCATTTTTAGAAAGAGTCTTAATAAGGCTAAAGGAAAGGCAGCAGCATTTGAAATATTAAAAACCAGTCTAGCACTGAGCAGCTCCCAAAGTCTGATTCTGTAACTGTCCTTTGGTGGGTACCTTCCGAGGAGCACGGGCAGGGAGGCAATGGAAAGAAGGAAAGAAAATTACAGTATGCTGCAATGCAAGTCACAAGTGCCTGACATCTCAGATGAAGAAGTATTTTTTTTTTATTTATTTCCTGAAGCTACACACAGATGAGATGTCAGTTCAGATCAAAAATTTCAAAGAAAAAAAACGACATTCTACCCACTTCAGTGTTCATGGGAACATCACACTCCAGCATATTAGGGACTGTACATTATCAAGCTACGTGCGAAACGCAGTCACCCCAAACAGTACGCTGTCCATTAACATGTGTTCAGTGCAGCACTGCAGTTCAGGAGTATTTTTAAGTGCCATCAAAACAAAACCTCTCCTACAGCTCTCGTCGGCTATATTAATGAATTCTTCTCATCTCCCTCACAAGACACACACGGCAAAAGGTTACTCCAAAAGAACAGGTTCATTTACATACCCCACCAATGAGATCCAGGAATTAGACTTTTTTTTGAAGTGCTTTGAAGGCATAGCAAACTGAGGTTGGAAGCTTTTCCAGGCTGAAATGTGTATCTTATCCTTTATCTTCCTGCAGCTCTTGCAGTGTTCTTAGCTGGCCTAATTCTGCTCCTTCTGGAATCAGTGAAAACTGTTTCCTAAGGATCACCAGAGACAACATTACAGAACTTAACAAAGCTTTACATTAAGCATACATCCACCTCAGCTTCAGTTCCTTATCCCCTGTAAGTATAAGAGAGTCATTGTAAAGAAAGAAAGAAAAAAAAAAAAAAAAAAACAGATTTTAAATTTACTCAACCTTGCATCACTTACTTCTGTGAAGTAATTCAGATTTTGTAAACTAAATGCATACTCTATTTCTGAGATACTTGCATTTTCAATATATTAAAAGTGTATCAAACTGATACACTTTTTTAATATACACTATGATAATAAACAAATAAACAAAAAAATGTGATGCCATTTATATGACTGCTTATTTCTTGTTTCAGAACTCTGCAGAGTCTTACACAGAATTAGAGAGCATTTATTTTTTAAACTAAATTTCTTGGCCTAGCGAAGTGAAAACTGGTGTTCATGACTTCTAGGCAGGTACTTCCACAACTTCAAAGTAGTCATTGGGCAGAATCACGTAGCCTTTTCCTGCCAATATGTCTTTTTCTTTCTGAAACTGAACAATCTCTCTCAGTTTTTCAATTTGTCTTTCCTGACGCCGGCACCGCTGCTGCGCTGTCTTCAGCTTCTTCCGCAGTTTTTCAACCTGCTCTTCCAGCTGCTGAATTCTTTTCCGCTGATGAACTGTATCCTCTACAGTATAGTTGTGATCACAGAAAACAGCGAGATTGCTAGGGGTCTGGAGAGGAGGCATCAATAACCCAGTACTTGGATCTACAAATCTGGCATCTATTTGAGACAAATGGAAAGAAGGTGTTGATGGGGATGGTTGTAGCACTGGAGCTGCTGCTGGTGCTGGTGGCGGCGGTGGCGGGGGTGGTGGTGGCGGCAGAGGTGGTGGTAGTGGGTCTTCTGGCTGTTCTGTAAATTCTTCAGACTAGAAAGAACAAGGGGGAAAAAGGTACATTTTCATGCTGAACATCGCTTACAATACAGCTCCTTTACTACAGCCCCGGAACAGCATAAACAACCAGGCTTGAAATGAATAAAATACATTTCAAAGCCTACATTTTCAAATTAACAAAGAGTTCTGGACCTGTTTTGTCTGGCTTCTCAAGTGGAGATATTTTTAACCAGCTTCATTTTCAGGGTTCTTTGAAACTTGAGTCCTTGCTGTCTCAAATAAATCAAAACCTGAAGAACGTAGCAATTACTCTCACTTGAAGACTTTTGTCAAATACACAACCACGATTAGGTAAGAATCAAGAACACAGGCTGCAGTTCCATACAATGAAGTTCAGCTGACCTAATAACTCATCATTGCCACCCCATTCCCCTTTGTCCCTCCTTCTTTCTGGTGCATCTTACCATTATATACTTTGAACCTAACAGCTAATTTAAGCAAAACCACAACAGAAGCAGATGATCTTCTGCTCAGGTAGAATAAGGGTCACCTACTGAGGGGCCCAATTAGCTGGCAGAGCAAAGAGGCAGACACAGTAAGGCCTGCTTCTCAACAGCTGGAGGGGACTGTGTCACTGGTTTCAGGCTGCAGCATAAGGGTTTGGTTTCAAGAGACATAATGAGCCAAAATAAATAGTTCTTCAACAGCAAAGCAGCCCTCCCAGCCCTGGTATTTAGTATTTGCTCAAACGTAGTAGGTTGCTAAGATGACAAAAAGCTATTCAGTCTCCCGCCATCCTTGCGGAAATCTTCTGTCCTTGATTAAATGTCAAGGCAATGCACCGTGAGGCATGAACTGCACCTGCACGGGTGTGTGGAACGAGTGAAAAAAGGACTGCGTGGCTGGGAGACGGGATGAAGAAGGGAAAAGCACGATTCTCCTTTTTGGCAGCAGCAGAATATTGATTGGCTGAACTCCACACAAAATTGCAGCCTTCATCATACTGCTCTCGATGGGTTAACTTAGAATCATAGAACCAGAGAATGGTCAGAGCAGGAAGGGACCTTAAAGATCATCGAGTTCCAACCCCCCTGCCATGGGCAGGGACACCTCTCCCTAGAGCAGGTTCCTAAAAGCCCCATCCAGCCTGGCCTTGAACACTTCCAGGGATGGGGCATCATTGTACATTTTGGGACAACACGGATTCCTCACCACTCAAGCACAGGCCAGAGCAGAGAACCAGATTCTTTCTGCCCCAAAGAAATCCAGTCTAAATCAGAAACGCTTCTGTGCACAGGATGATTTTTAAAAAAGCGCTGTTTAAACAAAAGAGCTTGCATACTGACTATCAAAAAGAAAGCCTGAGACATTGTCAGTGAAAGAGGCACTGAACCAACTTTCTAAATACTCACCTGTTGCCTATATAATTACTACACACAAATTCATAAGCACAGGGACAATGTTGACTATAATAGCAGCAGAGAATTCTCGTCATCTAAATATAAAGCTCATCAGATCTGAAGGACTTGTCATTAACTCCCTTGTCTTAAAAAGCAAACAATCTAATACTTGATAATCAGTGGTCTAGATACCCTTCTTGTACAAAATACAATACTTGGCAGCCAGTAACTGAAAAGGCAAATTTGTGATTGGTCTTGAAGGGATGTTTCATATGCACTCAAATATTACGGCTCACTTTAAAGTGAGCTGATGACCATTGTTATATCTCTAATTATGAGAAATCACTGCTAATAGTGTGCCTATCTAATTCAGGGATTGGTATTTTAAAGAGTTTGAGCCTATCAAGTATCACTTTCAAACTTTTCTACTAGTAAAAACACAAGGTAAAGATGTAATTGGCAGAGAAGTTCACCCTTGTTGGAAGCACAAGCTTCCAATCAGAGACTTCTATTTGCAGCTCATGCAGTACATGCTACAGTAAATACCTTGTGACAATATTAACGTATCAAGAAGACTGGATCACACATCATAATTCAGTAAATTCAGCCAGTAAATGGTTCTCCCAAGACATAAGTAAAGAAAAAGAAAGTATTTCAAATTACGTAAAGCAAACAATAAAAAGCTGTATTTAAAAATCAGTGTGGATTCCATTCCAAAGCCATCAGTACTATTCTCTTGTTACTACATTATTTCTTGAAGGCAATGTGGCAGTTCATTTAAAAGTGCTGAGACAAACAAGAACAGCACTAAATCCTTCTCTATAATTAAAAGGCAATCTTTTGCAGTTTTGGATATCCAGGCATGATAACAAAGTGGGCAATGGAGCCCCCAACTAATCCCACTTTTGTAGATTATCCCCTATACCCATTCAGCTTTCAGACTGTAAAAATTTTTGCAACTATTTAACACGTGACAAATAAAACATGTGTCAAGCAGTCAGCAGGGAAGTGCAACCAAACAAAAAACTTAACATAGGTGTATTTACCTGGAAATTGTTTATCTTTCCTTATATACCTTCTGCTTATATCCTCTCCTCTCGTATTAGCCACTTTTCATTTTTGAGATACATTCCCTTTTTACTTCTGCATCAAATCCAATATTGTATATAAAGAGAAAAATAAAACAAGCAAAAGGCCATTTTCCTCCATGCGCTCCACCCCACTACAGTCTTTCATCTCCTAGGCCTACCACATCCATCCTCTCCTTTGCCACTTTCTCTACAGCAGAGGGGCCAGAGGTCTAATATTTTACCCTTTATAGAAGTTAAGAATCAATCTTTTCCACTCTAGTCTTGCAGTTACTACACCAAGAAAGAAGAAGCTAGAACTGACTTGCTCACAGTAAGCTGTGCAAAGGGAACAATACATCTCATAAGAGACTACCTTCCGAAATTCAGAGACAGAAGTTCGGGAACAGTCTGGTTTATGAACGCAAAGTAACTGTTACAGCAAGAAAGAGATCATTTTAAGCACAGACAGACAGACAGGTGCAGCTACTGTTTTGCCCCTCCGTTTGCATTTCACTTTAACTCTGCAAAGCCAGAGGACAGAGCCCTTTAGAGGGGACAGTTAAGTTCAGAAGTAAGGTCCACCAACTCTCGCATTAATTCTACGTTAACAGTTGTCACCAGGCAGTGTGCGAGAGTACAATGCAATTTGCAACTATTATTGAATGTTCTCTAAAACTCCAAGTGCACCACAAATCCAGCTGAACAACCTAACTATAGTTTCTTACTTCGTTGTCATTCCATTTAATTCAGGCTCCTGTGTATGCACGCAAGAACACATCACTGCACGGCTGTACAATGCTCTGCGTGCTCCACAGCCTCAGACAGCCTGTCTCTCTGCTCATCCCTGCACAGGAGAACAGCTGTTGGACGTGTTTCAGCCACCACCGTCTTCTGTGTGACTCCAGGTGCACACGCCAGCACCCTTCACAGCCTGCACCTTCTCCCCACTGCCCTGCCATACCACACGCTGCCAGGCTAACGCGAGCAACACACACATTCCAGTATCTTAAACTACGAGTGCTTGGTGTTTACCTTTTCACTGGGTTCTGTGTAACAAAATATTGTGGGCACGGCATTTTCTTTCAGAAGCTTGTTGTTGCATTCCCTTTTGAAGCAATCGGGAGTAAAGTGCTCTGAACAAATGCTGCTGTACTTGGTCGGCTTGAAGTTTTTCCTTTTAACAGCAGCTTCCCACTTCTTGCACAGATCGGGCCTCGTAAGGGGAAACCTGCGAGCAAGAAGCACCGTCAGCTTTTTCTGGAGAGCTTTTCAGCAGGGGGCTGGCGGTGGCTGGCTGCGCGGCGGCTCGGCTTTCCCTCTGACGGGCTCATCTGGGGAGAGAAGCCCCTCCAGAGCCGCGGACTAGGCCCGGTGAANCGTGACCCTCCGAGAGGGACAGGCGCGGGACGCGGCCTCTCCCAACTCCAAGATGGCGGCACCAGCTTCAGCCCAACTCTCGCGGTAATAGCGCTCCCGCCGCGCCCTCATTGGTGGGGCCGCGCCGGGGGACGGAGCTCCTGCAGCTCACCCTCCAATCAGGGCCGTCCTCTACCCCCCGCCCCGCGGACAC
>VXBW01003919.1:194852-214858 GCA_013400375.1 Thinocorus orbignyianus | reverse complement strand
AGCTGTTCGCCCGCCGCCGCTCTTCTGATGTTATTAATATTATTATTAATTATTATTATTATTATTTATTTGCGCCCAAAGAAGGCGGATGCAGGAGCCGGGTGTTGCGAAGCGTTTCCCCGAGGTCTGTCGATGTTGCACTTAAGCAGCGAAGAATCCCCACGGGTGGTTTTGGGGCAGGTGGTTGGTTGTTTTTAAGGTGAAGTACTTGAGGTCTGTAGAGATTTCGAAAATTAAGGAAATTCCTGTTTACAGAAAGATTCAACTTTATTTTCCTGGGGGATATAAAAAGTGTGTTTCCTAATACACCTTTCTGAACTGTATAGCAATGGATAAGCTTTTCAAACTTAAAAAAAGAAAAAAGAAAAAAAAAGCCAGAATCGTACCCTTTTGAAAAGATGTGTGTGTATATATATATTTAAAACATAATATGGTTATGTATATTTTCTTGGTATTGATAAAGAACTTTTTTTAAAATGCCGTCTTTCTCTAGAGCTTTAATTTGCCATTGAGAGTTAAGACAACTGTGTGGGTGCTCTTGCACCCAGCATTGCTTCGGTTTAAAAATCAAACCCTGGAGGGAAATGATTCTCGTTGTAAATTTTAAGCAGGATGAAATGCATTGCTGACTCGGTCATATGAAAATACTTTTCTAACTGTATGCTTCATATTTCTTGTGCCAGTGCAAAACTGGGGCATTGATAGTTATTTATTGAAACTTGAACACTTTTGGACATTGCCTAGACCTTATTTTTCTAGATAACACATTAGTAGTGAAATGGTAACTTTGGCAAGAAGAGCTTTACCTTTTTTTTGTCCTTCACTGTGTACATTCCAGTAGAGTTTGCTCTTTCCATAGTATAGTAACAATTCAGTGCTATACAGAAAAGGGCTCAGATTTGAGGTGGGTTAGTTATAAAGGTGGGAATTCCACTGTACTCTGAATAAATCACAGAAATATCGTGGAGAAGTAGATTTATTTTTCGGTAGAAATCTGTATCTTGCTTCTTGGTCTACTTTGTTTCTGAAGAAACTTTCTGCAATACTGTAGAGACAGAAGAGTCAGTGCTAGAACGTAAAACGTTTTTTCTGGTCGGGAAGAATTGGGGTGATTTCTTTCTTTGTCAAAGGTTTTACTAGTAGAAGAGAATTGTGAAGGAACTATTTCCTCTGATTAGACATAATCCTCAATAAGATTTTGAAAGCTTTAGGTCCCTTGCTTGGTACTACTACCTGCCTTGCTTCTGCTGCACTTGTGTATTTTGGGCATGGTTGCTAACGCAGCACTGCTGAGCCCTGTGGCGTGGGCCAGTGGGAAGGGTCTGTCAGAATGTGACAGTCGCCCCCATGGAAGCCCCTCATTGCGGGGGCTGCAGGCTGAGCTTTCCACTGGGGGAGGAGGACAGGGCTTCTCCTGAGCAGATCCAGCTGCAGACTGGGGGCTCACTCCCCGCTTTGAAACTGTGCTAAAAAACTCAGAGGCAAAACTTACATGGGGATATGTGTCTGTGCCAGCTGGTGAAAATGGGGGATTGTGTGAGGAACCGGCAGGGCATAGACATCTTTATGTGTACAAGCCATTGCTCAGATCTGTTAAACCCACTCAGGAGTTGTTTGCTAAACATCTCTTCCTTCTTAAGGCTACACTTGATGCTTTGAAATTGAAGAAGAATGGGATAGACTCACAGTTTTTCTTGCTTTTATTGGGGATACGTGAGTGCTATCTGTTCAGAAAGTTGAGTTGTGGTAGTCAAGTGTGCGAGCTTTTTCTTTTAGTGCATAGTCATTCCTGGCACACGTGTGAAATGACATGACAATGCATAGTAATTGTGTTATTGTAGCTGAGATGCTCTGAGGATATTTCTTTTCTTAATGCATATGCAAATTATGCAGAAGCCATATTAATCATTGTATAACTGTTTAATCATGTCACCGGAGCCTTTTTCAGTAGTTGAAATGATTGCCTGTAACAGTACCTTCTGCTGTCAGAAATACTAATGAACAGATAAAAAACTATTTGGACCTTAAGACAGGTTTAAAGACTCCTTAAAGGCATTCTGAACCTGACAGTACACAATCTGTGGCACTGCTTGTTATATAATAGCTGGGTGAAAAATAAATGGCTTTTAGTGTGTGGCAGGCATTGCCTATATGCAAAGATGCTGCAAGACTGAGACAACTGATAAAGGCTTTCCCTATACACACAGGTAACACGTGTTCCCTAGTCAGAGAGGTGATGATGCATGGTAAATGCAGTGATGTGATATGCTTAGCTTTACTGTATGCTTAGTGAGATGGGGCTTTTTTAGGGAATCCTGGTAAAATTCATAAAAATTACCGCTGTTTCAGTTCTTGTCTTTGCAAATGAGTGTAGGACCAGGTAAAGATCTTGTGGTAGGACGCAGGACAGTGATAAATGCAGCTATGTAGTATGCAATACTTGTTCTTTGCTTATTTACAATTTCTGGTCAGAATAAATTAGCAGCATACAAGCAGAAGTGGGTGACCCATGAGACACAGGAAATCACTACAGTTCCCCTTCCCTGCCAAGGGCAGGGCTGTAGTGAGCTATAACCTGGCAGGGTTAAAATGAGCTTACCCTTTTCAGAATGTTTCAGTGTTAAAGCTGGAAACCACCATGCATTACCTGTCTCCCATTTGAACTTTCTACAAGAGCGGTCCTGCATCCAACCTCTCAAAGATCTCACATGGTAACATCTTTGACAGCCTGCCTTATGTTCTAGCTGACATCTGCTAGGTGGTAGAAGCACTGAAAGGCCAACTCTGTTACCCTGATGGCTGATAGGAGGTTACTAGTGAGGCTGGTGGCTCCACTCTCTGTCAGAAGCTGCTATTTTGGTAGTAGAGTGGTCCAAAAGAGATACGTTTTCTGTAGAGTAGCAGGTTACCTTCCTAAATGCTTTCTTTTATCTGAGATTTAGGCTAGGACATGGGATGCAGCACTGGCATGACCAAAATCTGAGAACAGTGGGAGGTGGCTGTGTTTTTTTCGCTATTGATTCTGGTAGAGGTTGCTGCTTCTGTAACAGAGAGATGAGGAGATAGCCTAAGCACCTAACAGTTTAAACCGATATAACAAGACTCAGGAGTGCTTTGCCTGCTGATTTCAGGGTTGATTGTTACTGTCTTCCCCACAGTGTCCCTAAGTCTTTAAACATGATTTCTTTATTTTGTCCTACCTTTTTTTTACTAAGTTCATTGTAGCATTTTTTCATGTCTATTTCTTTTAGGTTTTGATTTTCTGCCTAAAATCTTGGTCACTGTGAGATCCTAAAAGACAGATACTAAAAATTTTCCAGACTGTTTATATGATTTGCATCAATGTAGCTCCTCTTCAGTAACTTCAGGCAAGCTGGCTGCATAAATGTCACTGTAAAAAAACCAACCAACCAAACAAACAAACAAAAAAGCCCCAGTTTATCTTCAGTGGAACCTCAGTGCTTTTTAACATTTTTCTTCATCCTTCAAAACTGTACCATGTTTTTTATACTCGTGCACACTTTTTGCTACTCCTTACAAAGGTTCTTACTGTGTGACTTGGATTTGCAGGCTGTCCTCCTGCCCTTCTGATCTGGTTTTGCATTCCAGGTGCAAACCCATGACAAACAAACATCCTTCTTTGTTTCTTTGCCCTAGATGTAAAGTCTGTTCTGAAGATTACGCAGTCCCTTCCTTTGTCTGTTTTGGTTGGTGGATTTGCTCCTGTGCAGATCTGGATTGCTGCTCATCAGCCGATTTAGAATGCGCTCAAACCAATGTCTTGATCTAGATGTAAAGTGCCTTCCTTTTCAGGTGCTACAGCAAAATAGTTTGTTTCATAAATGACTTTCATTTCTTTGAATTGTTATCAGATCTTTTCTGCCTTGGAGAGTGGAAGGAGGAGAGTTTGTGGTGAGAGAAGTCTTGTTCGAATGGGCAGAGGGAGGAGCTTCCATCAGATCTGCCCCTGCTTGCTGTAAGTACAGGGGATATGCTCTGCTGCTACTGATTCAAATGATGCCACTGCTAGAAAAGTTGCTTAGTTTACTCCCCAGCATAGAATGGGTAGCGAAATTTGTCAGTATCACAGGTGTCCAGACATGTCTGTGTGGTTGGTGAACGCTTACAACTTTCACTGTGACTCTAGTTCAAGACCCTTTGGCAGTCTTAGGGAGCAATTCCCAAAACAGAAGTACTTTGTTTACTTTGAGAGATGTGGGTGTTTGGGAGTGATAAGTCCTGATTACTGTGAGGGGTGATTCTGGTGGTGGTGACATTTTTGTCATGAGCTTTTGATAGTCTTGCAAGAAGTAAATACCTCAAAGGATTTGGACATTTCACTGCATGTCATACATTACTTCTGACTGTCATGCACTGTTCAAAATCAAGGGGTGGCCCTACTACAATTCGCCATCCTCTTGGTTAATGCTTGTTTCATTAATGAAGGAAGAGCCACGAGGCATCACTTTTTGTTGATTTAAATATCTGATCAACCTCATCTGTCTCGTCCTTGACGAAAGATTCATCTCCCAAAGTTAAGCCCTGAGGTATTCTGCAGTTTGCAGCTGTTAAAGTGGAAATTCTATTTGGCAACTGATTAGAAATCTAATCAGTTACATAGCACAATTATACTTTCCCAATTATTGTATAGTGTTCGGTGGTGTCTGAAGTACAGATGTGTGCTATGTCCGAATTACTAGTTAGGCTGAACATAGTGACTTGGTTGCCATAACCTGGGTCTTGGCCATTTGAATCCAGTAGCTTCTTAGAGTAGATTTCTCTATGTCTGAAATTAATATGCAAGAAAAAAAACAAACACCAATATCTACTGGTAACGTAAGTAATTCTTCAGTGCTTTTTCTGTGTCTTTCTTCTTCTGTAGCGTAAGTTAAAAATGAAAAAGAGGTGAGTTACATTGTTGTTTATTCCTACATGCAGCTGCAATTGTTGCTGGGTAATTTTGGCTTTCCTTACTTGATTCTCTTACTTTCAATGTTTAGTGGAAGTAGGCACATTGGAGTATGGCATATTTGTGTACAAATTTTATTTGTACTATATGGCTTCAGTTTTCAAAGTATTTTGTTTGCAGTTTTACTGTAACTGAGAACGAGCATTGAAGAGTTCCTAGGCTGTTTTGATACCCTTCAGTTGCTTCATCCCATCAGTATTGTGTGCAGTGAATGTGCATCTTACAGCAGAAGTGGGCAGTAAAATCTGGCAGATTTAACATTTGGCAAGACCTGTACCAGCAGAAGCAGCCTTGGACAGAAAGCTGTCACAGTGCACAATCGTGCTGCAAGTGTTGACTGATCTTTCTAATGCCACAGTCACTTGCTGTGGGGCGGCATCAGGGTTTACTGTACCTCATGCAGTATGATAAGTGTTCATGTGTCAAATGGCAGAATTTAAAGTTTCTTATGATATTGTTAACCTTACTACACATGCTGAAATTTAATTGTGACAGTGATGATGAATTTAATCTGAATTTATGGAGACTTGGGCCATTGCAGTGCATTATGGGAGACAACAGGTCTTACTAATTCCCNTTTTTTTTTTTAATCCTTTTAATCCTTCCTATGAAGTGCTTTGCAGCTGTTTGTGCTGTGAAACTTCTGTCCTCAGGTGGTAATAACTCCTAGGTGGGACAGAAGCAACTTCTGTGCAAAGTGGTCATGTGTGACAAAGCAAGTGTAGGTTTCTGAAAAACACAGCAATGGTGAATGCATGGTGGAGAACCTGCTGTGTCTGTTGCTAAGCGAGTCTAGAAAGGTATACACCTAATTCATAACGAGGGTAGCTTTCTGAGACAGCATCCTGTTGACTTGCTACAGGCACTGATCTTTCCTGCTTGCTTTAGTCTGGAAGCACGTTTCCTGAGTTACTGCATCCCAGAAGGTTTACTTCCTGCATCAGCATAGTCACAAACTAGATCTCTGCTGGGATGTTGAAACAGTCCACTGCATGTAGGTCGATCAGATGCAATGCTCTAGCTGTTTTCATAGGGTCCTGCTGAGGAAACAGTGGTGTGGAGAGGAAGGAAACCAGTCTAGGATCCGATTTCTTGTGGTGGAGTTCTGGTTTGGGTGTTACCCTCTCAAATCAGTGCCAGCCACTGATATGGGAAAAAACAGCAAATCTAAACTTTATAGACAAATTCTGAAGCACACAGATACCTGCAAACACATGTCAAAGTGTTGTGCACAGACACTAGTCAGATGGAGGAACTGTGATTTTCTTGGCTGCAACAGTACATAATGGGTCATCTTCATATCCTTTCATGTGGTTGAGTTTTCCCAGAAGAAAACAGCTGCAATTCTGTGGGTTATTGCAAGGTGATTTTTCAGACTTCCAGTGAAATTGGAGGACTGTCAAATCCTGCAATGCTAAGTTAACACAAAAAGATCATTTATTTTAAAGTCACATTTAGCCTTAATGTAATCTGAAGTGCTGCAGTTCATATGTAGTAATTTGCTGTGAAGTGAAGGGAAGATTATTATAAATAATGTTTGCAAGGGAGTCACCCTAAATAATTACTTATCTGCTGTTTGCTTTCTAAAGATCTGTATCTGTGGTGTGGCTTGCTGTAAATTGAGCTTTGCTCTGAATTTCTAGTACTTGTAACAAACGTAGTCGGCAATAGTTTAAGGAGTATGTGTGCTGGCTAAATGGCTTTTCTGGAGGAATTATGATTGCTGTAGGAATACTGTGGAGTGATGGTTGACTATGAAGCCTTGCTAACACATGGAGATAATAGATATGACCAATACACTGTGCACTAATACACTGGATTCTGATATTTGGCATGCTGCTGATAAGATTTACTTCCTCTGTTAAGTAACAGGTTAAGAGCTAGTTCAGGGTGGAATTGTAAGCCACCTAAATAAGGTCTACACAGTCTGGATAGCTGTGACACAGAAGACCAGTAACAGACCCTCGATCCAGTCCCAAGGAAAAAATAAAACATGGTTGCAGTTTTTGTTTGGTTCAGTTTTGGTTTTGCCAGTTTGGTTACTTTTCTAAATTAAGTCCTAGTTCACTCTTTCCTTGACATTTGTTTAAATAAATTTGATTCTCTTTCTGCTAAGTACTTTCAAGCATCTCTTGCAAATGTTTTGTTACAATCAGTGAGATTGTGATATTCTGTCATAGACAGAGAAAGCTGAAGCTCTTAGAAGCCAGGTTACTTACTGCAACCCTGTTCTCAGCCCATGGACTGAACATTTGAAAAATCATAAAATAGTGGCTTGAACTCTGGAGAACTGTTTGATACCATTTTCTTGTTCTTTCCAGAAAGTTTCCCACCACCCTGAGGGATGTGTGGCTCTCCTGCCTGACATGGAAAATTGACCTTTAAGAATGAACAGTCTTTACAAAAAAGGCTTATAAAGATAGTCTTGTGGTTCACGCTGAGCCTTTTAAAGGATAACATGTTGAGCTTGAGAACATTTTCCACACCTCTGTCTCATAAATCTCCAGATTTTCCTGTAATGCAGGACCCAAGCAACACGGTGGCATAGAATAAAGTTAATGGTCTGTTCCAGAGAGCATATTTAGGACACCCCCCTTCCTTTTCCCTAGTAACTGCTAGGGAAAGATATCAGTAGAAGCTACTGTTATAAAACTTACCCTTCTTAATAAATAAAGCCAGAGTTTGAAGTCTTGTCTTTTTCAGTTTTTACCGTTCTGTCCTTTAATATTCTTCATGGCATGGTGATAGAAATAGTGGGAATGTACTGACTTCTGTGGTATCTCTGTGGTGTGATACCACTTTCCTAGCTGGCTAAAAGTGTATAATAATGTCCACTGTTTTATTCCTTTTCCCTAATGATAATAGAGATTACAGTTGGAGGAACCAGCAACAGTAAGAAAAAAAAATAAAGAATCCAAGGAAGAAATAAAATCTATCTCTTAATACAGTATTTAATGGTAATATTTATTGTATGTTAAAGTGGCAGGGAATTAAGATTGCTCTTCATATTGCTTTTTAGCTTATTTTGTTTTGTTATTACTGCTTAAGTGTCTTCTAAACTTCTCTTATTTGGAAACTGTATCCCTCCCTGTTTGGCCCGATGACTGGTAATTTCACACTTACCCTTATTTGTTTAAAGCCATGGCAACCACCGTACTGAAATGTCATCAAGTGAAGCCAAGGTCTGAATGGTAACTGATGATGCAAAGGTCTGCCCTAATAAAATGCGGCCCATGAAGGACAAGCTCCAAAAGACAGCTACACCCTGTCTTCAAGCATTTGGTCTAATTTCAAGTCTTTCCCATGTGGTGTTGCTCAACATGTAGCAAAACAAGTTCTTGCAAGCCCCTTGAGCATTCCTCTGCATGTAATAGATCAGATATTCAGGCTTCGTTAATTCCCCCTCCCCCCTGAAAAAACCCACAAAAAACCCAACTAACCAACCAACCAACCAGAAAAAAAAAACGCACACACACACACACAAAACCTGGAACAAAAGATGCAACACAAGCAAAGCCTGGAGAATTGTTTGGCTTTGTTGCAAAGCTCTATTTGTTAATTATAGAGACAGCGCAGTTCTAACATGCAAGCCATCACTGTAAACACTTGCACTGGTGATTTTGCTTTGGTTGCTCTTAGATGCTTTGTAGAGGACAAAGGGAAGGGAGTAAGTGTTGCAAAATAGTATTGTGCAATTCCTGGCTTTCAAGGAGAAAATGATGAGCAAGTCTGCATAGGCCTCTCGCCCGCCAAAATTTGGCCACTGACTCTTATCACTGCCTCTCTTCTTAATTAGGAATGGGTCTACTGGCTTCTTAAAGTCAGAAGGAGAGAAGGGTAGAGATCTTAAAGAGAGGGCAGTATCCTGCCAGTTGTGCTGTGAAAGGCCCTGGGGCTCCTGGGCCTTAAAACTCATGTTAATCTGCTAGATTACTTAGAGTTTGTGATGTCTGAAGGTAACCCTTATGCTCCATATGCAGGGTCTTACCAGGAAAGGCAGCTGGGTCTGCGTTACTGAGTAAGTCTCACTGGTGAAGTAGCTTTACATCTTTCCATGTTTTCCAGTCTGTAGAATTGTAGGACATTCTTCCAGGGCAGTTTCTCTTTCCTGGAGTGTTTCATCTAAGGCTGGCTTGTTCTTCCCGCAGCTTCTGCTTAGACTGAAAATCTTTTTGAGGTTTAGGAGACCATACATGTGCCCTTACTATGTGATGTTCATGATGGCTAACATTGTAGCACTAAGACCCCCTGAGAAAGGAGCAGCTGCAGATAGGTGCAGACCAGGAAAGATGAAGTCTATCATTCTTTGAGCCATATGTCTTTGCATCTGGTGAACAGAGCAACAACAACCAACTCCCATCAGCTGAAAAGGAGGGAGGTCCTGGGCACTAGAACCCAGTTCTGAAAGTACTCAGTTGTTTCTCATGCCTGGTTCTTGCTGAACTTCTGCAATGCAGAAAATGCTTAATGCCCTGCAGTATCATAAGCCTTGCAATATTGTGGGCTGGGGCTGCTGCTGGGATCATGCAAGTCCAGTCATCCTCACTGGGCTTGCAGTTGTGCCACACACTGATCAACAGATCACAGGGATCTCCTGAAAAGGAGAAGCAGGTCCTCCCTGATGGGTAACCACCAGCATCCCCAAGCTCTCTTTCTGTTCAAAAAGAGAAGTGCGAGCAAACAGCCACTTCCTACAGCTCTGAAATCCAAACTGGTTCTTCCCAGGCCTTCGGGCATGGCGGTGAAACTTTCTTGTTCAGGATAGCTGTTCAAAACGAAAGGTGGAGACAGAGCAGTTCAGATTTGGCTTTGCTCTTCCAGCAGCTTATTTGCCACTAGTTGGTGGGTGGTTGTCTGCCTACATCCTTTCCTGGGTTCTTGTAAGTTGGGTTTACATATACGTTCTTATTCTGCCTTATTAAATGAGCTGGCACAGTGCAAGCCTCTGAGAAACCCTTTCAAAATCTCTGCTTTGGGAAGAATTTTCTAAAAATCGCTGTATTTGAATAGATTTAAAAAAAAAAAAAAAAAAAAAAAAAAAAAAAAAAAAAAAAACCAAAAAAAAAAACAAAAAAAANAAATCACAAAACAAATGACACTGTATGGATACAGAAAATCTTCCCCCTTTTTTTAAACCTGATTATTTTTGGGAACACTTCAAACAGGTGTGCTGGCAAGGACGCTGCACACAGATGGAGGTAATAATAATGAAACAAAATTCAGTAGCTACTAATTTGCTGGATTTGGTCAGGAGAGGTTTATCAAGGACATTTCTGACAGCTTTTTTTCTGATGCGATGATATTCTTTTAATGGAAACAGAAGCTACAGGGCTTAATAATATACAACTGAGGATTATGTCCGTTGTAATTTTTTTATGTTGCTTTTACAAACTAGCATTATATTAAAAATACTTATTTCTGAGACAAAGTGGACAATATTAGTTGGCATCTTGCACTTGATTAAATGTAAAACCTTTTCTTAATTTAGTGATGTGTTTAAAAGCATACTGTAACTTACTGAATATATGACGGTGATAACTGTGTTTACAATAATTTTCCAATTCCTACTGTTCAGTGGTAGCCGACTTGTTTAAGAACTGAAAGTAAGGCATACTGTGATTGGCAGTCTTCAAAAAATTAACTCAATGCTGCTACCACTAAATAATGTGGGATGGATACTATGGGTTTAAATGGCAGCAGAATTGTATTTCAAGCCTCTGTCTGAAGTACTTATGACTAAAAGGCGACTTGCCTTGTGCTCGTTTATGTATCCCTTTGTGTAGTACATCAGTTAGAAATCTGTTGATGATTGATTTGTAGCACTAGGACCTTTATGGAGATCACAGTGAATTTTTTGTTTGTTTTTGTTTGTTTCTGGACAGACACTTAGACATTTTGGAATGTATAACATTGATCCTTGTGCTGGAATTGTTTACATGCAAAAAGGTATTTATGATTTTTTGCAAACTGCAATGTGCAATTTTGTACATGTGTTTTAAATTAAAGAGTTTATAAGGAAGATATTGTATGTACAGTACTTGGACATCAGTATTATTTCTTTGATATAAATATCTAGAGGAAAATTAAAACTGCTTTATATTCATATTTTTGGCTGTGTTTTCATTATTTCAGCAAGAAATTGAGAGGAGTTAGCTTAAGGCATAGTTGTCATTTTTTTGGAAAATCCAAGAAGGATTTGTTGATCTGGGTTTTTTTAAAATATTTTAATCATGTTTAATATGCTGCTTTTTTTCAATTGTATCAGTATTTTGAAGTGAGAGGAACGAATAATTTCTTTTTGCAAAAATGCTGTTCTTCATGATAGCTTCCGTATACGCTAGAGCAGACGCAACTCAATGAGTAAACTTTTAAAAAGAGTAAACGAGGAGAAGAGACAGTCTGGCTCTGGTGACATCAGATTTCAGGCCATTGCTAAGGAAAAACTGACTGGAGTCATCAGGACTGTGGGATGGGGCTGCTGTTGCCCGTGTCTTGACTTTTCTGTTTCAGCAGAATGAGTGATGTTAAGAACTTGTTGCCATTTAAATTGTTATAAAGCCACATCTGGAGCAAATCTGTTTAATAAGTCAACCATTTTTCTTTCTGTTCAACCATGATTGTTCTTATGCCTGTTGCTACATCTTGACATACTCCCAAAGGAGAGCTACTCAGTAAACATCACCACGTGCTAAAAACATTTCTGAAGTCCCAGTTAGAAAGCTCCTCTGCTCTGGCAAGGCAGCCCTGCCTTCCGGATACATCTTTCCAAACTGAATGATGAGGGGAAGGACTGAGTGCCAAGCCTCACCAAGAATGCTCCAAGGATGCCAAGTTTAAGCAAGAGCTGAGAAGTGTAGCAGTGCTGGTGGCGTTCAGTTGCGCCAGCTCACACCCCAGCACCCAGCTGGACTCTGGCTTGCTCTTCAGGGCTGCATGGGTTCCAGACCTGACACTGAATCAGTGGTGGAGAGACTGGTTTCTTCTGGCTTAAGGCATGAGTACTAAGATTTCAGAAGCACATGAAAGTTTGAGAGAGGAAAAAAATGGAAGCTGTGAGTGCACTGTGTTCAAGCTGTTGTATGTCGGCACTTAAGGTTTATGAACCATAATCAGTCTGGTGTGAGATTAGCGTGACTTCTCAATGTGAACCACGCTTCCTTCAGCGTTCTGGGAGTTACTTAATGTTTTTTAATCTCCATGTCGTGCATGACTGCAGGCTGTGTTTCACACATGCTAGGCAGACCGCTCCTTTCAGATTTCCACNTGATGCTTTCAAAATTAAATACAGAGGGGAGGCAGAACAACAAGATGGTGAGAACCTTTAATCCTTTGATAGTTGCTTGAGGGTGTTGTTGCTAAATTTGGATGTCTACCTGAGCTTCAGAGCCCAGTTCCATAGAAAAGTGTTTCGAATATGGGGTATAGGAAATGATCTACTTGTTCTCTTTTAGCTTTCTGTTCTTTTGGCCTTGAGTGTCTGACTGGTGCCTTCAGAAGTCATCAGGGAGAAGATAGTTCAGACTTATGCCAGGTTATGCCATTTTACCCACAGGATGTAGAGTGAAAGCTGGGTACCTTGCACTGGTTGAATAACCTGCAGGATTGTGTTAATTTTTTTTGCTTCTGAGATGATCCCTTTCTCTTCCCTCTCTGTTTCTGGGATCCCTGCAAGGGTGGAACAGACACAGCCCTTGCATGGCTTCCAAAAACAGTGTCCTAAGGTAATAATTCAACAAGTCATCACTTATTCTTGGGCACTGCCCATCATCTCAACTAAGTGAGGCAAAGGCCAATGATGTTCTCGCAGCCTACTATTTCTTTTCTTTCAAGTCTGGGTGACTCAAGTTCTGGCATATACCCCTCAGGCAATTGCATCAGTTGTAAATAGCAAGTGACACACAAAAGCTGTGAACTTTTTTTGCTTGTTCTCGTGTGGGCTGGCTACTTTCTGTTTCACCTGCAACCGCCTGCATTAGAGTAATTTTTCGAAATTTTCCCTTTCTCTGGTGTGACATAGCGATGTGCAAGATAGGACACACAAGTTGTGTTGGGTTTCCCCCTACCTTCCTGTAAATGTGGTCAGGAAGTGTAAATGACAAGATTTCAGCACACTTGGGCAGATGTCTCATCATCTGAGCCGTTGTGCCAAATCTGAAAATTGTGCCTTTGTAATTTTTGCTGCAGTTCTCAAATGTCAGTTTCAGAAAAACCCTATTGCGTGGGAGGTGGGGAGCCGAAGACTGTAACCAAGGAGTGTGCCAGTTCAGAGAGAAGGTTGGATGGGTGGAGGCTCTTCCCTGCTGTCAGCTTGTGGCCTGCATGTCCAACAGGGTTGAGGCCCGATTCCTTAGAGTCCAAGTTGCAAAGGCGTCACAGCTCCCTAGATATATGTCATGCCCCATTATTTGACTGCCACGGGTAGTACATCTTAATGACTGAGCATTGGAGGGTATCTCAAAGCTCGTTCTCCAGGAATAAAGTAATGTGGACCAGGAGGCACAGGACAGGTCACATTAGTTCTCACCGTCTCCTTGCAGCTTTTACTAGTGTGTGAACACAGCCACTTTCTGAGCCATAGTGTTGTGTTGAATAGTCTCCTGTTCAGATCTAGCATCAACACCACACTACCTAAGCTAAATAAACCTGGGATTAAATGTCCATTCTTTGTTGATCTTGTTGTGGGGTTTTGGTTTTGGTTTTTTTTTTTCATTTGGGCGTGGTAGAGCAGTGTCTCCACAGTTTCCATAAGGAGCTTGCTGCTCCTGGTGGCTGGCAGAGAGGACAGCATACAACTCAGTCTTCCATGACCCTGAGCTGTGAGCCAACTGAAGCGAGTATGAAGCAAGTTGTTAATTGCAAACGTTGCAACTGCTTAGCAGCCTCATTGAGGGTAGGTTCCCAGCTACCTATGGCCTGTGCTCTACAGTGGAATAGCTGTGCCCCTGCATTGCCCTATTTCTTAGCAAACAGCTGGACTTCCTGATGCTCTGCAAGTCCTGATGCTTATACAGAGTTGCAGCAAGAAACTCGTTTCCTTCCTCTCCACCCCGTTCCCATCCTTTCTCTATGCCTGAGCTTTCCTTTGGTACCTCCCACTCACTGCTTTTCTCTAACCCTGGTGCTGTGTCTCCATCTGCTCCCTCTGGTTGCAGCTGGCAGCCTCCCCAGCTCCCCTCCCTCTCTCCTTGCATTCCTCACCCAGGTGTGTGGGGGTACTTCTCTGCTCTGCAGCTCACTGAATACAGCCCCCTGAAGAGAGAAAGACAGAGAGAGTGCATACTGGCAGGAGTGTTCCCCTCCACAGTTGCATCTCTTGATACACAAAATAAGAAAATCTCAGTCCAATGAAACTGACCAACCATCAGAGCTGTAGAGGAGAGACACTGCCTGACAAGTGAGTTGTGGGAGCACACAGGATCAGCAAGGCCTTGCTGTCCCATGTTGGTCTGGACCAGGGTAAAGCCACAGTGAGAACATGGCCCTAAAAACTGGCTGGGCTTTGCAGACTTGCTGCTTGGCTCCAAGGAAATCTTGGACCTCACTTCTTTTTAGGGTTTGTGTTTAGCATGCTTAAATGGGGGAGAAAATGAAGGAAAATCCCAGAGAGAAAAGTACAGAAAATTGAGACCAGTGTAAATACTTTGGGGTGAAACACCAGCATGGGGAGACTTGTAACTATTCCCCAAAACATGATTTAGAAAATTGGCAGCTTGAAGGTAATGAAGAAAGCAATACNGGAGCAGAAGGTATTCTAGCCTTTTTCTCTCTTCACTGTACTCTTTTGAGGAGAGACGAGATTTAACTTCAGCTGCTGGCCAGCTGTGTTGATTTCAGGAGGTTAACAACTGCCCCTCCTCACCTATAATTTCTCTTCTTCACAGTGTAGCTATTTTTAGTGGGCCGTGGACAAAATGCTTTCTTAGTGACTGTTCTGAAGTCCGGTTCCAGACTGCCCGAGAGCATGCACTCTGGGCAAGACAGACCTGAGCCAAAACCCAGCTGTGCAAATGGCTGGCCTTTATATTCAATCATTGAATATCATCAGCCTTCAATATGCCCCATGCATCACCCCGTGCCTTTCTGTAGGTGCTGAGGTCCCACTGACCACTGATTCTGGAGATTTTAAGGGATACTCCTGCCCACGAGTCACTGCTTGGGAAAGCCACGTGGGCTTTCCATTGCCTGTGTAGCTATGGCTCTGGCAACATAACTCATGACAAGCCTTTCCCAATGCCTTACCAGTTAATACTTTCAGTTTCTTTAAATGAGACACAGAGCAAATGTGACTCATTGTCATTTTCAGGAAATGACAGATTTGCAAAGTGCAACCCAGGGGAGTACCCGCCTTGTGCTGTGCAGCTGGGATTGATGTGTAGCCACCTCCTGCCCTTGCTCCTTTTCCCTTCAGCTTTCAAAATTAGCATCAGTACTTTCCTTTTGGCAGCCAAAACCAGGATAGACTTTCTACTGTGCTGTGTTGCCTTTATGTGAAGTGAATGTGCTGGGCTAGAAAGAGAAATTACTTGAAGGGAAGAATTCGTCACGTGTCAAACTGCGTGCTAGTGTAGCATTACTAAAACACATTCTGATTTCTCACTGCACACACCAGCTTTGCAAGAAGCTGAAGGAAAGTGAGTCCCTCCTTCTTGAACAGGTTGTTAGTTGTTACTGCTGGGCACCACGGTGCCGGCAGCCAGGCTGGAGCATCACATTTACCCCTTTACAGTGCTTCATGCCACCGCTGCAGCCACACTGCCTCAGAGCAGGCATCTCGCAGCAGAGCACATCTGTCTGGCCTGAAACTGCTGCAACAGCTGGAGCCTGACCATTCTGTATGCTGTCCTTCCCCAGTGCTGGCCAAACTGAAATCATGTGGGGCCTTCTGCAAAGCCGCTGCTCCACACCGATGGCTCTTGGGGAATGCATTAGCACTGCTGTTAGTCCTGCCTAAACTGCCCCAGATGCTTCAGGGCCGTCTTTGCTATCGGGACTCACAGGGAGCACTTCAGGCATCTTTGCCCCACTGCTGTGTAACAGGAAGGACCTGGCTGCACTTCTGAGCTTTCCAGGTAGTGAGCTCAGGAAAGGAAAAGTTAAAAAAAAAAAAAAAAAAAAAAAAAAAAGAAAAAAGAAAAGCATGTACAGGGAATTCACTACATCAGGACTCTTCCAAGGGGAGTAAGATATACCCAAGCCAAACTGAGCACTCTGTTGAGAGAGTCCCAGGAAAGATGGACCTGCAGCTGCCTTAATCAGACACTTTTGCTGATTTGTGTGTTTCAGACACACCACTCCTTGTGGTTCACACATATCCATTTTATCTAGCTTGCATCTCTTCACGGGAGCACAGCCCAGTGGAATAAATCTGCACACATAATTAAATGCAGCCCTTCCAAGAGACGTCTCTGCACACAATCCTGCACCTGCAGGTGAGTGAAAAAGCTTGCAGACCAAGCCTCCACTCGTCTGGGCTTGCAACAGACCAGAGTCCCAGCACACTGAGACACGGGGGCTCAGCATTTGCACAGAAGTCCGTGGGAAGGAGGCCTGGAGTCTGCCTCTTCTCTTTGCTTCCTGGTGCTTCCTACTGTGCGGGGCTTGGCTGGTGTGCTCCTCAGTAACAACATCCTTGTTGAAAAGACTCCAGGTGGGTTTGACAGCCCGAACATCTCTGTCCCTGTGTGGTCTCTTCCTCTTCCACACTTGCCAGGGCCAGGGAAGGCAGGCATGCAGGAGAGCAGCTGTACAAAGCCCATGCCCTGGTGACTTGGTATCTATCTGAACACCCCAGGGTGTGGGCGGAGTAAGCACAACGTTCAAGGCACTGAAGTGAGAACCTGGGCAAACAGGGGTGAGGTAGTGTCTGAGGCCACAGAGCAAATATTTGCCTGTAATGCACTTTGGCAGATAACTGAAAGGCAGCCAGCAAAGGGTGGAGAAGTCCAGCGGGGACAAGGTGCTACTTGTTTTCTCAGCCATGCAGAGGACATAAATGCAAAGCCAGGGCCATTAAGGCCTCTCAAACAACCATAAAAGGTGAAAAACAGGAGCGGGCCAGTCCCAGCTGGTCTACACTAAATGCCTAAATGCCCTCCAAGAACAAAAATCTCAGAGGTGGTTCATCTGCCTCTGATCTGCTGGCTTGTTCCCCTGAGAAGCAGCTTTCTAGGCTCTTTCTCCACGTCTTCAGCAGGAGCTGCCCATCACTGAGCTCCAACTGGGGAGGCTGGGGTGGAAAAGAACACAAGCTGGCACCAGCTCCTGACACCATCTTGAGCCTCCAGACCTGCTGTTTTCTTACTGCATGGTCAAACGAACTGCATTTACCTCCTGCTGGGTCTGTGGCATTGAGTGTTTCATGATCCACCCAGCTGGAAACCTTTCTGCTACCTGTTAAGGTGGAAGGGCAGATCATTTGTCACTACCAAGCTCGCCCCTTGCCTCCCCTCCAAAAGAGCATTGGCCTAGGTTGAATTAGACCCCCTTTATGTTCAAGGCAGGTTTGAAAGTCAAAAAACAGTATTTTATGGTGCCTCTTTCTGAGAAATAGCAAAACTTGGGCTCAGTCTGGATCAGCAATGTTCTGATTGCAGTAAGAGGATGAATTTCTTCCTTTTTTATACCTGGTTTTGCTGTTTGCAAAACCTGTGTGTACTCTGCTTCCTCAGAGAGATTTGGTAGCACAGGGGAGGCTTCAATCTGACGGAAATGGCTGTCATGGCCCCAGAAGTGGGTGTCGTGACTGTGTCCATGTGCCTCCCAGCACTGGGAACCACCACACCAAGGAGCCCTGGCTCTAGACCAGGCAGAAAGTACAAGGGCATCCTTGTGTTTGGTACTTCCCCTCTCCGAAAAGATGTCATACAATTTCTCCTCAGTTTTCTTCCAATAATCTTTTCAGTGTGAAAACCCACATTGATTTAGTCACCACCTTCATGTTTAAGGAGAAAAGGTGTTAATGTGCAACTGTTCCCCTGGAGGGAAACCTCTTGGACCCTCTGGAAATGAAGAGGGGCAGAATGATACTCTCCAACACCTGGAAAGAAAGATAAATGCTCATTCGATTCCCCAAGGGATGGTTCACCCTCCATCCCTGGACTGGAGAATGTTTTCTCCCTGAAATAAATGCTAGGGGTAAGAGGAAATCACGTTGTGGGGAGCCCCACATGATGTTTTGCCGTTACGGCCTGCCCTGCTCCCTGCACCATTGCCTTTCTCACCAACTCTGGACTGCACAAAGGTCACAGCACAACAGGCTCCACCTGCAGGGACAAATCCTGCCCTCGCAGTCATCCACCCCACACCTCCAAGGGAGCACTCTGAGGGAGGAAGGGTTGTTGGTACTGTGGGGAAAGAGACTGTATTCTCAACCAAACAGTGCTTCCTGCAGGGTGATGCAAATAATTTTAATCTGTTTCTTTTTATTCCCTTGTTCTTCTAAATCTTTTGCAAGCTGAAAACATGATAATGAATTTTGAGAAACCGCTAGTCGAAAGTTGGTGAGACTGTGGGGTCATTTGACAAAAGCTCCCTGGCTCACAGCAGCCAGTACATCAGAGAAGAGTAAGGCAGGATAAAAGACATTCTTCCTCCTCCTGCTGAAGAGCATTTGGGAACTTTTGGAGGGAAGGGCTGCTCTGAGGCCTCCACATTTAAAAGCTCCTGTGGAACTTGTGCCACAGATTTGCTTAGAATATTTCGGAAACTGCTAATGTCATAAACTCCTGATGTCACCAGCTTTAGCAGCAGAAATTAACCGTGCATCTCATGAGGTAGCTCATCCTTTCACTGAGTTTAGGACCTATTCTCTGCTAACTCCATGGGCTATCACCAGACCTGGTGGCACAGTAGACAGGGTTAAAAATAATGACAAGTGCTAGCAGTGGGCAACTCCCTGTTAAAGGGCATTGGGGCACCCATCTGCCACCCTGAAACAGAGTCACTGAGGTATGTGGTCTCCCAGGAGCTAAGGTTCAAGGTGTTGACAAAAGAATGCCACAACTTATCAAGAACATGGACTGTCACCCATTGTTAGTCTTTCAGGCGGGCATGAATGACACTGCAAGCCAGAACCTGGGCAGAATTACAGAAGACTGTAAAGCCCTGGGGGTGTGAGTGAAAAAAATTGGTGGCCAAGTTTATTTTCCTCCATTCTGCCAGCTGGAGGAAAAGGAGCACCCAGACATGGATGGATAATGCATGTCAACCCTTGGCTATGTGGCTGGTGCCATTGTGGGGGTTTTGGCTTTTACAACAATGAGATGTTCTTTGATGAACGTGGCCTGATAGAGAGGGATGGGACCCAGCTATCTAGAAGGGGCAAAGGAATCTTTGGGAGCAGACTGGCCGACTCAGTGAAGCAGGCTTTAAACTGGAGACTTGAGGGTGGGGTCCAGGATGGCAATGCTCACATCACCTTAGCCATCTGGGGAATAAGCCAGGACAACCAGAGCAGGGACAAATGTTCCTTAGCTAACTCGCAAGATGAGAGTCAGAAGGCCAACCACCTCAAGAGTGTGAATGGCTGTGGTGGTCCTTGCTCCCCTCCAGGGAAACCCACAAGCTTGACTGCCTCTCTGAAATGCCTGTGCACCAACGCAGGTATCAGGAGGGATGGGCATGAAATCACCAAGGGGAAATCATGCTTGACCAATCTGATAGCCTTCTGTGATGGAATGACTGGCTGGGTGGATGAGGGAGAGCAGCAGAAGTTGTCTACCTTGGATTCAGCAAAGCTTTTGAGACAGTCTCCCCTAACACCCTCGTAGGTAAGCTTAGGAAGTGTGGGTAAGGTTAATGGACAGTGAAGTGAATTGAGAACTGGCTGAAAGGCAGAGCTCAGAAGGGTTGTGATCAGCGCAGAGTCTGGTTGGAGTTCTATAGCTAGTCATGCTCCCAAGGGGTCAGGACTTGGTCCAGTCCTGCTCAATATATTCACCAATGACCTGTATGAAGGGATGGAGTGTACCCTCGGGAAGTCTGCTGATGATACAAAACCGGGAGGCATGGCTGACACAGCAGAAGGCTGTGCTGCCAT